>OZ005743.1:180334573-180428796 GCA_963930735.1 Dioctria linearis | reverse complement strand
AATCACCCTTATTTTCTTATATCCAAAAGTATTTACTGACTTTGCAAACATGACCATAAATCAGTTAATAATTAGGAAAAAAAATTCCGTGATAAAATGTTTGTTAGTAAAATTTGTTTTGTGCCCAAAACAAACCAAAATTCTTTACCAAGGTTGACATAAATTTGACAGCGAAGATCAAAATGGCGGAATGAAATAGATTAACAAAAATTATACATACGCATATGGTTACACTGATGTACACGGCCTGTACATATAATTGCATATTCTTTAGTTCTTATCTCGTTGGTCCTGAAGAAAGAGATGGAGTTGATTTCACCTTTCGTTTCATGAATAAAGGCCAGCGAGTTTGAGTGAATGGTTCGTCCAAACTACAAACCTAGTTTTCGTATAAACATCCAGAAAACGCTGCTGCAATCCATTGTGCTCCTCCTTCATCACAGTAGTATTGTCATAACTATGGCCTCGGCAGTTATTCATGTCTAAACCATGACTTAAGAACGAAACGGATGATCCTTTCAGCACGACTTGTCGAAGGACCTGAGATGTTTGGTTCATATGTGAGGAATCTGAAATGATGTCCAGTCAGTATTATGGAGAAGTACTTGGCCATTTTTACTTGAGAAATTATCTGCTGGGGCACACGGTCACCCAGAAGATGAACACGTTTTGGATTTCTGGGGGCAAATATGTATGAAGTTCTTGTTTTTCCCAAATCGATCAGCAGATCATGATCTTGGAAAACCGCAAATCAGCACGTTCTTAGGCAACCTTTGAATTAAACCTTACAAATTCCAGACCAGAGTTGAAATTTTATCACTGAAACATGAAGTAGGAAATTAAGAATTAGACTAGATTTTTTAGTTATACCACTACCAAGTCAAGCCTTCATTACTAGTGTTACAAAGACCTAAGTTAAAACTTTGTAGCTTCAGTACTACGAGCTCAAGGGTATTCAAGGTTCGAGGCTCAGATTAGTGAATCCACAAGCCTACAATGGCTATTTGAAATTGGAACCATAGAGGCAGTTATGAAAATTGAGCTGCCTGAAATTTTTATTAGAATTAACAATGACTTGTGGGCAATAATGTTTAGTTCATCAAATTATGCGATAATACAGTCTTTTTTTCCAAATGTTGGTGCCCCTTTAATTTAGTGGCCGAGTCGGTCTGCCTCAGCCGTTCTATTCTTGCTACGCCGCCGCTGATCCATTTCTACTGTAAACATGGCTCGATACATTTTCTCAAAAATAATCGTGGGGTAGTAAAAATTATCAAAATTACTTGATTTGATTGATATTAATTTAATTAGGTACATATAAAACTCTAATTAAAATTGTCCATGTAATGTGAAAGAATAAAAAGAATAAAAAAATAACTACAAATGAAGTAATCTACTGATTGTAAGCTGGGCATAGGACATCAGTACTAGAGGTAACTGCAATTGGAGGTAATAACGCCACTTAATAAGCAAAATAACAATGTTCGGAAAGTGCGAGTTAGCCGCAATGGTATATTTTGATATTAGTATTAGTAATAGAAGCTCATACTAAAAAAAACAATTGATTAAAATTGCATGATTTTGATGTCAATCAGGAAATATTTTTTCGATAAACTACTAACAATCGTTTCGGAAGCTTCTTGTACAATCAGAGAAAAATAACCGCAAAACCAATTCAGAAGTTTCCAAAGTGAGAAACTGTCTGTGGTTTGACAATTAACCATATAAGGACTGTAAGTTCAAAATAAATTAGTCAAGATACAGCTGATACAGCTATTATAACATTTTATGTCTGCCAAAAAAATGTGCGGTGAGGGGGTACGTACTCTATTGCTTTGTTCAATCCATGTAAATTTTTATTGTAAAGCCCGTCCTTCTCTATGGTAATACAGTCTTTTAGGTGAGCCCCTAAAAGTATAACCACGCCATAACTCAAAATAACTGGTGCTTTTTATAACCCAAAGCTATCAAATTTTCATTTAACTCTCTAAGATTCCAAAGCTGCCCATTTCATGTGTTTTATCATGAAACTTTAATTCGATAGGATATGGTATCGCTTCAGGGTCCCAATGAATTTGCCCTCCACTTATACTGATACTTTTTTCGATTTTACTTGATGATAAACAACAAATTTAAATTATTTTTTTTCGGACATTTACGTTTTCAGTAGCTTATAAGGGTGACGCACATAATCCGTAAATTAAAGAAAATAAATAGGCATGAACATGTTCCATTCTTCCTCAATTCCATTAGTATCAGTTCGGGTGAAAATTATAAATTGAACAAATATTATCTGCCCATCGAAGTAAAGAACTCATATGGACTGATGTTTGCCAAGGAGTATCAAATACCAAACAAAGATTGATTGAAAACGCTGCGTTTTGTTAATTATCATTTCATTGTCAAGAGAAAGCTCGTCAAAATATGCAACAATCAACATTTATTTATCAACCTGAAAAAGAAAACGAATGTCTTCATTTTTTTGAGTATAATTTTTCACGCCTCCTACATTTACAAAGAACGTCCAGAGAATTCTGAACTCGATCTTAAAATATTAACAACGGCATAACGAGGTCGCATGTAAACGTACAAATTTATACACATAAAATTGGGATAATGTACGAAATATCACCGCTGCTCTCGCAGAAGTAAGTAAGTAAGACTAGTAATGAGGCGATTGAGCTAAACTTGCATTTCGTCAACATACAGATCAATATTAACATCACGAATTAAATACGAAAAATTAATAAAGGAAGCTAAAAAGTAATGGGCCGAGAATAGATCTCTGAGGCACACCATAGTTTCATCGTTAAGTCGAAAATGATTAAAAATTACTCATCCAGGGTGATACAGAAAGTTTTGGATTAATCAAGTTGAGCTGCGAGAGAAGTCAAAGTGTCCCAGTTTACCGACAGTTACTTATGCCAACTACTATCAAATGATTTAGAGGCACCAATAACCAATGGAATAACGAGAGAGTAGTCTGGCAGATGTGTCCAGGACGTAAACCAGATTGATGTGAGCTAACAAGGACATCCCTCTGCGTATAATCTTGAATTTGCCAATTTGCATACTAAACTTCTCGGATAGTAGTCTGTAGGGGAGAATGTTAGAGTTGGATATTTTAGTTACTGGCACAATTTTGACATATTTTCATGTCTTTGGAACACATGTGTTTGTTTTAGATATAATTATATTACAGTTAAGAGTAGAGCAATATTCTTTAGGAATTCTGGGTAAGTGCCATCGTATACAGCCATGTTAAATTGTTATTGACAACACATCGGAACCAGAAATTAGAAAAAGTAGAGTCAGTATCGGAGGGCGAAACGAAACAGATAGATAACGTGGCCTTGATTTCCAGCAAAAGAAGACTTGAGTTCATTGAAATGAAGGCAACATTTTAGCTGTTCTTTTAGAGAAATTCACACAGTTTTCAAAAATCTTGGAGTGTAAGGTAGGATCAAATATTTGGTAGATAATTGATTTGAGCATTTACAATATTTGATATGATAGGATAGAGTGAGAAACTCACTTTTCTTGGATATACATAAAACCTCCCCATAGTCCTTCCAATTTAAGGCTCTACTTCAGTTTCTTATACTTCTTCTATTTGTACTAAGATGGACTATCCTAATAATGGGAGATTGATTCCAGTAAACGGTTTCTGTTTCTGGGGTTCGTAAATAACGACTATTTTCTAAATTTTCAAAGAAAAAAACACACAGAAATATTTATCGGATTAAAATCTTTTCTACACCTACTTACAGCTATTGAGTGGCTCTGTTCATTGATAGTGAAACTACAAAATTTTTGATCAATAATATAAAAATCATGGTAAACCAAAGATATTTAATTTTTAATATACAAGTCCGAAGGAAACGGTTAAACTTTACTTACATAGGTTTTTAGTCCTTGTGAAATGCTTGTGAAAAATTATAATTTTTTTTAAGTCATGAATTATCGTTATGAGGTGATTAATATTTTTCCCATCACGAATAAAAATCATTTCCTGATCACATATAAAAATCGCTTTGTGATTCTTATTGTTCTTGATCACGAATAATACACATGAAGGGATTTTCATTTTTCTGGTCGACAAATAAAAATCACCAAGTGATTTTTTTTTCTGGTCGACAAGTAAAATTCACCAAATGATTTTCTTCTTTTATGTCTTTTATTTGTGATCAGGAAAAATAAAAATCAGCAAATGATTTTTATTCGTGATGGGAAAAATATTAATCATCTCATAACGATTATTGACGACTTAAAAAAATAAAAATCTTTCATGAGCATTTCGCAAGGACTGAAACCCTATTCATATATAAACTCATTAAACAATGAGTTTTACGATACAACTTTTAACCGTTACGATCCCTGCTATAAACAATACAAATGTTATATGAGTCATATCATATTTATTCCGGTTGTTGTTACAGTTGATACATAGGGCAAGATAACAGTAGTGTCACTATTATAATTGGAGGTTCTAGAAACCAATTATTAATCTAAACGAGTATTTATTTATTTAGTCAATATCTTTATATTTAGTTTCATAATATTATTATAAAAAATATACCCAAAAAGCAAATATACCTACATACCTTAGGCAACAGATTTATTTCATTTTCTTATATTAAATTAATACCCAAAATTTTCATAGAAGTATATGGAGTAGGAAAACCAACTTAATTAGAGGCTACATTATTTTTCTCTCATCCTCAATTTCAAACCTTGAAACTAGGCCTATTTACAAATAATACTAACCCCTCGAAGCATCTCGAAGACGTTAAATTTATTTTTATTAAGGTTACACACTACAGGACACTCACCATTTATTTTGATTCTAGCACACCTCAACCACATTATGTGGCATCCACCTTGACACCTTCAATATTATCACAGAAGAACAATACCGGTACTGTCCTATGGTTGGTTTATATTGTGGGAAATAAATTTATCCCGAAGGTAATACGGAACATTTAGTTCGGGAGACAAATAAACAATTTCAAAAGCTTCCAAAGAGAAAGTCAAAGTGATATATATACATGCATTCATACATACATCTATGGTTTCAAGGAGAAAGCACATACCTCTATACCGACCCGACCGATGCGGTGCGTATATCACCATACCGACCACAAATGAAGGAGGAGAAAGATAAAGGCGGGCATGACATCATTTCTACCTACCCACAAAGTTATTTCTGCTTGAGTTGTTTTTCTTCATTAAATCCAAACCGTACATCTTGATTGTCAGGACGACTTTGTATAATTCAATATCTATGGCGGACGTCCTTTTTACTGTTCATGTGCCGGCACTTCCTGTCTTCATCTTGGATTGGACGATAACAGTATTAAGTCCATTAAATATATATATCCATATACATATCCATATCCACGTGTAGTAATAGTTGGAAAAAACAACGTTATTAGAATTGACGGGAACATTTTCAATTATACAGCCATTTCGGGATTTTGTATATATACGGTTTGTGTGTACATAGGTTCGAAACCGATCCCTTTCCACTTGTATCATATTTTAGGAATTGATTAAATATTTGATTGAAGATTACATCCGAAAAATCTCGACAATCATACAACAGAAGCAAAAAAAAAAACTGTGGCACAGATCCTGGCTATGAACGGGTAGAATTGGCTGAAGTGAAACCCTGAAATACCGGTGTGGTTATATGTATGGCCCTGTCATATATTCGCCACTGCTGATAGAATTTTGGAAATTCTTTAGCACATTCATATTCAAAAAATTGACAACTTAATTAACTTTCTGCTTGGCATATTTTTGATATATGTATTTCGTTGAAGTGGGGATCTATTGATTGGGATGTAAGTGCCATCCACAAGGACACGAAACAAAATATTCGGTTCTTTAATATGGGGTTCGACAATCCGCCCCAGCCTCAAAAGAACCGCCATCAAAAATTCGCGTACACTGTATGGCATCGTTATTTTAATTTAAAACCATCCAAAGTTCATCAAAGTTTTCTTTTGATCTGGTATGTTTACCGGGTATATGTGTGTATGTTTGTATGTATATGCATTTCCATCATCATCCCTTAGCATGTGAATACGACACAAATTACATATTATCCTCTGGGTTTTTCGTACACATTCTCGTCTGCATGGATACACTTCAACTCTTGTCATCATTACCGCCAGACTTGGTGATTTACCACCATATGTAGGCTGCGGACTTATTGAAGCCTAACAGTGGAGCACTCTTAATTCTTTCTCATTATAGGAGCGGTTCAGCAAAATATAGCTAGTTTTCAGTCAATTTGCGTACTTAATTGGCTCATTTTTTTGCATAATTGAAAATTAAAGGGGATGCCCGTAGAGCACACGCTTCAAATTGAGGTCTTGCTCAATAGAAAATGGTAATATCAGTCCGGAAATGTTAGTAAGTAGGGTGAAAGGGCACACTTATGAAGGATAGAGGGACTCAGTCGAGTTCAGAAAAGTATGGGTCTTCTTCAGGTTTACATATTTTGGGTTTTTAAAATGGGCGGACGTATTTAGTCCTTACAATAGGAAATTTGATATATGCGCCTGATAGCATGCAATCATGTTAGTGTACCTAACAAGTGACTATAACTGTAGGCGGAATGGTGGTAGACATTTCAGTACAGTAGAAATTTGGAATTATTATGGTTATTCGTCCCTCGTAATTCAAAAAGGAAATGAAAAAAAAAATGTATTTAACAAAGCACCATTTTACCTCTCACAATATGGCGAAACTCAATGTTTTCTAGATCTATACCAAATGTATCAAATTGGACTTCAAAATTTGAGAAGTTTTGCGACAAAAAACAAAAATATATTTATGACATATTCCAGGCGGACATTTCTTGATGTGATAAAATTAATTTATTATTTTTCTGACCATTTTCCGATTCGTTGCCATCATTATAATTTTGGCTTCGATGATATAATCATCCCTTAAATAAAAACTATGGTAACCATGTTTGCCCAATGGGTGGGTGTATTTATTTATTTGTTATCTTGTAATACCACGCAGCTTCAAAGAATCATATAAGTAAGTACATAGAAGAAATTGTGCTTTGAGTAAATCTTCTGCTCATTGAATTTTCGTAAAAACAGAGTTTGTTCGAGCGAGGCCATGAGCGAACATCATAATTCTAAAGGTAAGTTTGAGACTATGATCGGCGACCTGTGATGGAATTTCACACTTCAGAGGTATAATTATGTGATTATGTTTGTTTCCGTAAATACTTAAATTTCGAAATTTATATTATGAATTTCTCTACATTAAATGAGCATGTATGTATGAATGAATTTTTGAGGTTTTTGTTGGTAACAGATCTTTGAGTCGAAAATCTTTTGAATAATATGCGCAAATGTTACAAGAGATGTTATGAGAACAAATACAGACTGTAATGTTAGATAGCCTAGAATTTTTTAATATTCATATGGCAAGGAAGGTAACACATAGTTGTAGAGAGGTCACAGAAATATATATATCTATATGTAATGTAACATCATATGTCGGGTATCGAAGTAAGTTTCACCCTCCGACAACCCACACATTTGTTTTGTTTTTGAAAATAATAAGAACCAAATGTTGGTGGTATTAATTATAAAAGGAGAAACAAAATTCATATTAAGCTGAGAAAAGGAATTTCTACAAAAGACCAAAAATAAAAAAAAATAAAAAAATAAAATAGAAAACAAAAAATGGAATAGAAAAATATTAAATCTACGCGAAAAGTAACAACTAAACCGTAAATGTACAAATGGGAAGTAAAATTCAAAGTCGATTTTAAGGAAAATAGAAAGAAATACTATTGGCCAGTCAATAAAGACAATTCAATTTATATTAATTTAAAAAAATTGTTAATCTTGAAGAAAAGCTGGGTGAGTTAAAATAACTACAAATTTAATTTTGAAATCATCGCCGAGGTCCAAAATGTACGCAAAATTGCAGAAAAACAAAAGTTCTCATAACAAAATTTCAAAACTCCGCGGTAAACTTAAAGTAAAATTTACTCTAATATTTTCCACAATGTGCGAGAAAGAATACGAAGTACCTGGTTTCTGACATCAAGACTTGATAGGGGAAATATACCCTGATAATTCGGAAATGAACTTTTTCGATAATCCTGGACCTTATGGCTGCAAGAAAGTGAAGCTTTCATAACTGTTACTTTTTCAAACTTCAATAAAAATCAACTGAAAACTCGTATTCATATTAATTTAAAATTGAAGCAAGCGTTTTCATTTCAGAATATTTGCATTAATCATTTCATTTATACAGGGTGTTTCATAATTGGTGCACACAGCTCGAAAGTTTGAGAGCTGAGGTAGAGACAAGC
The DNA here is from genome assembly GCA_963930735.1 of Dioctria linearis. NCBI lineage: Eukaryota > Metazoa > Arthropoda > Insecta > Diptera > Asilidae > Dioctria > Dioctria linearis. Next base: position 180,420,443 of record OZ005743.1, on the reverse strand, counting down.
AAAAAATTATAAGGTGAAGGGGGTTGTAAGACAAGTCGTTTCGGGGGTAGGGGGGTTTAAGATTTTTATTACTTCTTTCACTTTACACCTTGTCAGTAAGTACCTTGATATGCACCCTATCAAGATGGGATTCAGCTCAGATGATAGCAAACCGCCAGCTTTTCAATGAATGCCCAATGACCCCTCCTGTCGTCTTCCGTTGGAAGTTGTATGAAGGCAAAGTAAAAAAAAATTGCAAGAAATCTTAATTTTTTCAAATTTTAACGACTTTCCTGCCAAATATGCAGGATATACAGTTTCTTTACAAGATTGAGATAGCCTGGAATGTTACATTTAATTTCACGATGGTAAACGCGCCTACTGTTATGCAAATCCACGCAAAATTAGCAAAATTAGTGAAATTATAAATCATATGAATAGGAATATCTCAAAAATGGTTGCATTTAGGCAGGTATATAGGGTGATTCAGATCAAGATACCTTCCGGTATACCACGCGATTCCTTGAGGTAAGCTGACCAAAAAATTGTTCCATTTTTTGATAAGCTTACCTCAAGGAAGCGTGGTATACCGGAAGGTATCTTGATCTGAATCACCCTGTATGCGAACAGTAAAATTAAAGGTAACGTTCCGCTGTTTGCAAATATTGTAAAAAAACTGTATAGTTATCATACATTTTGGCGGGAAAATCGTTAAAATTTAAAAAAAAATTGGTTTTTTTCCAATTTTTTGACTTTAAAACAAGAAAGTTACAGGGAGTAAAGTGGAAGAAGTACTAAAAATCTACCTCAGCTATCAAACCCTTGCATTATTTGCACCAATTATGAAACACCCTGTATAATGGTGATTTTAAATGTAAATGTAATGAAAAATTTTACTTTTCACAGTAAAAATAAAACAATAATTAAATTTAGAGTTTTCATTTTAAATTGTGTCTTTATCTTCGAAAGTTATTGAATCTAACATGTTATTATTACGTACGTACATTGGTCCACTTGATATTTCTTCTTTCAAAATTATGATGGTGCACAGTTATATACTGTTTTTTAATATTTCTTAACAAATTTTCGCATTAAAAGCCTTTAACATAATAAACACTTTGAAGAATCAGTGTCCTTATCATAATTTTTTGTTTGTCTATATTGGACTTGCGACATCCATATACATAACCTTTTTTGTAAACATCACAAATTCAGAAAACCTTTCAACTTTTAATACAATCTTGATCCTACTAAACCATCTATCTGATATGTCCCACTCGATTTCACCGACTGTAAACGAATGAAATTTGAGAATGTTCTCTTTCATTTCGAATTATCGATTTGCATTCGTTCTCTTTCGTTAGCTATCATTAAATAATACTCTCCTTTTGGAGTTACAGGGTAATTAAGAAAATATCCTAGATATTAAAAAAAAACTAATTGTATCCTAAAAAGGCGGGCACAGTCAATAGCTGATTGTACTCAGCATGTAATGGCCTTCCCAACGACTGCTCAACCAGATTCGTACTCATCGCCTATCAGGAGTTAGGGTGTTCTAAACTAAAAGACTCGGATTTTCTAACTTTTTTTTTTAGTTTGACGTCTTTTTTTTTATAAAAATGTGGTTAACATAAATTTTTTTTTTATAAAAACTGTCAAACGTGGACTCTTCTTTTTAATTTGACCTATCGCACCTATGTGCTATCTGTAACCGTTAAAGTCTTATTAGCTCTAAACTTTTCTCAAAGATCATAAAATTTGTTCCCTTAGCGACTGAAAACACGTCATTTTTAACAAATATCGTTTAACTTCTGTATGACGTAAATAGGTTAATAGGCTAATAACAGTGTTGTTTTGTGTCCAGGGAACAGAGCAGAACAAAAGATAAACAAAAGAACGCCTCATACCTTTTTGTAGAAGATTTAAAATGAAGCGAGCAGTACAAACAGTTCGCTTTAATCGACAGAGCAATTTGTTCTCTACATTATATGGGAATTCTAGAAAAAGGTACACAAAAGAACACGGCTAATAACTCTGTAACGACTACAGATAGAACAGAAGTGTAATACGCCAAATTAAAGAGGAGAGCACATAGTTAACAGTTTTCATAAAAAAAATAACCGTTTTAGCCGGAGTTAAGGCTGGGTTGGACTCGTCTGACTGTTGTAGTGAATTTATCGCTATTTGCTTGACTTTTACTGTTATTGTCGAGTTTTGATAAGACATTTTTGTAATTATCGGCTTTCGAAATATCACGAATATTTCTATAACGTTGAAAAAATCAAATTTTGAAAAAGACCAATGAAATAGGCGAATAGAGATCCAAATTCCGAATAATTTCATGTCAATATCTCATTTTCACTAAAAATGAAGTTATCGAGTTTTGAGAAAACGGCGTTTGAAAACTAATGATGCACGTATTAAATATAAAAATGTCCGAAATCAAATTTACGTTAGCAATAAGAAATGCTAAACATCAATACTATAGTAGTAAATTTAGCTATGACCTGAAACCCAAAACTCGTTGGCGTAATCTTCGGCAAGCTGGTGTGTGTGGTCCGGAGAGATCAACTTGCTCATTACGTCCTGGTGACCTAAATCTGTACTTTTTCTCCCCTGGCATTCCTTCTAAAAACAACTTTGGCCCTTCCCATGATATTCAAAGTCTGCCTTTGCATACCCTCTCAGATAACAGTTTTTATTTTCGTAGAGTAGATCTGGAGTAAATGATTTCTGTTATTTTTCCAGTGAAATCCGATGGGATTGGGCCAGACTTTCTCCCACCACGCCTAATAAAAACACTGTTACCTGGAATTGATAAATATATCCCTCATATTTTGAATACATGTCTAACGTCGTCCACTTTTCCCAATATTTGGAAGACTGCTATTATTCTTCCGATCCCGATGAAGGCTAATGCCAAATCACCTAGTGATTTTCGCCTCATAAGCATCTTATCCTTTCTATCGAAGGTGCTTGAAAGAGTCGTATATAATCAGATCATCGGTTGGGTGGAAGTGAATAGATCTCTGACTCCTTGGCAATCTGTATTTCGCGCTTTCTACAGACATTAGGGCTGCCTTGAATAATAATGATTTTGGCATCTTAGTACTCTTAGACTTCTCTAAGGCCTTGGATAGTGTTCACCATAGCCTTGTATGTCATAAATTAGCAACCAATTACAAATTTAGTGCATCAGAGTTTATCAGTGGTCGTTCCCAGCAGGTTAAGATGGGTGATGAATTTTCATATGCTTTGTCTGTATAATGTGGTGCTCCACAGGGCTCCATGATATGCCCATTATTATTTAGCCTCTTTATTAATGACCTTCCTATGGTAGTAGAGAATGTGAACGTACACATGTGTGCCGACAATGTGCGGATCAATATAAGCAGGCCTATTTTCTGCTTAAGGATTGTATTGAGCGACTTAACTCTGATCTATGTCGAACGCACAGGTGGTCGATTCTCAATGGACTTCAGCTTAATCGTGCAAAATCACAGTGTATAACTTTCTATAACAGCCTTTTAAACGTCATTGATATACCTCCAGTAATATTGAATGGTTTTGCAATCCAGGTGGCCAGGAGGATTACTAGTCTGGGAATTATTCTAAGCTCAAGCATGATATGCTGCGACAATGTTAGTATGACTCTCAATAAGGTTTATGCGGGGTTGAGAAGGTTACGGCTCTCGGCGAGTATTCTGGAAACAAATATGAGGTTGAAATTAGTAATTACACTGATATTGTCCTATTTCACATTTGGGAAGTCATGTGTTTCCTAGCTTGGATAGTGAGTGTTGGCGTAGGATGGAGATGGCTTTCAATGATTGCGTGCGATTTGTTTATGGTCTACGAAAATTCGACCATATTTCTCCGTTTGCTAACACGCTACTTGCTTGATCTTTGAGTACGTATCTTAAGCGGAGAACGATTCGTCTTCTTTCCAGGATATTAAAGAACCGGCCGGAATATCTTAGAGAATTTATCCACCTCTCTTCTTCACCACGTACTCATAATATTGTAATTCCGCAATTCGGTAATTGGTTATGGATCGTTCATTCCCTGTTCAGCCTGCTCGTCTTTGGAATTGTCTAACCGTTAACGTTCAGAGGGCCTAAACTGTCAATGCATTAAGACCCTCATTAAAGCTCACATTTAACATCATTACTACGTATATTTATATTTAATATCCCTTGGATGATATTCTGTCGTGCGGTGAGTGCAATCTGGTAAATAATTGTGGCTTAGCTACTTATGATTTGTTATGATTTTTAGTTCCTTTTAAACTGTTTGAAGGGGCTGGATATTGCCAATTTGAACTGGTTGTTGTTAATATCTATAATATGATAGATGATGATCGAGACAACAAATGTAGATGCTGCAGTTCAACAGTTCTTAATTAATATAAATATATAAATATATATATATATATATCTATATATATTTATCCTAAATGTATAGTAGGATAAAACTGAAATTAAATTATTTTTATTTTGTGATAATATTTTTTTATTTTAATTAATAAGTTTTTCTTTTTAAAACTTTTTAAAATCTTTTGGTATTTTATTAAAAATCTAGCATTAAACTTTAAAATATTCTTTAACAGATTTTGCCCTCTGGCGTCTGAATTAAGAAAGTCATAAATATGCCTTTTGGCAATAAAATTATTATTTTAAAAGTTTGCCCTCTGGCGTTTTAAATAAAACTATTTATTTTTTAAATTTGCCCTCTGGCGTTTTAAATTACATTAAAGAAGGTTGCCCTCTGGCGATTCACTTAAAACTAAACTATCCTTGACAATATTCTATATCTGTATATGTGTTTGAAGTTTTTTTCTTCAAAGTGTTTTCCTTTAAACGTCAAATTTGAATTTTTTTATTTTATTTATATTCAGTGCAAATATTACTCTGACAATATTTTATTTATAGTCAGCGCAAATATTATTCTGACAATCACAATTATGTTTTATTCTATTTTTATTTACTAACAAAAAAAAAATAAAAATTATTATGTAGCTTCCGCTACATCGTTTATTAGTGTTTAAATGTTAACTCATTAATTTCTTCTTTCTTCCCTTTGCGCGTAATATAATTTGAATTCGTAGCTTAATATAGTTGGACTAGTAAAGGATTGTAATCTTTTGTACATATGCCACAACTAAATATATTATTATTATTATTGTTATCTACATATGTATTTACACAAAATATTTAATACTAACTTGACCCAATTCATCCGGGTGAAATTTAATAAAATCAAATTTCTGTAGTTAAGCATGGTAGTAATAGTGCAAAGTATGTCCACATTTTTTTTTTCATTTTAATTTTTATTTTTATTGTGAGAACAACGTACCCCGTTTACTTGGTGTCTTATGAAAGTTCGGCAGAGTGAGTTCCTTATCAATAATTACAGATAAAATTCCTAAAGTCTTATAGATATAATCACCCTAATGAATGATGGACAAAATGAATTATTTAAATATTCTATACAGATGATGTTGTCTGAAAGTAAATCCATCAAAATGCTTCCTTGTAGTGTTTCATTATTGAACACAACACCTCCCTCCTTATTCAAAACTAACGGAGCACAATATTATATTAACTTAATCCTTAATTTAAGTTTTGGGGTAGGATGCTCTGTCTATATACATTTATATACATTTTAAATGTACACAGTTATGTATGTATGTAGATTTGAATTCTTCATTATGATCAAAAGGATCAAATATTTATGAAAGGAATGGAAAACTTTTCCGCCTACATCTATTGGCGGGCTACCTAAATCCGGCATGTCTTAGCCATTCACTCTAAAATCGATAAATGGCAAACAAGTTGGTTCCGATACAACGACATACAATTTGATTAAATATTTGATCAAATTGGGTGGAAGCATAGCATCCTTCCCAAAATGTCAGAAGCATCCTCTGTCAACATACTGAAGGATATATAACTACATATGTACGTTCATATTGTATATTGAACGTTTGTGCTTGAAGCTGAATTCTGAATAAAATGGAAATTTACTCGATGCGTACATCAAGACCACCACCACCTCCTCCAAACGCACACATCTGTAATTCACTCGAAATATGTGTAATCCAATTTTTCAAGAATATCACCAAACATCAATACCTCATTTCCTTTTTCAATTTTCATCAAATTTGTTTTCATTCCGCGCAAACATATCACACTTCCATTTATTCCCATCGGCTGGTACAGGAGCCACCAGGGGCATCTCATCTATTGACAATGGTGTATACATCTATGGGGGATAAGCTACAGGGGCTAACCCGTCTGCAGACTTGAACCACAGCATCAGCAGCAGTACCAGACCAGAGCAGGGAAGAATAGTAAGCCAACGAGCTTATCTACCGCTGTATTGTGTTCGCCATCGTCGGTCGTCGTCGTCGTCGTCGTCGACAACGCCGCCATCATCATAGTCAGGAGTGAGCAGATGAAGCTTTCCTACTATGCATTAGTGGACCAAACTGGATGTTTTGACAGGAAAGAATGGATTGGACGCCTGTGAATAAGATACACAGCCCCTTTTTTTTCAGTACGTGAATTGTTCATTTTTTTCTGCTTTTTTTCCTTTTTTTTTCTTGTATTTTACCCCTAATGGAAATTTATATTTTATTCATAAAGCATAAAATATTGACACATTGACATACATGTCTCCAGAGTTCGAGTATATAAGTCGGTTCTGAAGAGATTTCATCGTTAGGAATTATGCGTTTCTTCCGGCCGTCACTTGATTTCTTGTGCAGGATGGCATTTGTGATCGTTTGCATTGAAAAGAGCTTATCCGGCGGCTTTTATGATTCCAATGTTATCAAAAAGACAAAAATTTTCTCAAGATTAAAAGAAGCGCGAAATTATTAATCAAAATCTCTTCGAATCCTGGTGGGAATGACGCTCTTTCCAGATGCAGATTTCTTTTGAAAAAATTTCAGTTTATGAGCATTGTATACTGTTTTTAGGTTAGGGGAGATTTGGAAATTTAATTAACGCCATTCTCATCTCCTTCTCAGGAATTGTAAATTTAATTGAGATATCGGGGGAAGAAATTTTCCATGTCGTTCGTGTTGCAATTATTGTATCAATCGGAAATGAATAAAAAACGTTGACATAATGCCCGTCCAATTACATACTTACTTAGTTCATGAAAATTTATTCAGGCTTTTGTGTATTTGAATTGCATCGGGGAATTTATTGAATTTTAGCAGATCTCATTTAATTTTTAAGGATTAGGAGTGCAGGCTAATTAATAGCCATTATAGCCTCCTCTCATCCATTCTACGCATCTCTTATGTTGTATCTTGTATCTAACGATAATTGACTTATGTTTGCCTTTCCATTTTCTTTTCGAAACTCTCCATTCACCAATTAATTTTTTTTTCATAGTCTTTGCATTCTGAGTTGTACTGAACTTAAAAAATATGTTTCGCTCGGTATCATTCATTCCACGCACTCATATAATTCCATTTGTACAGTTCTTACATATAGAGATGGGCGATGACTTTTATCAACAAACTGAAACTGACCAACAAAAATAGTCAGTTAATAGAGATCGCCTATACAGGGTGTTTCCCACTATGAGGTCAATAGAGCAGGAGGCAGGCGCGTATTTAGACCTTCAGCCTGGAGAGGGGGGGGGGTCACACCTAAAATGTTCGAGGGGAGAAAAAGTTGGAAGTAGTCGCTTTTCATTTTTTTTTTATCATATTTAAGTTTGATATCACAAAACCCAATTTTCGGTTTGATTTGGAAAACCTGTCGATAATATTATCCACATCAATGTCGATCTCAGAGTGGACAGACATTAAGGTCTCATATCCAGATTTTCTTTCTCGTACAAAGATTGTAGAAATAGTTGTGACGCAACCGATACTGTCACGGGTGAAGTAAATGACTGAGAGTTATAGCTTGCACTTTGAATCACATTCAAAGGAATAGGAGTAGAAATGCATGATATCTCACTGACTCTATCTTTTGATGGGAACTTAGCTGATCTTGCTTTCTTCTGAAAATAGTTATCAATGGTCTTATCAGTCTTTTGCTTTCCACTTTCGCTACTATTTCTACCTCCATCGCTAACTGCTGTAGCAAGTTTATTCTTCTCCTATAAATTAAAAGTAAACGTGAAGTTAAATTAAACAGCACTACTTGAATTAAATACGAAAGTACAAGCAAAGCAACGGCAACTACCGCAAAGGAAAGCGAATTGTTTTTATTTTTAAAGTCTTGCCGTAAAAATTGTAGAATCAATTTTAATAAAGCCAACTGATCGTTTTCACCAAGCAATAGTGTATAAAAATTCGAAAGAAAAATGTTTAAGTAAATTTCTAAGAACAAAATGTATGATTGCCAACGCTTATAAATATCTTTAGCGACCCAGATCAGCCAAGGAACCTGAATCAACATAACTCTTTGGAATCACTGTCCGCCCCCAATAGTGCATGAAAAATCTAAAGAAAAATTGTCAGATCTTTCTAAGAAAACTGAATGCTTGTGCCCCTGTCCGAAAAGAGTGAGCTCCAGAATCAATGCATCAATTCGTTTAGACCGTTGTCGGCTCAAATTCTTAAGAACAATTTGCAAGTGTATTTCTAAGAAAAATTTAATACTATGAACGTTAAAATTTTGAACAGCTCTTGAATCAGTGTAGCTATGAAAAACCATCGGGAGTGCGTTCCAAAACACAACTGCAGCTATAGTTGTAGCTATGTCAGAGCTATGTCAGAGCTATGTCAAGCTGTCTGCAGTTAACTAAAGCTGTTTGAGGTTTTGGAACGATCTGAGTAAGCTAAAAGTAATAAAACTGTCATTTATACTGATTGTATAATTTTATTTATACTTAAAACTAATATTTTATTACTGTGTGTTAATCCGAAATGAGCCAGAGAAAATTAAATAAATAAATAAATATCGAAAACGTTTGTAAAAGCGCGCCAAACAAAATATTTCACTTGACAGCTCACGTCACGGTTTATATATTAGATAACTAGCAGTTTAGAGCACAGTCAGGGATAGTTGACTATTTTAGTCAGCTTCAGATGTTTCGGAACGCTCAAAAGTCAACTCAGCTGACATAATTTAGTTGACTACTGAGTTTTGGAACGATTGAAGTCAGCTATAGTCAACTGTAGATATGTTTTGGAATACACTCCGGGTGGATAGACTTGATTGCATGGAACTAGGGTTTTTCAGTTTTTCAGTGTTCCCAGATCTGAGGGATTAAACCCTTTTTTAAGGGATTTTTCCTTGAAAGTTCGGTTGAGACACAAAACTTTCAAATTAAGGGATTTTGACTGAGGAAGCAAATTTAGATTATTTTCTTTATTAATATCACATGTACAAAATATTTTCTGAGCCGAGTGACTGTTTCTATTTGATTGTGAGGGACTTGTGTACTGCCACTATGCTATACTATGTTCTATTTGTTACGTAATAATAAGCCCAATGCGCTACGGTGTACGTGTGCTTAGTTTCCCGTTGGTCTATTTTGAAGAATATCTTGTATTGGAAATAAATTAGTAAAGTAGAAAGATAGTAAATAGTGGAAGAAACATTAGATATTAATATGACATATTTCTTCATTAAAGGATATGGCGAATTCTAAAATTCAACTCCTCAAAAAAAAAATGTTTAAATAAGACAGTTTAAAAAAGTTGAAATCAAAAAATATGTTAAGAAATTTTCCGATTGTTGGTTGGAAAACGAAAGTAAATATAAAGATTGGATTGAAAAGCACAATGACCGAAAAAAAGCTAAATAAAAGGTTTGCGGTTTTGAAATTTGTTTGTCATTCAAATCTTCAAATAATTTATAGGCTTGCAATAAAATTCTTATTTGTGGAACATCTGAACTATAAAGACATTCTACCAGAAAAATGCATAAAAATTTTTTTAAAATTATGAGGGTCCCAAAAAGTGAAGGCTTTTACTCAAATGCGAAAAATATTTATTTGCTTATTCTTGTTACTATTTTATTTACCATAGATTTATTCAATGTGATAATTTCGTTCTGAAATAAGTGATTTTGTACGAAATTGATTATGTCACTTTACAAACCCATTTTAAAAGATTTCTTTGAAATATGGTATTAAGGGATTTTAAGGGATTTTTATGTCCAAAATGAGGGATTTTCGTTGGCAAGAATCTGGGAAGATGGAAGAACCGTAAAACAAAATTTGTTAAGTCAAGGCTTAAATACAATTGCGACGGGCAACGGCAAACGACGAAAAAATTCCGCTGTCAAACTTCTAAAAGCACAGCGTCTTATGCGAATGCCCAAATTTCGACAGGTGACGGTCGTCGGGATTGATCAATTTCTAATTTTGTCGTCGTCGCCACAAAATCAAACGAATGAAACTTTTGTGACATTTATTTTTGTCAAGGTTGTAAGACGCGCGTCAATTTCAAAACAATGAATTTTGATGAGAAAATTTATGAAGTGTCAAATCATAAAATAATTTATGATATACAAGACACCCAGTATTTGACACAAAATACATGGTTTGGATGAATATTTCGAGGCATTTAAATACAAATGGTAAAATCGTGATATTTTTGGCATTTAGTTTGATTTTAATTTAGTTAATTTCTTATTTAAAATTTTTCTTTTCCACACTTTGGTCGTTTGTAATTCTTTCAAAATAATATAAAATATTCTCGATAAAAATCTGTTTCAAAACGCTCAAAACATAATAAAAAATGAAATCTCAGTATCTTCTTCTTTCACAATCGCAGCTTTTCGACTACCTGTTTTGACAATGAATTTTCCGCTGCCATCCACCGTCGGAAAATCAGATAGGTAAACAAAATTTATGATCGCTTACCAATTTCTTAGAAACAATAACACTTTTTAAACTCGAAATTGTGTTCTTTTTCATATATATATATGAGTAATGGGCGCAACAAAAATAAATAAGCATCTTCATAACTGCGCTGCTAAGTATTACGTGCCATTTTCTAAACAACCAAATACTAAAATAAATATTCATTCCAAAATTACTTACTATCCTGTGATAGTTATGATAGATGACTTTTCGACACTATATAAAAACGCAAGAAAATCTTAAAAAAATTGTATACGTTTAAAAAAAAAGGAAGAAAAGAGCTACGAGGAATGACTATTATACCCAATCCACTAATACTACTCACATCACCGCGAAGGTTAGGTGGCGCGCTTCACTTGGGGGGGGGGGGGGCATGCCCATGTGACTCCCCCCCCCCCCCCCCCTTACGCCCATGGCAGGAGGTGATAGTACTCAACTAGGCAAACTGTATGGCAGGGGGAAGGGCAATAACAACCGTTTAGGAGTTACAGGGTGATTATGAAAAAAAGGTAGTTTTTCACAAAACACCCTATATTTTAAAAAGTACTGGGCATACGGTCACAGCCCTCTGCTCAGGAGTTGCCGGGTCTAGTATCCGCACATTTCGTTTGATCAAGTTTCGAAAATACACAACGGCTCAAACAAATTGGATTAAATATGGGCCATTTTTTTTTTCTTAGAAATATATTCTCAATTTTTTCCTTAGAATTTGTGGCTGACAAATAGTTAGACTCGAAAGGTTTTCATTGGTAAATTGACGCGCGGACAAAAAAAGCGATGCATTCATTTTTTTGGAATTTATCATTCTTAAAATATTCAATACTGATACCTTAGAATATATAGCAAACAGGTTGAATCGTGTAAAATTCGTGTACATGACCGTAATTTGTCAAGAGCACGAGATTATACATAGGAGTAAGTGAGATGAAGGAAGGAACAGTTGAGCGACAAGTTGTCAAATGTGATTTTTTTTTTGTTAGCAGATTTAGTCAATTTAAAATTCTTTTGTGAAATTTAACAAAAGTACCGAATCAGTTCTTTTCAAATCTATTTATTTTTGAGCTTTATTTAGTGCAAAGTTATAGTGCCACTAGAACCTATTAAAACCTTCATATTAATTAAAAAATAGTAATGAAGTGTTCGGTCAGTGCTTGCAAATATAAATCGGATTGTAAACTAGGAAAATCGTGTTTCAGGCAAGTGCAATATCTAAAATATCTTTTTTTGTTAATAGAAGCAAAGATTTATATAAATTAAATATGTGAATTATTTCAAAATAAAGTCGAAAAAGAACATTTTCTATCACAGATGATCCGCTCAAAACCTTTGTTTACTTTTTGCAACCTGACAAGACAAGTTGCTTAGAATAAGGATGGCGTGTAAATACATATAAAGCATGGACTATAAACGCAACCAGAAATTCATTACGCAAAATCTGGCTTATCACCATTCCTGTTTGCTCTATATTCTAAGAGGGCGGGCGGGGCAAAACAAAATTTAAAGAAATAATTGTAACTTGTAATTGGAGAAATTCAGTGAAACTCCGCAGCGGCAAATAAATCATTGCTAGGTATAGTGAGTTATTACATTTTAAGCAAGAGATCTATTTTGGTATAAAAATGTTTTATTCTTTCGTTAAATGCAATTGTCTTACTAGAATACTCAGCCCAATCGTTAAGTAAAAATAAAATAAAGTCAACCTTACTTAACTTTTCCATGAAGTTATCGTACACGGCATGTATTGCATCTGTTCTGTGACTGTTATTTTAAATAGGCGTAACGCGTAGGACTTTAATTCCTATATTTTTCGAAGTTACAACTCATGATGAATTCGTGAATTTGATCAAAATATATATGCATAGATAGTTCAGTACTGCGAAAAATATTAATCTACTGAAATCCTTCCAAAAATAACCTGCTTGAAAGGCGTTCAGAAGTGGGAACACTAATCGCTGAAAAATCAAAGAAAATTCCATGAAAACGCATAGAAGAATTCTACAAAGTATAGTTGGATGAGAGGAGTTGAATAAATTTTTGATTCTACTTCTAAAATTTCGTGGAATCTTATTTGGTTTATCTTTCGTCTATTTCCTTTTATACGCCCTATTCGTTTTAATCAAGTACACCTACATAGGCTGAACTTTTGGATATTATTTTGTGGAAAGCACCGATCATTTTACTGTAAAATATATAAATTTTTTTCATTGGTTGACATCTCGCATCCAAGTGCTCAAGCGCTTTATTAAAGATTGCGTACCTATGTAAGTTCAAGTTTTTTTTAAAAATTCTAATTACAAATATTTCATATACCTTTATTTGTCTGCGGCACATATAAATGTTTTTAAAAAAATAATAAATAACAACTAAACAAAATGGAAAACAGATTATAATAAAAGAATAATACATAATTAATAAATTTAAATAAAGACTTAAAGTTTAGTTATACGATTTTTGGACTTTTACAAGCGAGAATTATGACTAAAGTGATAGAAAGCTCTAAGAGCTTAGCATTTTAGCGGTATTATACCAGTAATTATTTTAGTTTGTGTCCGCATTGTGAAATCAATATCTGTTCCATCCGTATCTTTTAAATGATGAGATTTGTGCATTTAACATTTCCAAGTGTTGGCGAGTCTCACCCCCCCCCCCCCCCCCACCACCAACAAGTCTTATGTATCCGCTCCTATACTAACTCATATAGCTGGTTATAAATCAAATCAAAAGCAATGCACACCAGCTTTGATGGTGAGATAAGGCTAATAAATATTAAATGAAGCAGCCTGGAGAGTCTTTATAAATTTAAGGTGAACTTGATAAGATGCGTGCTAAGAGCTACAGTCATTTTAATCTAGAATAGATCTATCTTATAAATATATTGATAGATTCCTGACTTAACTTGACATTGATAAACTCAAACGCCCTTAAATAGCAGCACATGTGGGATATCCCCTATTCCAAAATTATTATTATATAGAAATCTATACATTGTATTTCAGAAGTCTTGAGAAAAATAGCTCTTTGAATTAGGATCAGATTTTAATTCGATCCCAGTCATATTTTACTCGCTATTTACAAACTTCAAAGTCCCTGCAACATTAGCTGGAGAGAAAAGGCAGACGAATTTACTCGTGTTGGTGCAACCTCGGAGGTATCATCCTCCACAATTAGGATCGCATCAAAACACCTTGTCCCTAATATCTCTGCCAACACAGTTGCCTTTGATTAGATGACCCTTCCGACAGAATTACAAAGGAACTGTGGGGCAGACCTAGCCCAAAAGAAACGATAAAGCTACTGGGCCTAAACAAGTCAACGCTGAGAGCACTGGTGTCAATTCATATTGGCCACTCTCCTTTCAAAGGTCACCTGCACAGGTTAGGGCTAGTTGTTGATTCTACATATATGTGTAGGGGATGTCGAGAGGTACCCAAGGCGGCGACCCACTTTCTTTTTCACCGTCCTGGTCTCTCGGAAAAGCGTTTCAGATTCCTTGGCGCACACCTCTTGGATGAACTACTTGAAGCCGGCAAGGAGGGCTGGGAGCCAATAGTTAAATTCGTAAGAGCGTTCGGTTGGAGTCTGTGGGTAATTGCTCATAACTCTGGAGGGCAAACAATCTGCCTGTTATAGAATATGTTCTAGCGCCCCTGTAAGGGGCCTCAACCTTATTCTTAAATCAATAAAGTTATTAATGTACACTGTACAAACTAAAAAGTTATGGTGCTAGTAAAGAACCTTGAGGAGCTACCTCCCGGTTTTGAGACTATACAGGGTGTTTCCCCTTAGGAAGTGTAGCTGATAGTACTCACCTAGGCAAACAAAAATTTGTAAGGGTGGGAGATAGCAATATTAACCGTTTAGGAGTTAGAGGGTGATTAAGAAAAAAAGCTAGTTTTTCACAAAACACCCTGTATTTTAAAAAGTACTGGACGCACTGTCACAGTTAAGAGCTCATTAGAACTTCATAGCCTTTCCAAAGACTGCTCAACCAGCCCCAATTCCCCTCCTCTAAGGAGTTACAAATTTTATAAATTTTGACTATCAGAACCAGTTTAACACAAGCTCGCTGCGTGGACACGTTTAATAACTAAACTGTCAACAATACATGCGTTTCATCACTTAGTCGGTGTTAGTATTAGTATGTTACCCTAAACATAGACCAAACACCAGATGAAATGTTATGCAATGCGACATAGAACAAAAAGTTAAAAAACTAAATTAAATTTAACAAAAGATTCAATATTATATAGACGTTTTTTCAAGACATGCTTTGAGTCGTCAACAACAAAATACTCAGCCAAATTATTAACATTAATGCACATGCGATTAATAGGTTCATACATGCCAAAGTTAGACCTTGAGGAGTTGACATGCAACAGTTGTAGCCTTCTCAAATTGTGCCCATTCTCACGGAAAGAGATTTTGTCAAGTAATAACGGGGAATCAGCATTCGCGTTTAAGAGTTGGTGAACAAAAATTACATCGGCAACCATGCGACGTTTCTCAAGCGAGTGCATATTCAAGAGCTGCAAGCGATCCTCATAGGGTGGAAGAATCAATGAGTTATTCCAGGGTAGGTCCCTAAGAGCAAAGCGCAGGAAGTTTCGCTGAACAGGCTCGATACGGACGATGTGTGTACTGTAAAAAGGAGACCAGACCTGGCTAGCGTATTCAATTAGTGGTCTCACAAAACAAGTATATAAACGTAATGTTATGGAGGGATTCGATAACTCTCGGGATCAACATTTTAAAAAGCCCAGCATAGAACTACTCTTAGATACCATGTGGTTTATGTGGGAGTTAAAATTCAATCTATGGTCACATTTGACACCCAAGTCACAGACAGAACTAACGCGGCGAATCGCGGAAGCCGAGAACCCATAGACATATATGGATTCAGATTCCTGTGGAAAGTCATCACCTCACATTTGTCGATATTGAGTACCAAATTATTGCTTTTGCACCAATCATAAAATTTGTGGAGGTCATCCTGTATCAGTTGACAATCATTAAAAGATTTAATCTGAGCGAAAAGTTTAATGTCATCAGCATAAATTAAGACTTTGCAGTGCTTCACTACGGAAACAATATCGTCAATAGATAGAATAAATAGCAACGGGCCCAAATGACTCCCTTGAGGTACGCCAGACGAAGCTTTCAAGACTCTAGAAATGGAATGGCGGAAATAGATTTGGTATGTTCTGTTATCTAGATATGACTCCGTCCATTTTAGGAACGTTGTGGGAAACCCATACTTTTCCATTTTGAACAGTATCACGGAGTGAGTCTGTATAAATACAATCTGTCTGGTTGCCTTTTACAACCCCGTGAATGGTATCAGAGACAAATTCCAATAAGTTAGTGATTGTAGACCGACCCGAAACAAACCCATGTTGGTTTGAAGAGAGCAAATTCTTGCAGATTATTGATAACGGAGAGTAGATGATAGATTCAAATAACTTGGGCATGCAAGATAATTTTGCAATAGGCCTATAGTTAGAGATTTCTTTTTTACTGCCTTTTTTGTAGACAAGTATGATAAAAGGATTTTTCCATAGCTGAGGAAAACAACCACTATCGAGCGATTTTTGGAAAATAATTCTCAGCGGGGTTGCCAGGGAGAGGCAACATGACTTAAAAAAGGCTGGAGGTATCCCATCAGGACCCGTTGTAAAGTTATTTGGAAGCCCATTAATATGATCAAGTATATCCTCTTCTGAAATTGGAGGGATAGTGAATGAAACGTTATGAGAGTCGTTCATATGACTGAAGTTGCTACTTTGAGGTTGAAAATTTGACGAGACAAAGGCATTGTCAAAAAAAGAAGCAAACATATCGCAAATCTCAGACGAATCATCACTAGCAGAATCCTTGTACCTCATGGTATTGGGGTAGTTGTCCGTTTTTTCTTCATGTTAAAAAAGTTACGTGGGTCACTAAATAATTTGGCACGCATACTTTGAATATACTCGTCATAGAGTAAAGAGGAAAGATCTTTGAACTCATTATATGATGTGAGGTAGTTGTTGTGACTTATAATGTCCTTGTCCCTCACATAACTTTTCCACAATTTATTATTTTTATTTTTTAGACGCTTCAGTTCTTTATTGAACTATAGTGGAGACGTTTTAGAGAGCCGCTGACGCTCGCGGGGAACGTGAGAGGAAAACAAATCGAAAAGAATTATGTAAAATTTAGAAACGTCTTCGTCAACATTATTGGTAGCCAGTAATGTGTTAAAGTCAATAGATGTACATAAGTGTACTGGAAAGTTCCGAAAAGTTAGCCTTTCTAAAATTGAAAAAGTATTCTGTTTCGTCACAATTTGTAAAGTTTTCAGTTTCATAGCAATTTGTAATTAGTAGTGGGAGGTGATAATTGTCAAGAATAGGCATTATAACTGGGCTAGGTTCAACTAATAAGTTACCCGTGTCAGTAAAAAATACCAGGTCTAACTGCCTACCCATGTCATTCTGAACATTACTGATTTGGCTGAGACAAGAGATGAAATAGTGTCCAGAAAGAGTGATTCTCTTATTGTCAAGTTATTAAGTGAGAGATAGTCTTCGTTATCATCGTTTAATACCCATTGTATATTGGGTAAGTTAAAGTCACCAATAAGTAGTAATTCGTGAAGAGGCTCCATCTTACCATGGATAAAATTAGAAGTTGAAATGAGCAGGTCGTATAAATTTTGACCTTTGTCATCAACAATATTTATACAATCTGGAGGAATTTAACAACAAAGTATATATAAGTCGTGTCTTAAGAGAGATAGCTTAAGAACTATAAGTTCGGTGTCAAGAGAGTTGGAAAAACTGGGAACCACAATTTGGGTGCAATTGAAATGGTTTTTACATGCGAGGAGTACGCCACCTCCGCGAGCTTCAGAGTCAATATATCTATCTTTCCTAAAAATTTGGTAAGAATTGTCTAAGATTTCGGCATCGCGACAGCCATGATGCAACCAAGTTTCAGTGAAAGCAACTATATCAAAACAAGTTGCAGTAGAGGATTTGAAGATATTAACAGTTTTTGTCCGAATCCCCCTTACATTTTGATAGTAAAGGGAAAGCGACTTCAGTTTTTTGGAATAACATTGCTTGTCTTGGATGTATTTCTGGGATGGCGCTCAGAAGGCACAAATAATTTAGTAAAGGTTCCGAAGGGCCAAAATAAGGGATCCAATAACCGGTCCCGCAGATCCGCTGATGCAGGATGCAGGATGCAACCGGTTTAGAGGATTTACTAATCTTACGACATCTTACGGGGGTCTCAACGAAATATTTCGGATTTTTTTATTTTATTCTTTTACTTTGACCTCTATTTTTTTTTTTTTTGCAAAACGGTCGTTAGTATAACCTTTTTTAATAAAAACTATAAACTCGTCGTTAATTTGACCTAGTATAGCCTATGTGCTATTTGCAGCCGTTAAGGCTGAATAAATTTGCAAGCATTTGGTTCGGCCTTTCTATTTTCCACAATTTTTATGGTTCTGTTTTGAAACCTTTGACAAAAAATTAGAAACTCTTCAATTCAAATGGTACCGGGCTTAGATTTTTGAAAAAGGTGTTGCATTTTTTTTTTAAATCAAAATCTTCAAAAAACTGTGATATTTTCCTCCCGTTTCTAAAAACTGTTTCATGTACATACCAATTTTTATTATTTTTCGTACTTAGATTTTCCAAACATATTTGTAAATGCTACCGGAACTGTTTTTTTTTAAATTTTTTAATATTTTTCATGTTATAATTACTTTCATAAGAATAACATTGAAACTCTTGTAACTTGAAGAAAATTTATTGCTACACGATTATTTTAACACGAAAATGTAGATTGAGGTGGTTCTATTCAGTGGTCCAAAAACTCGATAAATCCAGTCAGGATCTAGTTTATTTTATAAAAATCAATTTGTAAACCTCTATGGTGATAAAAAGTGAATGGGTTTTATTCATTTTAATTCTCAAAAGCTTTCCGAGATGGCGATAGGCTCCAGTAAAAATTCAAACATATTTTTTTATGTGCCTCTAAAAATGAGTATCTATCCTACACGTACATATGTACATAAAGTCTGCTGCTAGCTGTGTGTGCAACTTTGTTGTTGGACTGGATTAGGAATGCAATGAGAGAAAAGTGCGAATATTTGTTAATATGTTACGTTTATTTTAAAAAGAGACGAAAGATATTTATTTAGAATATAAGCCGAGGGAAAATTATTTGGTTTTTTTTTTATCTTTTCACCTTTTTATTGCATATTTGTTTGAGATTGGCAATTTGTTTTGTAATTCATGCAAATACTCGGTTTATTCGCTCTAGGTGTATTCGGCAATTAATTAAAGTTACGTCGCTAAGTGAACTTGGTGTCTCTCGAGAGCCATGGACAGACAGACAGGAAGAATTATTAATCTTACCAATACCTGCATAGATACAATTTTAGCACGACATTATTTCTGCAGACTTCTTGCTTTACTTCGTTAACATTTTCATAGTTTTCTCTGTTTATTATCCTTAGCGAATCTTTAATCGACATTTTCGGCGATTTGAGCCATCTCAAAATACCACTGAATTGCTTTAGATTGGCAGAACATGTTACCGCGGATATATATTATATTCGTCCAGAGGATTTTTCTGCAAATATAAGACGATTACCCGTATTTGCTTGGATGTACCTATATATTGCCACAAATAATTGTGATACTAACACTTCAAGCGACTAAATCGGCTATCCGCATAATACTTATTGAAGTTATTGTAGTAAATTTTATAATTAATTTATCAGATATAGCAAAATGACCTAGGATATAGTTTATGAAGAAATATTTTGATATGAGAATAAGTACCTCAAAGTAACATGAAATTCTTTCAAGTACATAGGTATGCCTCAACTCATATGTAGAACACTTAATTCAAACTTTGAAAAATTGATGTAGGCTTTGGTAGAAAGAAAAACATTAAAAATGACTATACGACAAAAAAAAACAGAACTTCACTTAAGCTGAGTAGGTACTACACGTTTTAGGCAAAGAGTTTTGGGCTCTGTTCAAAAAAGAAATTTCGGGTAGTAGGTTCATAAGGAGAGGAAACAATGTTAACTGTACGAATTTTAAGAATTACTATGAATAGCTCTTAAACCCTCTCATGTGTTCAAACGTGATTTTATATGTAATCCTGTATGTTGAAGATCCAATTCTGTGGATGGTGAAATTCAACTACGAGGGCTCCTCAAAGTATTAAAAAAGAGTCGTGTCCCGTATGAATTCTTCAAACTGAAATAAGCTTATAAGACCGTTGAAAAATATATTTAAAAATAAAAGTATCCCGAACCTTTTTCAAACTCAATTGTCTTTCCTAAGTATTTAAAAAAAAAAAAACAAACTTGAATTCTTGGATGTGAATGTAAAACTGCTGTCAACTGGTGGTATAAAAAATCAAGTTGTTTCATGAGAATAACGTAAATTGAAGCTGGATTCAGACCAGGCTGTTTCAATATCGATACAATTTTTAATCTTTATAATTATCATTCAAGTTAAACAAACAATAGTCGAGTCAGTGGGGGCTTTTGCCCCACAGAAGTTGGGGTAGTTATGATTTTTATATATATATGTTCTTAAGTTCCGGGCCCTGATGAAAAATCAAAGTTTTCACCCCTGTGTGGGGGTCTGCGCGGTCCGCCATCTTGAATTAAGGGTACCATGAATTGGGATTTTCAAAATAATTCTTCAACGGTTGGTCCTACGACAAAACGGCTTATACAAATTTGAAGAAGACTAAATTCCGTACATTTTCTGTACACATTTCTGATGTGTGACGTATTACAGCGGCGGAAACGTGAACATTCTTCCATACAAATTTATACGTATAGTACCCTTGTACAGGATGTTTCGTCCATGGTGGTCCATAGGACATCAGGTGATAGTAGCATATATGGCACAAGAACTAGATGTCGCATGCTGTACAAAAAAAGTATACAACATTTATATGGCTGGGTGGTTCAATCGATCAGATGTATACAGAACTGCTATTATAAAAACATTTACTTTCGGCACGATCTAAAACATGTTATGGTCCATTACAGAATGCACTACCCATTTCACAATCAGTATACTCTGTTATGGAATGCCGTGTTACATCTAATTCTTGTGCCATCTATGATAGTAAGTCACCTAGTTAAACAGAAAATTGTATGACGAGGGGGGGCATCTCAACCGATTCGGAGTTACAGGGTGATTTAGAAAATACGATTATTTACAAAGTTGATTGTATGCAGAACTTCATGGCCCTTCCAAGTACCTACTGCTCGACCAGCCCGTACTCCTATCCCCTGAGAAGTTATGGTGTTCTAAACTAAGAATTTTGGATTTTCTTACTTTTTTATTGATTTTGTTATTTTTTTTCCAAAAAGGTGGCTAACGTGATCTTTTTTTATGAAAATTGTAAACTGTGGACTCTTCTCTTTAATTTATTAGCTGCATAACCTATTCAGATCATACCGAAATTAGACGATATTTTTTGTGTTTTTAGTCACTAAGGGAACAAATAATTTTTAGTTAGGACCATCGTAACTCCTGATGAGAGAAGAATGCGGGGATGCTTGAGCAGTCGATGGAAAGGCCTTGAAGCTCTGAATACAATGCACCTAGCGACGTTGATGAGCTCTAGCATATCATCAATACTGTTGCTTGAAGAAACTCAGACGAGCACGAACTTTTCGTCATTTCTGTTGGTTCATGCCTTCCAGGCAGGCTGTTATTGGTATAACTTGAATTCACTTTCTCGGTAACTCCATTATTGCCTTGAAGCAAACGTCATGCCATCGAGTCTGTTTTAGGGTAGACACGTTGGTTGCTACATAATTCCATAGTTATTGCTGTAGGATAAACGAACTAGGCAGGTTATCATTGGGACAATCTGACGTCTCAATCACTCCAGACCTCTGAGGACACCAATCTGATTATCTTTCAGGTTAATCCAATTTCTCGAGGCTACTGCCCAAATTTCGGATGACTATTTCCTCTTGAATCTATGGTTAGAGAATGCCGCTATCGGCGATAGATGCAGCCATCAACTGTCAAAAACTTCCGTTAGTTTACGAGATATCGCATTATAAGCACAGAACGTTTTTTTTTATAAATTTACCCTTTTGAACAACTAATTGGTTACGCGGTTTTCGAGAAAAACCGCGATAAAATGTTCAAGGGTGATATACGCCACAGTTGATCGTAAGATGTTTTAGCGGCACAACCTGGACCGCGACCCAAATAGTGTCGATTAGCATTAATTTTTATCCTAAGAATTTGTTCGAGAATTTTTCTACAAAATCTTATTACCTATTATTAAACCATAACGGCTCATATCTAGATCGAGTCGGGAATTCTGTTCTTTTAGCTATGGCATTAGGTCTAGTCTCTCTCCCACCGTTCAATCCAAGTTATATTGGACGGAGTCCCGTTTGCCCATTTTATAATCAATCCCGATGTACTACAAGGTCCTGTTCTCTCTCTTAATCTTCATAATTTGTATTGATGATCTGCTACCTCTCACTTTCAATCCTATTCATAGTTTTGCAGAGGACAGCACCTTTGATTTCGTGTACTCGTTCGATTCTCGTGGGAATGTTATAGTTGACAAACGAAGAGACATATTTAATGCATTAAACAATGACCTGAGAACAATATTTACTTGGAGGAGAGCGAATTGGGTCTTCTATAATGCTTCTCAAATGCAATGTTGTCTGTTAGAGTACAAACCTACCCCAAAACTTGCTCGAACTCGCCATCTCTTAACATCTTAGGCGTTGAAATATCTAACAATCTTAAATAGTCTTATCACATTTTTGGCATTGCCAAAAATAAGATGAAATGAGTGGAATTCTTGCAAGGATGCAAGAAATATTTTACTCCATCAAACTTGGCGGAAGTCTCATAACTGTCCTAGATTAGAGTATATACATAATTCCCATATTTTGGCAGAAACTGAACGCACTGTATTGTTCGCGTTCCAAAACAAAGTATTTTAGCTTATTAGTGATGCCACAACATTGATTCTGTTTGGCACCAGCATAATGTCGAATGTCTATCTCTCTTTTATGGTAATTTCTATGGCAATTGCTCTGATAAAATATCTAGCCTGATCTCTAGTAGAATAATATGCGAACTGTAAATGATAAGCACACAGTCACGTGCTGACTTAACAAAATAATCCTCAATTCCCTACACCTTTTTCTTTTCCTCCAAGGCTGTGCTATGGCATCATAGGGTATTCCCCGAACTTTGGCAATATTATAAAAAAAATAGTTGAATACATTCGCTACATTTTTTATTAGTAGTTTGGATTAATTTTTTGATTTGATTATAATGAAAAACTCCCAGCTTTATTTTATCAATCTCTGGTAAATGCTGACGGATAAACTAGACGTAATGATGATTGTAGTTCCGAATTTGGCCGATTGGAGTCGAGTAGAAGATAAGTTAAATATTTTAGGTTTGATAATGGAAGCTATCTTTATGGGGATGTTAATTCCAATTATAACCATTATGTGCTGTCCATTATGTAAATCTAGAAATATTGCCGCAAATTTTATCTAAGATGACACTTTTTGAAACCTACATGTATTAAAGTTTAACCGAACAAATAACTATAATAAAAGATATTTCAAAAAATTTCGATTGTCCTTGCACATTATTTGCTCAACTAAGCAAATTACTGGAAATGTTGCATAAAATGTCATTGCTCAATTTCTCATCTTTTTACAAACATACACATACATTTATATAAATACGACTTAGAACAATCTGTGTGAAATAAAAACTAGCAATGGATACGACGACAAGAATTCTTTAAACTTAAATCTCAATGTTAGAAACAATGAAAAAAACTGATGCTTTTTTATTCAAACCACATAGCCACCATACCAAAAGTATTCTCGTAACGTCGTCGTCGTCGGTCCAAATGAGCAGCATCATCAGGAGAAGCATCAAGTGTCATTTCTCACTTGGTTTTTTTTTTTATTATATGTGTTTGTAGTTAGTTCAGTGCAAACTTTGTTTTTTCCTGCATCCTTTGTTGAAAACATGTTGTGGTAAGTCAAGAAAACCGCACACTTTTTGGTCATGTGTTTCACCACAAACCATTAGTCTTTTTTTTTTAATCCATCGTGAGAAGTAGTGCATCCCTGTTGAGTACTTTGTTCGAAGTATATAAAAGTACCTTCCGAAGTTTTCTTTAATTTCCGGTCTATGGATTTTTTTATTATTTCGTTTTCATGTACAGTTTGTTAATAGAAAAGCCTTTTAAGGTTCTGGAAGTAATTTCATACACACACATACCCACACCCACATACACACACCACAAACACAAAAAAAAAAAGAAATCGCAATAACTCGCAAGAAATCTTAATTTCTATCTTTATTGTTTCCGTCTCTCAACATTGGATGTAGGTACTCATAAAAGTTTTTTTTCTTTTCCTTTGTATTGATCAGGACCTCACCATTCAGAGTCCTTTCGAATGTTGCGAGTTTGGATATATACATATCTTGATTATTTAGTTCCGGTAGAAAATGTCTTCAACACTTTAGTGTTGCTATCAGTTCACTACCGCGACTCCCCCGCTACAAGTTAGTATAGTTAGGTATTTAAAATGTAGTAATAATTCGTACAAGAAATAATTTCGTTATCGGAGCCTTCATAAATTACCGTAGTTTCACCCTACTATAAAACACTCTTTACGCAAAGGTTAGCTTCATTAAATTTGTCGAAAAGTTTCCTATCTAAAGGGACTGCTCGTAATTTACAGCGTTTCGTACTATCAAAGTGATATATCTATTCCCATATAATGTATTCATGTGGTACTATAACTAACCCACATACAGAAACTCACAAATTGCAAGAAGAAATTATGAGATTGACCAGCGCGCCTTAATAATGCCTCAATAAAAAAAAAGCAAAAAAAAAAAACACCGGTAAAAAACATGAAGCCTCCAAAAGAAGGTATTCTCATTACTTAGATACACGCAACCCCAGAGAGCCTATAATATAGCTTTGGTGTACCACAAGGGGATTTAAAAGCGAACAAACTATATATTCTATCGAAATTCACAACCTATACCTACTACATATTATACTATATACGGTACAAAGGAAAACACGAAAGCAGCCCCAACCATCCCATCTAGCCTAGCCAATTCAGGCTATCCTGTCAGGAAAACCATTGAATATGTGAGCGCCAAGCGAAGAACAAAAAAGCTCTCGACATGCTACTTTAGGCTCCTTAACAAATTGTTTTCCATTAGATATTACCGAAGTGCGTGCTATTGACTTGCTAGGATAGGTAGGTATAGTATAGGTGATCCGAAATATAATTAATTTAGGTGCGTGAAGTAGTGGAGCCAAGTTAGTTAAAAGTTTCCACATAGTTAGGGAAGTGTTCAGTGTGTACATCGTAATTATACTATATGTATGCAGAACGTAGGTATATATATATATGTATAGTAGGACGACCGTATACATAATTATTGTCCCGTGTTATTCTCTACGGTTACACACGCACACACACACACACATATATATATTTATGATGATAAGAGAGCAAGGATGCGTTCTATAAATGAATTCGCAAAGGTAAATCGATTTGTTTTTGCTTCTACATGCGAATCTTCCATTAACAATGGCAGATATTCGTGTTTTCTACGCCATTTTACTGCATCCTTAATTAACGACTTTCAAACAAAATAATGTTTTCGCACAAGATGTGTATTGAGAGGTTCAGCTATTTTATCTAGGGTGAGGTTGTAATGAAGTAATCAGTTGTACAGGTAGATATATGTACATAATTATATTCCTTGGATAGAGACGGCAAAAAAACGGTCGGTGCTACAAGTCACTAAAATACCACACCTTCTGTCATTCTGAAAATCCTCAAATAATTAACTGTGGCTTCCTTGTATATGTAATATATATGTGTTTGCATGTAACATATAACAAAATGAGTTAAGAAGTAGCATTGGTGCTAATATTTAAGTACCTTTCATCCACCTCCACCCTTCCAACATCAGTATAGAAAGATAGCAGTAAGTGACCAGTACATCTCTATCTATACCTAACTAGTAGAATCTCATCACGTTTCTCAGATATCATTTTGAAAGACTTCTACAGAATTCTACAAGAGTTCTTCTACTATAGAGTGTTGGAGGATGTTATGCCATATGTTTGAAGAAAAAAAAAAAAGTAGAAATAGACTATATATGAAATCTACCCGGCAAATATAATCCTCCTTTTCCGCCCAAAATGGGATATAAAGTCACCAAAAACAGCGGTCACCGGTACGTGATATCATCAAAAGGGAAAATCTCTTTTAATGTTGTTGATGCTTCGCTTAGAGGTGAAACCGTATAGAACCAGGTCCAGGTGGTACATATATTCCGGTCATTAGAGGAAGTAAGTATCATCAAATGCGTGTGAAGGGCAACTGGACATGGTTATATATATATATATTCTAACTATGGGATCCCATATATACCTATATATACACAAGACACAGTTCCTGAAAGTGTATTACGTATAAAGGTATAAAACGTCTCACATGTCCATTTTAGGTAACAATCGTATCAAGGTAAAGTACCAACTTGATGAAATTCCAGAGCATAAAATGAAAGACCTCTACTTATATGTACATGTTGTGGTCACTCAACTGCTCATATGTAATATACATATATATATATATATATATATTTCATTTATGTGACTAAGTAGATGTATATCGAGAGTCTTTCTGAATAGATCCCTGGAATTTAAAATAAAGCTAACAGCTATACCGGGGAGAGTAAGTGTTTCTAGCTAGATAGAGAACACTGAGCTATTCAAAATCCTAGCTTTTTTATATATATAAAAACATATATACACATTCATATATATAGTTGTGATTCAGTCATCCTTGTACAGGATTTTTATTTCAAAGCTCATAGAGAACCTGCAGTTTTACGACCTTTCGGCTTTTACACTTTCGTATTTGTTCAATAAATGTAAAAGAAGACTGGTGTTCAGTGTGTAGGACTGAACTGGACTCTACACTGTACACAATTTGACCATTTGACCAAGGATTAGTCTATTCGAGTTGCAGAGGAAAAGCAAGCAATTTGTTCACAAATTAATTCTTTGAAGGAAAAAGGATACAAAACGATGAACTTCTTTTGGATAGCTTCATAAGTTAGGAGGAGAATTTGTATTGAATTATATCTTTAACAAATTTTGTTTTTTTGTTTTTTGTCTATGGTGTGTAATTTCATTTCAAGAGTAGTAAAAGCATGAACCATAGGTATGTGTATGTATATATATGTATAACTGGAATATAATCAAGGCTGACGATTTCTGAAGTCATTAATTAACGGGATTGGATTAAGAAATTTGGAAGAATTTTCAAATTAGTTGATTGATCACAAAAGCTGTGTGTAAGAATGTATGTATTGCGAGTGTGGACCAGCCTTATCTTGATTAGCGACCAGGCTTAGCCATACAACTTTAATAATTCGTATATAAGGAACAAGGTATTTGGAATATTTTATATTTGTTTCCTCCAAGCAAAATTATCAAAAAATGGAAGATTAACATAAAAACAAATAACAAATTGAAGGGTTACCAATCGCTAAGAGATCTTTTTTTGTACCCGGTCGTTGACTAGTTAAGCTGGCTGGACGCCTTTTTGGCCAATCTTAAGTTGATTAATCACAAAAAATAATCAAACATATGGTCCCACCATAATGAACGAAGGAAACTAGCTATTTTTAGGAAAAAATCGATTCAAATAAACAAAATTTGCAATAAAAAACAGCCAAGGATTTTTCAAACATTGTATTTACCATAAATCACATTATGAGATATATTTTCTCAATCCGAGAAACTACTATATCTTTAATGACATTTGTTTAATACAGTTGCTTTATGCTCTTTTTTTTTTGTTTTTTATATATAAAGTCAAGCGCAGGTGATACCCATGATGCAAAGCACAGCATGGCAAGAAGAAGATAGCGAAATGATTGGGGGATATGAGGAGAGTGGTGGAGGTATCAATGTATGTCACCCATTAAACTTCCGCAGATTGTATGCCGCAGGAAAAACAGAAAATGGTACACTGTTCCACATTCGCACTGTTCGGGATAAAAAAAAAGCATCACGGAATTTTACTGTTCGGCCGAAAGTAATTTCAAGGGTAAAAGCATGTGCGCGCTTTGCACCACAGTAATAAAATTCTTGAAGCAAGAATGAATTCTCTCTTGAAAGTATCCCAAAAACCACATTTTGACTTTAATCCTCTCAACTCGAGAAACGATTACATCTTGATTCACTTCACATTTGCTCAAAACAATTGATTTTATTTCTTAATGTTACCAATAACTTTCTTGAAGTAAGAGTAATTTCTCTTATAAAAAATGTCCAGAATTATTGCCACAAAGCTTAGGCATTTTTTCCTAAAATGTAGGGAAAATTCACTACATCTATTCATAATATCTAAGCTATTATCTGACTTGTTCGCGCGATTCCGGACTCTAGGGTTTCACTCTGCATCTACATGTGTGTATGAATGAGTCTACGTCCATACATTCTTAGTTCATTTTTTAAATTTTATTTACTTTTGCTATGAACATACCACCTACCAAATTTCAGCTGTCTATGTATACTCGTTGTCAGGCAGTATCCAAATATATACAAAAATGAAATTTTTGTATGGTAGCCCTACGAAGAATTTGCCCGATTTAATCCATTTTCGAACTTGCATTTGCAATTTTTATGAAAACGCCGTGCACAAAATTTGAGCTTTCCACGTCGACCCGATCTTAGGCAGATTTTTTTTTATTTCGAAAACAGCGCCATCTATCGTATCAATAATGACACCTATGAAGACTCTATTCGGGTTTGTATCCGAAATTCCTAGTAGTCTACGGCGAAAGCCAACCAATGTATAACTCGGACAAGTATCACACAGCTTAGCGGTTCAAATTACAGAAAGCATTTGAGCTAGAAAGAGTTAACTTACTCCGAAGCAAGACTATCCTATCTTTCAAGCTGGAACCAACCAAACACATTCCCACAATTTCATTGAAATTGGTTAGGTGGTTTCTGAGATTAGTGTGTACGAACACAGTGACACGTGATTTTTATATTTTTTTTTTTCAAAAAAATACGATGTTTTTATTTTAACTATTAGTTAATAGAAAAAAATTATATAATGTTTCTTTCCGAACGACCTAATTGCCTCCCTCTTCTCAAAGAACCTAGAAAAAGAACAACCTTATTAAAACGAGGAATAGGTTTCTCTCATTTAGAATTTTTCTCCCCGAATGTATTAAGAAGCCGCTCCCCGTAGAAGAAAGAACCAAGTACCGATATTAAGTAGTTTTTGAAGTATCATTTTGTTCATTCCGAACATAACATTCGTTTCTTATCATCTCGGCAATTCAATTTAATGACTTCCAAATCAAATAAAACAGTAAGCGGCAAACAACAAGCATTCTCATTGGGTGCCTTTTAGTTGAATGATTTGCAGAATCTCCCCTTAGGGTATCTAAAAGGTTTACCTGAATTTTGTGCTGTGTAATCGACAAAGAGTGTTCTGATTAAGGAAACATATTTATACCGTAAGACAGAAAATGGATTTTTGAAGTAAGGTTTGTAATATCTAATTACAATTATTCATATGTAAGGGCCGGGAAATTATCTTTAATCTAAGCTGATAACACTTATGTTTGTATACGAAAATATAAGTTTAGAATTGCAATTATCTTTTTATTCCACATTAATCTTATGTAATCTTTTCCAAAAGCAAAAATTCTCTCAAAATACTTCAAATGCCCCAAAAAATTGAAATTTTTGTGATATCCACGTTGAACATAATCCAAATGATATAGGGCACTACAGGGTATCAAAATATCTTTTCTTTCGTAACGTACTTATGCCTTAGACGCACTAATTAACTAATGGCCCATTAGATGCTAATGATTTATTAGGCAACTGCAGACATAAAGCCATTTCTTTAATTAAGTTTTACTGGGAAACTGATTTTGACAGAGTACTTATGACATACTGTATGTCTAAGGTATTCGAATGCAGTCAATATAATTTTATGTAGTCAAGTTAGTCCTGGACCATAATTTGTTTGAAAAAAAATCTGATCATAAATTTTTGTAACCTATTAGTAAACTATAAGATTATAAATCATTAAATGGTAATAGGTGAAGCACTTAAGATAAAGCAAGGATGTTAAAATTTGTGTTTACAATAGCATCAGGAGCCTTATAAAATGAGAGAGATATGTAAGTGCTCATAAAAAACATATACAACAAGCTTCTATACAAATATGAAAATTATGTATATTCTTATCTAGGCCTGTTATGAGACTTATAGATATCCACCAAGTCTAATGGAGTAAGCTATTTCTTGCATCTTTACAAAAAGCTCAGGCATTTCCAATACCAAAATTATGATCGGAAATGGGTTGAGTGGGTGTTTGAGTATGTTTAACTGATAACAGACAATATTGCGTTTTTCAAGTATTAAACAAGACCCGATGCGCTCTACCCTAAGGAAGTCTTGTTGTAAGGTCATAGTTTAATGAAACTAAACATGGGCTTTCATTTGTCAACTATAACATTCCAACGCGAATCAGCTGTAGAGTCGAACGAGTATATGAAATTAAGGGTATTGTGGTCTGCAATGCCATGAATAGGATAGAAAATGAGAGCTAGCAGATCATTAATAAAATTGAGGAAAAGAGTAGGAGAGAGCACAGAGCCTTGCGGTACACCGGAAAAGATTATAAAATGGTCAGAAGTCATTCTATAAAATACCAAGATTCAACAATTGAATGGATTTCAAATACTGGCATTTTACCCATAGAACAAAATACTGTCACCGTCTCAGAAAACAAATGGTAATGTAAGATGGTCACACTTTAGACTGTTTTGTGTACAGCTTCCGGGGAAAATGTCATAAAATTCCTATATGAAGAATATAATAACTCTTGGGCTATAAAGAAATGCAAAAATAACCTTGAAGATATAACTTGCATAATTTGAAAACATCTAGGTGGTGGCTATTTTTATGGATATTCATCTAGAGTCTCCTTTAAAATTGATCTAAGAGAGATTATAATTTTTTTTCTAGTCTAAGTCCGGCTTCAGATCTTCTTATTGTCTAATCGACTGTAGTGGGGCATTTGCCCCCTGCTCTTATTTGGGTATGTCCTTGCCCGAAGCTACCAGAAAAATCGTTTATTTAAAATTTTTATAAATCCTATTCTGCTTTTCAGTGAGGAAAGGCACAGAGCCTGATTTCAAACTTAAACATTTCCTTGGCTACTAATATCAAAATCCTAGGACTTTGAAAAATGCAAAAAAAAGTTGTTTTCCAGGCATGAATAACTGTAGATTTATTGCGAATTTAAGTATGCCCTGTTTGAAGCCAAATGTTATTGCTCTGCACAAAATATCGTTTAGAAAAGTTCGAATGAAAAGTTCTGATAGATCATACTGATATATATCGGTGATTGTCAGCGAATAAAATCTGAGTCCACCTCTGTGTGTGAAGAAAAGTTTATTTTCTACTTTTTCATGCGGATTGGCCTCAGTTTTGTTTGAGAACTCGTTTCTTACTTATTTTATTTTCTGCCTTTTTCACGTTAACTAAATTGTTATTACGTGCTTCATGGAGATATTTTAAAAGAATTTTTAAGTCATGTTTGGTGCCGCTCCGAAAACAAAAATTTTTCGAGCATCAAATCGTTGAAGTACTGCAACGGTTTTCTGAAATTCAAATTATGTTTTAAACAGCGCCTTTTAGCTGTATTCCAACTTGATCCCATATAACATGAATTTTCCCGATTTGCCATGTTTTCCACAGACTTTTTCTATTACTATGAATTTTTTTAAAAATTTACATGATATTTCCTCAATTTTTCATGCAAGTTTTCATGATTGTTGAAGAGAAAGTATTGATGCCAGTAGGACGGAAAAAAAAATGATTCCGCATAGCTTATAAAACTTTTTATGTCGGAAAATTTCCCGGAAAAGTCGGGAAATTCCGGGAATTCTCGGAAAACTTTCCAACAAAAATTGAAAAATTCTCCAATTTTCCTGAAACAGATTTATCACTAATCATATCGATGAAAATTTGTCCGATGATTTTCCCTCTTTTCCGGGTTTTCCCCGGAGTTTTCCACAAAAGCAACTTTATGCAACTCATTTCGCTCTACAACTTTGTCTTGGGTTGCAAAACGCTCAAATGCTTCCTTGGTCTGAAAAACTCCGGAAAAGCGTTTTACATGAATTTTCTCCGATTTTTTCTGCAAGTTTTCACCATTGTCGGAGAGAAAGTAATGATGCCAGTTGATAGGGAACTTGATCCTGCATAATTGAGAAAACTTTTTTTACCCGAAAAGTCGGAATATTCCGGAAAGTTTTTTCGGAAAAATCGGAAAACTGCATTTTTCCTGAAACGGATTTATCATTAATCAAATTTGTACCAAATTTTCAAATGATTTTTCCCGCTTTCCGGGTTTTCCATGGAAATTTCCGGTTCAAATTTTGATTCAATTGTCACGCAACATGAACCTGTATGCCAAATTTCAGCTCGCTGTGATGACGAAAAGTGGGTCTACGAGAGTGTCGAAAATAGTACAAAAGAAATATATAAATAAATGGACAGACAAATTCGTGTACGAGTTAAAGGGAATGGTCTCAAAAAGGGCTACTTTCAAGGACTAAAAAAAAAATGTTTTTTAGTGAATTGGTTATAAAGACATAGGCTCAAATGTGCAAAAAAATACCTTTTCCCTGATATTTTAGATTTCTAAAGCTAAAATTTTGATATTATCAGGATTAGTAGGCATTGAGTCATATATAACAGGAAAACTAACGCTTTTTTTCGCCAGTCTCATAGTTGCCTCCAAAATATTTTTTTTAACTTATTGGACAACTCTTACTATTAAGATTAAGTCTTATCAAATTATTCTTGCGTTCGACTGTTATCATAAGTGGATATGGTTTGTTCGTTGATGAAGTTCTGGTAAGGAAACCCTCATTGCGCGAGCCCGATTCGCTCTTCACCGAATTATTGAGTTATAGAACAGGATGGTAACAATGGGGTTTTGTTACCTTACGAAGAAGAGCCGAGCGGCAATCAAAGTTGAAAATTAGCACAAATTGTGTAAGATGCCATGAATTGTGACAAATAAATCTATTTAAGAAAAAAAAAAGTAATATGATTTCCACAAACTTTGGAAAGACTTCTTATATTTAGACCGCGGGCAATGGACAAATATTAAAAATTCTTCATTTAAAAATAAAACTTATTTATTATAAAAACTGATTCTCATTATTACTTTTTTTAAAGAATTATTTTTTTTAATGTAATGAAGATGAATTTACATTGCATTTTTATTACTATGAGGGAAAGCATAATATGGTAAATTAGTACATTTTTTATAGTTTTCTTACACTTCATTATTTAGATAGAATTAATTAAAAAATATTCCATCGATATTATTGCGTACAAAAATCGTCTACAGTGTTCCTTAACAATGCTTATTTTTTTCTGACTTGTTAAAAACATCGAAGTAAAATTATCTCAGTAATAAATTGGGGTTAACAAGTTTATCGACTGGAATTTATTCCGTACCTTTTTAATTATATACTTAGTAAATTAAAAACAAAAAACTAATTATACATTATCTACAATACCCTAAAGAAGCTTTTATCTTTCGTTTTCAGAAGATAACACAAAATATATTTTAAAAGTGATTTCAACTAAAAGCGATGAGCACGTTGACAGATGACCTAGTTTACCCTATACCAATTAGTTTCTCAGCAATTTTCTTATAAAAACAAAAGAAAACTTGTTACTTGCACACAGAATATCCATCTCTATCGACCAAAGAAGTTCATCGTCTTTTATTTAAAAACTTGAGAAAAACTTTTATGAAAATATTTCACCATAAAATGGGCCGCGTTGAAGTTTATATAGCCACTAGCAGATTTTCCACTCGGTTGCTAGACCACACTTTTAGGCAAAAATTTTCACTAAGAAAATATTATAACGACGAAAAACGCCTTGAGGTGGAAAACTGGAAGAAGAAAAAAAAATAAAAACAAGAAAAATCCCACTACCAGCCATAATTAGCCAATCAATCTCTCAAGCGCCCCCCTTTTTTCGAAACCTTCTTCACCAATTACACGTAAAACTTCACCCCTTTTTTTTCTGCCTTTCTCGTCAGCCCTTCTTTCATATTTTTCGCATAAATTATGACGCCTTTCTTTGCGAAAAAGTTCTAGCCACGTAAAATGAAGTGAAGAAAAATTGTTGAGGAGTTTTTAGGCTACGGAAAATACGATCAAAGGATTTAACTTGTTCAGGCCCAACGGAAGATGATTGATGTTTATAATTTTTCAGTTCTTTAGCGAAGCTTCGATTTGGAAATGACTAGGGGGAGTGTAATTATGTCAAGTCAATCTCATTTTTTTCTTTCTTATTATTTGGATAAAGTTAACTCTAAAAAAAAAAAAACTTTAATGGAAATCTGAGGTAAGCAGTACAGCAGCTCAAGTTCTACGACCGCATCAATGTTATACTGTCAATTTAGGTAAATTTATTAAGATAAGCAGTATGACAATCGCGATAAAGCCTTTTTAACTTTTTGTGTGGTTTGTAAAATATCATTTGTCATTTTTGCGAATTTTATGTT
Organism: Dioctria linearis; assembly: GCA_963930735.1. Taxonomy (NCBI): domain Eukaryota; kingdom Metazoa; phylum Arthropoda; class Insecta; order Diptera; family Asilidae; genus Dioctria; species Dioctria linearis. The sequence continues at coordinate 180,385,897 of OZ005743.1, read as the reverse complement.
TTTCTGTTATTATCTTTAGATCCTATAAGTATTTACAGGCTGAATAATGTAGCCTAAGCCGCATGTGATGCTTTCTACTGTCCGTGTTCCAAAATAATTTAACGGGCATCAGAAGTGAAAAAATACATTTAGAGTGGATAGCATGGGTTGAATTTAGGGTGCAAGTATCCCAATCCGAGCTCTAAAGGAGGAGATAATCAGGAGCGTTTATGAAAAGGAAAACCACCAGTGGGTCAACAGAGAAACACACATATTTCCGCTCTGGTGAATAAAAGATGTAGACTACTTGGTAGATACTTCTTTTGAAATCTGTGTGAGCTACAAAGTAAAGATCTCATATGTACCTAAAGATTCCTAAGGCAAGCCCGGTGGATTTAACGCAGTTACGACAAAAGTTATCACATTAAGGGACACAATAGACTCGCTGGAGGTCCAAGTACAGCAATCTTGATATCTTTGGGATCATCCCTCTAACCAGGCGCGAATACAGGGGGGGGGGGGGGGGGTCACAGGGGTCATGACCCACCTTCCCTCCTCCCATTAAAGCGCTACCTAACCTTCGCGGTGAATTGAATGTGGCGCCGGACTGTAGAGTGAGTAACAGGACGATTTTAGTCTTTTAAACGTGTACACAGTTTTTAGAATTTTCTTGCGTTTTTATATAGTATCGAAAAGTCATCTATCATACCTAGCACAGGATAGTAAGTAATTTTGGAATGTTTATTTATATTTTTATTTGATTGCTTAGAAAATGGCACGTAATGCTTTGCAGCCCAGCTATGAAAATGCCTTTATTTTTTTGTTGCGCAGATTAAAAATTTTAAAAAGTGTTATTGTTTCTAAAAGACTGGTTTGCGATCATATGTTTTTTTTAGCTATCTGATTTTCCGGATGCAAATAGCAGCAGGAAATTTTCTGTCAAAACATTTCACACTCACTCAATCAATTTTTCATCAAAATTCTTTATAAAAATGAAAAAAAATCTTGGAAAAATTTGCACAAAAAATTCAGGAAATCGACTAAACTTTCCCTCTTCAGATTTTTGAAATTTTACGAAATTTGAATTCGAAAAGTACCCTATGAACTGCTCCGTTCTGTTATCCGTCCAACGACACCTCAGTCATTGCTGCAGGTTGAAAACTGTAGGAGGAGATAGAATCCTACGAAAACACGAAATCACTTTTTCATCAAAATTCATTATTTTAAAATTGCCGCAATGTCCTACAACCTTGACAAAAATAAATGCAACAACAAGTTCATTCGTTTGATTTTGTTGGTAGTACTTCAGCGACGACGGAAATGTTAGAAATTGATCAGTCCCGACGGCAATTTTGTCGACGGCTGCCGTCACCCGTCGTAATTCGGGCATTCGCATAAAACGCTATGCTTTTAAAATTTTGACAGCTGCATTTTTCGTCATTTGCCGTTGCGCGTCGCAATTGTATTTAAGCTTTGACTTAACAAATTGTGTTTTACGGTTCTTCCAGTAGAACCCTAGTTATGCAATCAACGTCTAGTCACCCGTTGATTTTTCATAGTGACACTGATTTAAGCCTGAGTTGTTCAAAATATTTACGTTCGTAGGGAATCATTAAATTTTTCTTAGGGTTCGTGCACAACAAGGCCCGGCGAGGAGTTGCGAGGATAGCCAGTTGGGCGAGGCGAGGTGAGGATACATCTCGAGGTGTAGTGTTCACAACAAGGCGTTCAGTTTCTTGGTAAATTGTGAAGTGAGAGCATAAATTATGTCATCAGATTCAGAAGAAGAAATTTGGTGCTTGTCAAGTAGTGCAACTATATGGCATTTTTCATCTAAGTGTGCTTTCCGCTCTTTTGCCTGCCACCCGATATAGACGAAACGTCTGGAGCTTGGCGAATTCCGCATTCATGTGAAGATTTTCGGACTGATCTTGATAGATTTTTCCAATATATAAGAACGATTAAAGAACCCGTCGATTATATCAAAGAAAAAACTTATCAGAATATGCTAGCTATCAAAATTAGTGCGCTGGACCTCGCGAAAAAATTTAAAATTTCATTCTCGAGCGACAGCATTTTTATGAACACTCTCATAGTACAGTGTGCAATAATTTTATTTCTTTAACTCTTGATATAGCGTCGCCTCGCCTCGCCACATTTCGCCACGTTGTGTACGTACCTTTAGAAGTATAGTTGCAAATTGTTCTTAAGAGTTTTAATGATTAACTTCTCACCGACAACGGTCCAAAAGAATTGGTCGATTAATTCTGGTGGTTCTCTCTTTCCGACAGGGGCACAAGCATTCTTAGAAAGATCTTAACATTTTTCTTTAGATTTTTCATGCACTATTTGCGGCAGACAATGGTTCCAAAGCGTTATATTAATTCAGGTACCTTGGCTGATTTGGGTCGCTAAAGATATTTACGAGCGTTGAAAACCATACGTTTTGTTCTTAGAAATTTTATTGAACATTTTTCTTTCGAATTTTTATACACTATTGGTTGCTGAATACGATCAGTTGGATTGATGCCACTAAAATTTATTCTACAATTTTTCTTTACAATTTTTACGGGAAGACTATAAAAATAAAAACCATTCGTTTTCCTCTGCCTGCGGTAGTTGCCGTAGCTTTGCTTGTACTTTCGTATTAATTCAAGTGGTGTTGTTTAATTTAACTTCACTTTAAATTTATAGGAGAAGAATAAACTTGCTACACTAGCTAGCGATGGAGGTAGAAATAGTGGCGAAAGTGGAAAACAGAAGACTGATAAGACCATTGATAACTATTTTCAGAAGAAAGCAAGATCAGTTAAGTTCGCATAAAAAGATATCACTGACCATATCATGCATTTTTACTTCTATTCCTTTGAATGTGAATCAAGGTGCAAGCTCTCACTCTCAGTTATTTACTTCAGCCGTGACAGAATCGGTTGCATCATATCTATGTCTACAATCTTTGCACGAGAAAGAGTATCTGGATATGAGTCCTCAATGTCTGTCCACTCTGAGATCGACATTTATGTGGGTAATACTATCGACAGTTTCTCCAAATCAAACCGAAAATTGAGTTTTGTTATATCTAACTTAAATTGATAAACAAAAAATTTAAATGCGAGTACTTCCGACTTTGTCCTCCCCCTCGAACATTTTAGCACCCCCCCCCCCTTCAGTCTACAGATCTGGATACGCTCCTGTCTCTAACATAACCCAATCGAGGGCGTAAGAAATTAATGGTGCTTTTCCTTGACATGAGCAATACTAGAGTTGCACTTTTTATTTGAGAGTTGATAAACTGAAATTGTTCTCTGACCGCATTTATCTCTGGTCTTATGAACGTGAAGAATTAAAGAACTATGTGCAATGAAAAATCTTCAAATAAAAAGAGCTTCTGAGAAAAAGTAAAGAATTAGAAAAAAATCCACAGTGTATGTAACATTTTGAATCCTCCTAAAATATTTTCTTAGCTTCTAAAATTCGTCAATACTTGGAGGCTTTAATTGTAAATTTTTCACAAGGGCTCTAGTAGTAAAAAAAATATTTAATAAAAAAAAATCTAACTATCTAATTTTGGTGGAGTTTTTATCTGTGCACTTGGTCCCGTAGAGTGTGGCAATTAAGAAATTTTAGGTTACAAACTTGACCATCAATAGATGGGAAATTTTACAAAAATTTATCATCAATTAGAGAATATAGTGGTGCACGAAATACAGTTTGAACATAGGAAACGCGATTTTCTCGAAATCACATTATTTCGAGATATGAAAATCTACGGGACCAAGTGGGGTATGCTACGTCATCCGTCATTCAGATCAAATCTAATAAAACTTTCGAGGAGTTGCTTTTCTTGTTAAACTGAAAACAATCTGATATTTTAATATCAAAATTTATGCAGTAAAGTAATATGCGGCACAAGTCATCATTGAGTCTACAAGTACCTACAGTCCTCAACACGAACCCATCGGCCTGGAAATATACAATTGTATACTTCTGAATGCTACTTCCAGAAAATCATTCACAAATACACAAAAAAAAAGCGGTCCCAATATAGAGCCCTGAGGAATGCCATATATTATACTGGTAGTTGTAGATAAAGAGATATGCACTTTAACCGGTTACGTGCGTTTGGATAGCAAACTGTTAATTAGTCTTGTCGCAACAATACTGAGTTTAGCACAGAGAGTTTATCTTATGCTGAATGATATCAAATGTCTTCGAAAATTCTAATAGAAAAAAGTAGCAAAATTCATATCTATAAAGTGCCAGACTTAGATAACTGTGCTTTTTCCGATATTCTGATTGTCATTGCGTGAGAAGTATTGAAGTATGTAGGTATTGCTCTAATTCATCAAGGTCCGTCATATTTTCTACCATAAAGTTGTTGTAATTAATTCTAAATTTTTATATTTCGAAGGTCGATGATACGAATTGCAAAAGCAGGACTTTTTTTTAATGTAGTGGGGCGACGAGACAAATATAAATATATGCAAATATGGATTATAAAACTAGGTATAACGCACACTGAATGCTAATGCCTATATAATTACACATAAATAACAAGTTAGTAAAAAAGAAGACATAAGAAACATTTAAAAGCCTAGCTAAAGTTAAACTTAAATTAATTAAATACATTAGAAATTAAGAGGGAAATAGAAAACATCTATTGTTGTGCGTTGTAATTGGTGGAATAATTGGTTACAAAGTTAATGAGGTTTATGAAGTTAGATTGTCAGGAGGCATGTGTTGGTTTATATAACCTCCCCGAAAAAAACGCACAGCGCGTGCTCCTTCAAATCTGTAGAAAGTGAGTTCTAAACATGAGTCGTTCCAATGAAAATAGGGCTCTCCAGAATAGAATGTATGTACCGAGGTATCAGAATGTTTATATTTCCAGAAAATTGCAACCAAGTTGACTGTGCCAATGTAGAGACATATCTATGGTTAAAGCGTTAACCGAAAACCAAAATTGCGTGCCAAGTCGTTGAAAACAACATTTATCTTTCTACGATAGATTGAGTCTAGATGAAGAAAAATCAGGCTGTTTCTGGTAAAATATGAGTAGAATTTTGACTAGACCTGAAAGTAACTGGATAATTTACTATCTGGATTATCCGAGATAATTAGGATCCGATTCCTGAAATCCGGGTATCTGAATACCAACTACCCGTATCCGAACTATTCGAATCCAGACTAAGCAAAAAAATGGTCAAAGTTTCCTTCAGATTCATTATTTCATTGGGAAAATATAATTTCATGATTTCAGGAATCGGATAGTTTGTGAGATCCGAGTAACCGGATATCTGGATATTAGCAAATCCGGATTCCATTTTTAACTCAGCTTCATTTGTGTTGGTTGACCTTGAGAGGATTACTAGCTTATAACTAAAGTTTACGGGGACCAGTGTAAATTCGTCATACGAAACTATTTATATGGTCAAAGTATGTCATCAGCGAAGCATTAAAATTACCTCCTGCAGGTTCCTCACCGATTCAGCATATCGCAAACCAAGCATAATTTTTGTTCGCAATTTTCAAGATATTAATTTAATTTTCCTCACAAATCAAAGGAAGTAGAGAAATAACGGTCAAATAAAAGACAATTCTCAACACTTTCAACGTAATATAAACTTCTGATAGGTATACATAATACCAATGGATACTAAAAGGCACTGATGAACATCAGCGCATGATACTAATTAAAAAGCGTAATTAGGACTTTATTGCGCTTCATGTGACTTGAGTATTTACAAAACAAAACAAAAAATACGAAAAACAACTTTGTTTTATTTATTTTTTATTTTTAACTTAACAATTAACTATCATCCACGGTCTAGAGAAAGTATGCAACGAAAGGATTTCTGTTTTCAGTTTTTTACCTGTTTTTTGTTTTTTACCTGTTTTTTGTTTTTTTTTGTTTTAATTTGATTTTCGAAATAAAAAGTTGTTTCGCAAAAACATCATCTCACACAGCACACACAGAGTAGTTTCAGGTTTAATTAGCTTCGCCGAATATCACGCTGATTGAGTTTGTGCATTCAGAGCTCGTCATGATTGATTCGATTGGTGAATGAAAAATTTCCCTTAATTGATATTGATTACAGCACTCGCAACTCTGATGATGATGATAAGTGGAAATTTAGGAAGGTTTTTTGACGCTTAATTGAATTATTTTTCAATTTTTATTTTTAATTTTTCCAAATTATATACTTTACGCGCATGGATGCATTTCAGTCAGATAAACCGTATGATGTTAATTATTAACCAGTGTAATTAGCAAAATTTCATATGAAATTAAAAAAAAAAAAACAGAAATATTCAATTAAAAGTTTATTCATATGCTGTTGATATAGAAACTCGAAGTAATTGCTGAAAATGAGGAATGTGCTCTTTATATATGTAGAAATGAATCTACGTAGGTATAAACTTATGGAATATAACCCTTTCCAGTTGTATCAATATAAAGTCTGGCCAATAAGGTGGAGTTTAGTATGCACTTCAGTCCTAATTACAATAAAATTGTGGATTTTTTTACTTTTTACGAAGTGGTATACGTCCATATACATAATTCAACATTTTTGGTGTATTTTAGGGAAAAATAAAATATACATAGGTTTGAACGCTTGAATTTGAGGAGTGTCAGGAACAACATTGATTAGCTTAGAATTAGTTATTTTTTGAGATTTCGGTACGGTATACCTCGTGTATTAGTATCATCGCCTATGCCCAAAAATTAAAACTCTGAGATCGTACGACGGAGAAAGAGGTCGGAATTTTAATCATTAATTTCCATAAAATTTTTCGATTTAAATCTTCCTGTTCCGATATTTGTCTAGAATTGAAGAGAAACACTTTTCATGACTTGCTTTTGACTCTAGATTTATAAAAACTTTAAATAGTTATTTCATGGTCCAATCCGCTATTTATCTCGGTATCTCATGGTTTCTCTTAGTATCTTGTAATACTTATAGCAATTGTTTGTGTTACAATTTTCGAAAGTCAATTCTAAATTTTCGTAGTTGCTGATGTACCTGGACTCCGATGTGTAACGCCTTCGCTCAAGGGGTTGCTATGCCTTGGAGCAATATCTTTCTACTGAACTGTTCGTTGTTGAAGACAATCTGGCAGGTAATTATATATGTCAGATATTTTAAGAACCTTCAGGTTATCATACAGAGTGGCGTCTTAACTGTATATCATTTTTTTTAAACAGAAATCGAGTAACTGACTATAGAGCGTGAATTTTTCAATTTTTTTTCCGTATAAAGACATTGGGTTTAGGACGTATCTCACATAAGTGCATTTAATCAATTTATTCAGCACTCTACTTATAATTACAGATATAATGCAACGACTGCTGGATAACTTCTAAAATTCATCAAGGTTAGACACATGTCATTTTTCTTTCTATTCCTAACGCAGTTTCCGTTCAGCCTCGGATTTTGTAGCCTGTTCGCACTTTTCTGAATGCATGACCAACACACTTTTAGAAGTTCCCAGCTAGTAATACCTTGCTTAGCGTAAAAAACCGTAGCCAAGTAGATTTGGATTTGTATTTAAAATTTTGGTAAACATAGATTTTATTCTCCTGTCAGCTCTCAACAAAGAATGTTTTATGACTGGATAACTAAAGTAACGAACTGTAAAAGAGAATTTTTAAAAATAAATTAAAATAGCAACTGCTTTTCAGGTTCTACTCTTTAGACAACGACAATTCAAGAAACATTACATAACAATACCACTACTGGGTGGTGAACAATCTAAAGTAGTATAAGAAAATCAACTCAAAACGTCTGCCACCAGATATGGCTTACATTAAAGAACTCAGTATTTCCCGACCTATCTCAAAAGTTCAGATGGCTGCATCAACTAGACAATTCAATCCGCCTTGGCCAAGTCGAGATAAGGTCGGCTAGGCTTACAGGCTATTTATTGTTTCCGACAAAGTCGCTCATACATACTAAGCGCCCCTCCACGAAATAGTAGAGGTCCCACTTGGTGCCAGATAACTGCAAATCCCTTTCAGTAGCTGCCATTGCCTGAGATTTCACAAAGGACATTTATTCGATTTTGCTTTAAATTTTTAGCCATCATCTGTCCATTTACCTGTGACATATCAAGGACGTCCTTTGACTGATACTTCAAGCTTAACCACAAGTTATAGTCGGCTAATGATTCTTCCAGCCATACTTCCTCGTAAGCTCTCCTCGATCAGCTGGTTGTACAGCAACACAGTTGGTACTAACCACGAGCGCAAGACCGAGGCAACTAACAGCACCTCAATCAATCCTTAGCTCCTAAAGCTATACTCCGAGCTTCAGTCGGCTAACGATTCCTACATGAAGATCACTACTGTGTCCCGGGGACTCAAGACCTAGGTATACACTATATATTTCAAGCTTTAGTGGTCTAACCCAATCCCATCAACAAGAAATCTGGTGTGACCGGAGTTCTCAAGGTCTAGGGTATCCCAAACATGGTCCTATCTTAAATTGGATAAGTAGAGTTTTAGTCATGTAAGTCCCTTAATGAGCTGTCAAAATGAGGTTATTCTGACCTCATATGGCCATTAAAATCAATTACGTGGAAGTTTTGTCGCATTTACAATAATTTTCGATGATCAACCCTAACGTAACACAAGGCTCCAGTGACGTTTGCCTTGGATGTGAATGACCTATCACATGTTTTCCAATATTTCAGTATTCATATACAGGGTGTTTCATAAGTGGTGGATAATAATGAAGGCGGTGATAAGTCATGCCGAGAAATAAAACAAATTGTATGGCACAGGGGCGCATTCTCAACACTTTCCGAGATAATCAGGGTTAAATGACTAAGGGTGCGTGAAACGTAGGTTTGAGCTTTAACAGTTATATCTCCTAAACAACAAACAGTAGAAAGATCCGCAAGAGGCTAATTTATAGAGAACCTCCTGGCCTTTGTTTTATTTTGTCAATGTTTCCTCTAGAGAATGTAGTTTAGAAGAAACGGTCTGCGAAACTTCAAGTTTCAACTTTTGTAACTCATTTTTTTTTGTGTTTGAAACCGAATATCTAAAAAAAACCTTATGACTTTTTTCTGTCTCACTCCTCTTAAAGCTAAGATTGTGTTCTTTAAAACGAATTTTGTTTTAACTTTGTATCTTCAACCGTTAATGTGTTATGATACAAAATTTCTTCCAATGCATTAAAAGTTTACAGCGAAAAAGTTCAATAGGTGCCAGAAAGTAGGCAATTATCTTTTGGAAATGAGCTTTTTCAGCCATTTTCGTTGGATATGCTTACGGAAAAGTGCAAAAAACGCAGAAAGGTTTCCCTTTTGCATGCAGACTGCAATTCGTCAATTTAAAGCTAAGCTTATGGTCTTCTTAAATCCAATATGAAAAATTGGTGTTGATGACATGTTTTTGGATAAAAATTAACATTATAGACAATTGCAAAGGTCCAACAATAATCAATCATAATCATAGGGTCCAACATTCAGAAGTTACATGGTGATCTATGAAACTATTCCCAACTATCTCGAAAAGCGTTAGGACCTTCCCCCCCCCCCCCCCCCCGCAGACAGCACACAATTTGTTGCTTGCCTAGGTATGACCTATCACCTCCTTCATTATTATCCACCTCTTATGAAACACCCTGGTTAACTAGATTATCGCATCTACCATTAGTACTAATACATGGCCATTTCTATTTGTAGGTTTTGTAGATAACTTTCGCTCATTTGCAATACAAAAAAATCCGTTGATCTCACAAAGAGAAAAAGTGGGGATTCGTGAAATGCAGCTAATTATGAACAACGTGAATATTGAGAAGACTAGGGTATTTTACTTATGAAAGCTTTCGTCTACTATCTCCAATTTGATGTGGTCCAAAAATGGATGTTGCATAATTCTTAAGAAAAATTAATCTTCGCTTCTTGGCCTACAATGCGCCGCACGGTGTGGCCATATTATGTTCTACTATACTTCTTCTATACTGGGCTGGCTGTTTCCTTGACGATTCTATCATCATTATATGAAACTAGGTTTTGTACACGAAAAAAAATTACGTTTGGCGGTTGCACCATTATTGTTTTGAGCTGTAGATCTGTTGTAAAAGCGTATTCCGCTTGCTATGCCATCGATCTCAATAGAAGCGATAGAAATAAACGTATTTCTGGCGAATTCCAGGAACGTAGGCAGTATTGACTTCACTAATAAACAGAAAACTGTGCCAAGGGTGGATGGTCAGCCAAAATTCGCTTGTGGTAACGAACTGAGGTTAAAGGTGAAAAGTAATCATATAAATGCACTCTAGGGTCGAGCACCCAGAATGATAGAGGTCAGCCTGCGTAGTTAGTTCACCTATGGCCGGCAATAGGGTTGGTAGATGCATGCACAAAATAGTTTGTACTCAGGTCACAGAAATTCAGTCTGATCGTGTGACAATCTGCCAGAAGCAATTCAACAAATAGAATCGCTGGAATGCCGATGTTCGTCTGGATGGCTTGAACTAGCAAGGTGAAAATAAATCGGCCTTTTCTAATATCGCTTGCTTATCAGTTCGGTTACAAGCAAACTAAATTGGAGTTTGGTCTCTGCAGGAGATCCCTATATTATTAGGCATGCAAAGAAAAGGTCTTTTGTGAATTTGTAGTTCTTGCACTATCTACTGAATACTTAATTTTTTTTATCTTATCTGCTCAAGAATTGACACTAGACTATTAACTATTATTTTTTTATTTATTTTTTAGTTTTACAAATACAAAAGCCTACATAAACCTAAGCCTTTCTACGTTCAGCAAAGTGCTACTAGACGAGAATTTCGAAATTAATTTTGCTAGGATTACAAATTGGTTGGATGACTGTTCGGAAATGTACGACCCTGGACAGATGCGTTGTTACAATTCTACTTATATTCATCGATATGATAGCTACCTGTATACTAAACGAAACAGTTTGATCTACTGCTACTGATTTGCGATATGCTGACATTCCTATTTTGTTCAATCATTCGAATCATGAAATTCTTTCTCCATCTATCAAATAAGCTCACTGGAAAGCATTTCCGTTTTTGGTAGACCCGGGGTATCGTAAAAGTGTATGTGTGCAGTTTTATAGTACTTATTAAATTTAATTTAAGGCTTGAAGTGAATCGCAGCATTTTCAATCCACACTAATTTTTACGATTTTTCTTACATAACTTTTACAGTCAGACTTCCAAATGATGAAATCGGAGCGATTTTTTAAATTTATTACTGTTTTAATTTTTTCAATGCTATAATAATCAAATTGAGACCAAATAACTTCTATTGCTACTCATAACTACATTTCAACATGAAAGTAAGTCATAAATACAAGAAGAAAAACAACTGCCTTATCTGGGATTTGAAACCGGGACCTTTCGCTTTCCAGATGACTTTTCTTACCATTGAACTAACGAGACAGCTGTCTTTACCTCTTCTTTCTACTAATTTGTGTCTAGTCTATTGAGCCACGTTTTGCTTTCAGCTAGCATTCACCAGTAACGATGAAAGCGCACTAATAAATTGTAAATTCAATTTTTATTTATTTTTCCCCGAGGGGAATCGAACCCGGGCAACCAGTGGTAAGAGCAGTGAGCAGCCGCCCGGAAAAAGAAAAGCCCCGGTTTCAAATCCCAGGCGAGGCGGTTGTTTTTTCCTCTAGTATTTATGATTTGATTTAGAATCGTTAAAAATAAAAGTTCTTCAAATTCTTCTATCCTCCGTCTTTGACCAATTCTAATTAGTGAGGGTTCGATTTTCATACAGGAAAAATACATGAAAATAAAGCTTGAACGTCCTCGTTCTTTGATGAACCCAAAAATTATACAAATACTTGATAAAGTTATTTTGATTTAAATAGATTTTGTGAAGGCTAATTGGAATAATTGTAATGAGTGATCAAATTTGTTTTTATTCAATTTAGTTCGGCAAAGCTCTTAGAGATGGCGGTAGTAGCAGAATGATGTGCTACTAATCAAATTCAGTAGATGTGAAGAATTACAGACAGACATGTTATTTTAAATCTTTCTATTATAAAAGTTATCCAGATCAGAGACCAGCTGAAATTTTCTATATGATTTTTGTATGAGTTCTGGTTACTCAAATACCTCTCATTCTAATAGAGTTGGAAACATATATCTATTTCGATTTTTACTCGCCTTGAGTAATGAAGGTGCTTAAGTGCGCGATATTTATTTTAAATTTATCTTTTTAACTCAGGAAGGCTATATATGTACATAAAAAATTTCACGTGCATGATCTATATAAAAAACTATAGTTAGTGATCGAAATCCGCCGTCCAAAGGATTAGATTGATTGATTCTGATCCCTGCACATTAAGAATAAGCATTTTGAACTTTGTTTAAACATTTTCTGGAAGTATTTTCATTTTCTACACATAAGAAAATTTGAAAGCTCGATCAGATCTTCACACAGAAAACATAGGAATGCTAATCGATTGAAAATCTGCAGGAGTTATAACTTTTTTTTTAGAGGGTACATAGGCCTGGTTCGTGCAGGATAAACGCTTAGATTTAAAGCACTAAAATTTTGATAAATCTTAATGGGTTTTTGTCAGATCGAAAATTTGTAATAACCTCATCAGAATGAATATATCCCCCTGGAAGAGAGCTAATACATGTAGTATCAGAGAAACTATATGGCGACTTTCATTATTAGTTTTTACACTTAATACATATTTTTGTTTTTTTTTCTACTTCAGAGAGAGTGGCATCGATAAAATTCATTCAAATTTAAGTCATTCACAAAAACTTAAAGTCCTTACCGTTAATTCGATAAGAAAAAATAACAACCGCTACTTTTTGAAAAGATTATGATTATTTGTGTCCTAATTTGATAATTTCTTTGAGCTAATTAGATCAGTTTGAGCCTTATCATTTTGTATATCCAATGTTCATGGTACACACTTCCGAATGTTTTCTTTAAACTTTTGTAAAGATATTTGTAAGTTCAGAAGAAAGTTTCTAGAAAATGTTGCCTCTAGCAATTGTAAACACATTGCTACCTAAGAATTTACAGAATGAAAAAAAGGTACGTGCTAAAATGGAGAGTTTCAGAAAATTCCAGGAATTTTCTTCCTGGGAACTTTATTCAACTACAATAGATGTGGCGCTAGATGAAATAGTTGAGAGTGAATTGTTTGCACTACACTCACAGTACATAGCACCTCAGAAAGCATTTCCCCTACCTATAGTGACATCTAGTTCATCTCTAATTATAGTTGGAGATACTAAAAAAGATTTGTTTTTTTTTCTTATGAAGGATTTACTACTAAATTCATGTGATTGACTGTTGCATTACTTGTAATATGTGGAATTGCTGGACTTTCATTCATTCAGGATATCCGTTGGCGGCCAACTGTGTTAAGAGCAACATTTTCTTTTTGATCATTTACTTCCATGCTTGACTTGCGGACTTGCGCTAAAAGGCTAGAATATTTATATTTTGATATTCTAAGTTTTTTAATTCTTACTGTTTTACAATTAGGCGCATCGAATAAATCTCTAACTAAACTCAACCTAACTTTAATGCATATCTATTGACTCTATACGTGGCAATGGGTTTATTCAAGGAGTTCACCCTGAACCTTACTTTTGTAATCGAGTTCCTCTGTCAAGATCCGTTAATTTTCTGTGCACATCTGCAGGACGTGATAATCGCAATGCTACATATAGTTGAGTCTATCCTTTCTTACAGCTGTTCGCCTCGTTTGTAAAAGTTATGAGCCAAGCGAAGAAAGTGGCACTGATACTTTTCGGAAGATTTTACTCCGTTTATCCCTATACCATGGTTTTTCTGTATTTCCCTACACATTTACAAATTACAGATACTCGATTGCTTGATCATAGAAAAAAATATGTCAGTACTAGACCCAGCAAACATTGAGATGAAAATATCATCAGCGCAATAATTGGAGGATATCGTTCAATTATCATCTTCGGAATATTTGATCAATATAAATGTATGAAAATTGCTTTTAAGTTGCGTAATCAATAATTAGATGGTATGAGTTCGGTTGCTTGCAATTTCAGTTTTACCTTGATAACAAAATGGCAATAAATTAGCAAAAGGAGTATGTGTTTTTCCTCCACACGAAAAGGGAACGATAACCAAGGCCGAAAACCGGTTTATGTTTATTTTTAGTAAAGAAGATCTGTTACCTGAAAGTCTGTTCATTCTAGTTTAATAAGCGTTCGGAGTAAATTATAGTAAAGTTCCGATACTGGTATAACAATTTTTGAAGTACAAGTCCAGGTACTGATATTGGTACTTATATGTTCCATATATAAGATTAAGTACCTTGAAAACTTGTTAGCCACCAGTATCGGACTTGTACTTGAATATTTTTAAGTAAAAAATTAAGTCCAGGTCGTCGGACTGATAATAGTACTTACGTACAGATTTGCTAATGAATTACAGGGGACAGTTATTTATATTAGGGTTGGTGAGAGGAGTGAGGAGTGTAGTAGTTAGTTAGTGTGTAATTAGTTTATCCCGCGTAGGAGCAACAGATTCATCTCTAGTTAGTAATTAATCTAGTGATATTGAGTCAATTTAGTTCCCTTGTCAACAGCTGATACTTGATAGTGCAGACAAATGAACAAATGGACAGACTTAAATCCCTGGATGAGGTACAGAAATGACTGATCTATCTTGAATTCACCTAAAATTAATTTTTCAACTAATAAATTTAGTTCCATTGTTTTTGCATCTATAAAAAGTAGCGTAATTTATCATTCGATCTCCTCTAATGTGAGAGCCCCAATATTAGAAAGCTTTATTTCGCTTTCCAAATCTTTTAATGGTCTAACATATGACTGATATAAAGGGTGCCTTAAAATTAATTGCCGGAAGATTTTTTCAATAAATTAAAAAAAAAGCACGAATTTTTCCAAAATTTGTTATTGAAAACTTGGTGTGAGCCTTTTAAATTTAATTAAGTGAAATAAGTGAAATAAGTAACCATCAGGAATCTTTTAATACACCTCCGGAAGCTTGGCTGCATTACGCATAATTCAGTTGAACTTCAACAGCACTGGATCGTTTTTGGTTTATTCTCTTAGACCTTAACCTACAGATGACAGTTTTGGAACATTCTTTTCATCAATTTGTTCATTTCTCGAGCAGTATAGTCCTATCTTGCTGGATCCATATATTTTTCAGTTCATATTCATCAATCTGTCGAATCAACAAGTTGCTAAGTACTACTAGCGATAACCGGTGACCATAAAAGCTTGGTCAGAAATATTTGAAATAATAATAATAAAGTCCAAATATAAAATCTGCTCAGAAACCCCAACGAACAGTCAATTTAGGAGCATATGTAAGTTACTGCTGAATGATTCTCGGACTTTCGGTTGCTCCGTAATGAATCCTCATATTCTTCGACTGCATTTAAGAGCCAATTAGTATACCTCCGACGATAGACATGGTGGACTTTCTTGCGTGAATTTGATTAGGTGAAAATATTTACGCAAAATTCGGTATTGAGTCGCAGAAGAAAACCTCAATTCCTGAGAATGTAGCCTAATCAGAGTGTTACTTTTCCCGACCAGTATTATAATATTCTTTTTCGGTCTACTAATACAAGAATGCCCTGACATTAGTTTGTTTGTCAGTGATCCAATTATTTGCAATTTTTTCATCAAAAATTGAATTGAATCCCTTAGAAGGCACTCCAAATTGACAGGAAATTTTCTCTAAGTGTGCAACTGTAAATGATTCCTGATTTTAAAAATAAGTCTTCTAAATAACAAAATCTTGTGTAAGCAATAAGCTTTCCATGACGAGTCCTATATGGATTTAATTGAGATATGTCAAATACTTAACTTTCAGAAAGTTGTTATTCTTTTTTAATCGCTCTCGAAATTGTATCTCTGGATATGACTCAGAATAAAAATTTCGATAAAATGAAGATAATTGGGACATTTATCTCTATTAATGCAAGCCACTTGATACGTTTCCAAAAATTGTTACTTTTAGAATGAGAGCGGAACTGTCCACTTAATAGAAGCCTTTCGATTAGTCCTAAATATGACCAATTATAGTAACTTAATTAATTATATAAAGGAGAAATAGATTTTTTTTGTACCCTCTGAAAATATGAACTTCACCGGTCACCAACCATTTCACATAACTAATTCTGCTCTTTTCAAATATTTCACTACAAACAAGATATCCTTTCCTCAACCCCCCAAAAAAAAAAACGAAAAGATTCATTATGAAAAATCTATAATTCATTCCTGCTATATTCTATCAAGTATCTATCATATTCAAACCTTTCATTATCTCCACATACATATACCTACCTATATATTTATCATTTATATTGACACAGGTGTGTGGTATATATTAAAAAAAAAAAGTCTGACACAATCTGAATAAATTCATTATCAGCCATCCCTCACAATATAACTCCATCAACTCCTTTTTTTTCTCAACATTCTTTTATATCCATATGAAAGCTAAAGTTCACTATAATTTAGAAGAAAAAAGGTTCAAAACACTGAGGCGTATCTAACAACTTTCGAGTAGGGCTGAATTATCATGTTACCGCCACTCTTTATCTCATGAACTGAAAATAAATTGCAAAACTTCCAAAATTTAAGGGCACTTGCTTGGTATACTACCAAAAGTTTCTTCTTCCATCTAAATATCCCAAGTGCTCATATCCTTGTCCATCAATGTCAAATACAAAAAAAAAAAAAAATACAAAAAAAATTCACACACAAAAAAAATGAAAAAAAAGTTTTTAAAAGTTACTCTGCTTGCTTTGAAAAATCTTCAAACCCCTTTTATCGGTTTCAAGGTATTCAGTTCGGCTTCTATATATAGTTCATATCCTGGTCTCGACTCTTTTGTAACTTTTTGAATACATTTTTTTTTATTCCTTTCATTTTCTTGCTTTTTTATTTTTTTTATTTGAAAAGGTGTGTGCTATGTAAAACAAAAGTAAAAAGTTTTATTTGATAAATAAAAAAAAAAAAAAAAATTAAGTGACTAACTTCATTAAGGCACAACAAAATCTGCTTAAACTGTGTTCAATTCTTACTAATTTTTTGCACCAAATGAACATAAATTTTCACGATAGCTACCCAAACTTAAATAAGCTTCTCTGAACGAATTCGAGAATAATTTTTCAAAGTACTTTTGTGTTTATTTGTCGAAAATTTTACCTATGAAAATCATCTAATTAAGAAAATTAATTAGTTCTTATACAAAACTGGTTATAATATGTATTGAAAATAAAACAAGATGGCTCTGAATTCACAAGAAAACAGCGTTGTGGATTGGGTGGGGGAGGAAGATACGTAGTTATGTATATAATCTGTAACAATCCAAGGAGATTCGTATCCTCCTGTTACTTGCCTTTCATGTTCTTTTCCCCCAAAATAAATTAGTCATTTTCATTTAAATTCTTCCAATTAAAAAGTTGGGAAGGACTTAATATCTTAAACGACTTCTCAGTTTCACTAAAAGCTTAATAGGATCACTACTACTCCCTTTCTCTCGCTCTCCCCCCTCTCTGTACTACTTACAATTGTCGTGTATTTAAATATTCATTTCTCAGGATTCTGTTCAGATTTCAACACAACCATTGTCGACAGCATTTTCTTCTTACGTCCATACCAATCCGCCCTCTATATATGTACATAGTTTTTTGTGATATTTGCGAGTATCCTTCAAAGGCAACACAATATTGCCGACAAAAAAATATACTTTCGCTATTTCCTATCTAATAATAATAAGAGAGTTGCTTAAAAAGTATTTCATGGAAATGATAAACATTCAAAACCAAGGAGGTACTTGAAATAAAAAGAAATTTTGTTTTGCTTGTTTATTTGTGGTTTTCCTTAAGGAAAATTACAAAGAATTCGAATTCTCTAATGCGGTTTTTCTATTGTATTTTTTCGAAAATATACGTTCAGAACGGTATGAATATTTTAGAATCAACTTGAAACATTTCAGCTTTCATATTCGTTTTAAAATAGCCGACCTCGCTGTTCGAGTACCAACAGCAGGTGTGAAATTAATAACAAGATATTGTTTTCCATCACCAGATGATAACAAACGTCGCAAATGTTTCCCATTCTATTTAAGAGACCTTGTTACTGCCATGAATGTGTACGGTTATGGGGTGCGGTGGAGTGATGGGGAAGGAGTATAGTGGGAGGACTGAATATAGAATACATGGAATAATACTTTGATATTTAAATAGATGTCGAAATTAAATGTAAATCATATAGAGATATAGGCATATGTAGTTAGATCCCCCACCCTTCCTTTGTGTAATTGTTGGGTGTAGATTTGTAATCGAAAAAGGCAAATAAGATTTTGGTCCCGCCTAATTTATTAGAATTCTTAAAGGACCAACCTAGTGTGCTTGGGTTGCAAATTCTAGATGTTCATGATTTTTTTTAATGGACAAGATTCGATAATTAACCGTTGTTTTTTTATTTATTCAAATCACTTATGCTCTATACCAATGATGGCGAACTTTTTGACTCAGTGTGTCAAAATTCGAGAAAAAAAACAGTAGCTTAACTAGGGGGCCGTCTGTGTCATACCTACCTAGAAATATCCATAATTTTCAGCAGCCCTAGTAAAATAAAAGGGTTATGTTTTCTTTATATATTTATTTGTTAAAAAAGCCACAAGAATTAATTCTTTTACATTAGTGACCCTTTTGTTGCTGTTAGTAGGTATTTCGTGCACTTCAAGCTAAAACAAGCGCTACTATCCTCATCTTTCAATCAGTTTAAGGCCGAAAATAATGTTTGCAAGATTTTTCAGCGTGGTAAGAGTGTCCGATAAGCGATTCTATTCATTCCAAATTTCTCTAATTCGTAGTGGCACACATTTTTGTTCTCTAAACGATTTATTTATAGATTCTAAAGTTTGAACCTACTGCACTACTGCTTCAAAAACTTCAAATATTTAATAATATTAAATAATAAATTAATCCTAATTTTTTTTTGTTCTCCATCATAGGGATGCGACAATAAATAAATAAAAATCACGGCATTTTCTATGAAAGAAAAACGTCTCGTCGAACAATAAAGGAAGGTCAAGTATCATAGGTTCGCCATCATTGTTCTATACAAATTTAAATCTTCATTTTTTTCAAAATTTTTTAGATAATAATTTTGCTGGTTAGGCACTGTAAGAGCATGGTTCAAAAAAATTGTGCCTGATGGTATGAAGGTTTTGGCATAAACAAACTAATAACTAGACATAGGATTACGTGGATTTGCATGACGTAGAATGTTCATTTTCGCTGCATAAATTACTATTAAGTGACAAACGACATAAATTTTGAATTGAGAATTTAGAAAAATCTATTGTTCCTAATATAATGCCATAAAAACTATAATTCATTTCTAATTCTTGTGTCTTTTATTGATTTTGAAATATTACTACTACTGTTAGTTTGATTTCTCGTCTAGACTTAAATCGTATGTTGATTTAAACAATAAAAAAAATATCACCAGCAAAGTTGTTTCATTTTTGATATTGCATGGTTTTAGCATCTTTTGGCAATTTTTCGTGCATATTTTAACACTTTGATAGTGCATATAATCCGATGTCTACCAATAACTTACAGAGACCGGACAAGTAGAACAAAAATATGCAACCCGTTGCTCGAATATAAGATCGAAGAAGCCTCGACTAGCTGAAGTAAGTAATGGATAAGCCAGAAATGCCTCGCTCCAATAAAAAGTCAACGATGCTCCGACTTGATGTAGGGAAAACCTCAAATTTTCATAGAAATTTACTGGAAATTTTTTCTTAGTATTTTTATGCATTATTGAAGGCCGACTACAGCACACATGAAAGTACTGTATTTGAAAATAACTCCAAGCGGCCATCAGACTGAATAAAAGCTCTACCGAAACATTTTCTGTCAATAGTTTAGAATTCATTTATTCTGCTTATTGCTCATCTATACGCGTCTGAGCTCATAAATATTGTTAGTGGCCCGAGCCCACGTTGTCTGCCTCCAATAATACATAAAAATTTCCATCAAATTTCTAAGAAAAAATTGAAGCATCACCCAACGAGCCATAATCGAGGCAACGCCAAGGCATCGTCGAGGCATTATCGATTTTATGTTCGAACAAAGCGTTGCAGGTTTTTGATCTACTTAGGGACACGAGATTGAAAGAAAGTATCGATATTCAGTATCGTTATGGTATCATTAAGCTAGTATCGATAGCTACAAGTATCGGTTTGGACATTATCGATATATTAAAAGTATCGATGCCAGAATATCCAAATAATATTTCTCTTCGTAGCAATGCGAACGGGATATTGTTGACGAATACGTATAGTTTTTACACACTTCTATGAGAATTTTTGGGTAAGACAGGTTCACAAGGTTACACCTATTAATTTTCGTGCGGGACATGCAAATATTATGTCGTCAAAACCAGTTCATTATTTCGTCGAAAATAACTCCACAATCTTCGACTCGCTGAGTAATATAAAACATTTTCCATTCATGTTAATGCAATCCACTGATAGCTTAAACAATCTTTAACATGATAATAATGGCACACATATAGGAACAACACAAGTTTTAAAGTACATTTTAAAATAATTTCTAACATGAGAGAATAATACATAGTTAAATATACTAATTCCAAGCAACCTTTTATTTCCAATGGGGCTATCTCTGTTGCCTGTGCAATTGGTATTCATATCACATCACTACTACGGTCGGGGGGGCAAGGCAAATGCTATATAAATATCATACGCTTTGCACGCTTTTTTATATTCTAAAGCAGTATTACCAATTCAAAGAATCTACATTTACGTTTCGATACCGCTACGGCGATACCTAATCTTTTGTACCGATACTAGTAAAATATCGGCAAGATACTATCGATACTAAGTATCGATACTATCGTTGGCAAAATATCGATACTTCACATATATCGATGCTATAATAGTGTCCCTAGATCTACTTGCCTAGTCTTAATAGTTATCAATTTGCCTATGGTGGTCCTGGTTCACTGAAAATTTTCTGAATAAAAAAAAAAAATAACGAAAAGATTATCAGTCTGGATGAAAAACTCCATAGCGACATTGAGGTTTTGTTTTGAGTGTCGAATTTGACCTTTTTCTTTCAACAGTTCTTCGTTAAAAAAAAATGAAACTTTCATATTAAAAAAAATGGGTTTCCATACCGCTCTAAGGACGGATGTGAAGAATGATGTGGTCAAATTTCCAAATTTGAGACCGATAAATCCTTTCAAAGAATTCACAGTTTTTAAAACAACGTTTCGAGAAAACGGGTTTCAAGTTTGGAGTACAAGTTTTTCATATGAATTGTGAACTTACAATAATCATTCAGCGTTGCCAGATCCTTATAATATTCGTTCCTTCGAATTTCGAATTTAATTTCAATGAAAATTCGCTATGTTATTTTATATAATCGATTCATTTTGAGCGGGTGGAATTCAGTAATAAGCTCTTGATCTCAGCTGGCCGAAACCTTTTTTTTTTTTTTTTAAGATAGGTTGTAGTGTAAGTCTAAAAGAATTTTCATAATGAGAATTCATCATGCCCAGTTGCATAAAACTTAACTGAATGAATGGAAATTAACAGTTCATTGAGGTTAGTACCATGAAATGAAAAATTTGTATAACTAGTCACCCAATAAACCTCTACTAAGATCTTCGTGCAAAGTATTCCGCACACTTAGCAGAAAAGTGGTAAGGCTCATTAATTGGCCTATTTACTGGGCATTGCCTACTTAGATATCGTCTTAAAAAGATGGGTAAGGTCGATGATGAGACCAGTCGCTTCTGTATGGAATGCGATGAAACCGCCGAATATGCCCAGTGTGACTCTCAAGCTCTGTGCCGCATAAGGTTCAGACATCTAGGAAAGACATTTTCGCTGCCAGATGATGTCGCAAAAATGGCTCTCAAGAGCGTCGTAGGGTTTTTAAAAGACATTAAGTTCGAATAAGCGGCCTAGGGTAATCATGGGTAATGTTACAAAAAATCTTATAGATCCCGGTGACTAGATGAGAGGCGGGAACTATGTCTATATCCCCCATAAATAATAATAATAAGATCTCCGTGCGTTATAGTGTGATTTTCCATTAAACTTTAGTTAAGCGATAAAAGGCGTTGCATTAAGTTTATCTAGATTGAATCCACGATCCATTGTATTTTTACCATAGACACTAGCCTTCGTAGCATGTACCTACTATAAGACTGTGGGTTGATAGCAGTTCAATTTAGAACTAAAATACTAGCGCATAGCGTGATGAATGGCCGCGGTTGCTCTATTACGTACCGTTTGGTATAATATACGGCCATCAGAGCTTCAGAAGCTTTTGTAACGTCAATATAAGAACTCCATATGAAAACCACGGACATTTTCATATACATATATTTATATCTAATGACAGTAAAAGTTTAATAGATGTATATTTGACAGATCTGAAATTTATATTTGTATTTAAACGTTTTATTATGCCACCAGAGCTATATCTAATGGTAATTACTCATTGGAGGTTTTAAACGTAACTCGATTTTCACCGAAGGTTTCATAATTGCATTCTGCATGAACAAATTCGACGTTTAGTGATTCGTTTTGAAGAACATCCTGAGGAAGGTTATGCTCCTGGTAAAGCCACACTGCATTTTATCTAGGGAAATTTCACTAGGTTGGTTCTAATAAATAATTTTAATACTTCTTCAGCAGTTTTTTTTTTTCAAAACACTGAAATTTGCATTGAACTGAACTGTATTTTTTGTAAAGTGTTAGCAACCTCGAAAGCTCAGAATTTTTATAACTGTAAACTTAGTGATATTTATATTTAGACATAATTTACTGAAAATTGAACTTAACTGAAATTAACGGCACTACATACATTTCTAGTTACATCTTGTCGAAAAAACTTTACTGCTATATCGTTAGTTCGGTAACTTATCCGATATTTTAAGAATTGGTACACGCCACTGAAGTTTTGGGTACATTTCGCTGAAATTCTAGAAAACTTAACTGCTATCAATATATATATATATTGGCAACTTGTGTTCCACTCAAAAACATTTTTTTCTATCTTGTTAAAATCCTAAACAACTCTTGCTTGTTTTATTTTGAATATTATCCACGTAACTATAAAACTTTTATCCACATTTTAATTTACTTTTTAACTCTTTTTTCCAGCTCGAAGATGAGTTGGAGACATTTATTAAGAAGAAAGATCAGCATCAGCCATTTTTGCTGTGCAAAAATTGTGATTAGGGTTTCCAATTATCCGACATTAATGACTATCCGGATATCGAATACTGAAAACTCAAAATATCCGGATAATCCGGATATCCGGATAACAAAAAACAAAATAAATAAATAGCTTGAATCCAATATTTCATGGTGTTTTATAATTTTTTTATTCAAATATTTTAATTATGTACATTAATAATTAATAAATAGTAAAAAAACTTTATATGATTTAAATTTATTTTGTTTTTAAAAAAGAATATTTTAAAAAGTTATTGCATTGAAAAATTCAAAATTGGAATTGATTGAAACTGTAAATGCTGACTTTATTGTAAGAAATGCATTGAATAATATGTTTTATGCGTTGCTCTGCTCATCAACAGAAGAAATTGCCACTTCCAGTTATCCCTGCAGACTGGCAATGAAATGAGAGCACCTTTTGAATTATAATCAAAATATTTATGGAATGTGGTATATTGTCTGCTTCTAAGAAGATTTACTTTCATAAGCATTTTATCCCGACGTTCATCCATTCGTTTTTTGTTCTGTTTCGCTAAATTTTAACCTAAGCTCGTTCTAAACTCGTCTAAGCTTTCAAATAGAAATTTATAAGTACATTCAGCGGTGAAAATTGTCGCTCAATTTATATTTAATTTGTTGCAGTCTCTAGTGGTAATTGGATATCTAACAATTCTTTTAAACTTGATTGCCCTTAAATGGTTAAAAATTAAATGTCGCATCGTTGACTGCTGGCTTTCTCGTTGGTTAGGTCAACAAGTCGAGCCATCGTCGATTTTATATAGATAATCACGGCATATATGGATAATGCCATACGGGTAACAGAACTCCTACACCGGAATCTGGAGACATCTATTTACTCCATAATCAATGTATATACTACCTTTTTGGGCGATTAACTCAATATTTTATTTATAAATATATTTAATTTTTAACCACACTGTTATCATGTAATTTCAGTGCTTAGTAGGTTTTGTTATACCCAAGATGAAATCTATTGGGTATACTAAGTTTGTCCTTCCGTTTGTAACGCATAAAAATAATTATGGTACAGCAAAATGGAATGAACACCCATAATATTAAGAGTTATTTTGATTTTAGCATGTCCGTCTGTCCGTCTGTCTATCTATCTGTGTGTCCGCACGATAGCTCGAGAACGCATGTACTTAGAGAATTGAAATTTTGCATATGAGCTTTTTTAAAAAAGTAAATTCAAGTTCGAAAATTGGACAAATCGGGTAGCTCCTCAAGGAGTTACCATACAAAACTTTCGTTTTCACTACACATTACAAATTAATAAAAAAAATAAAAATTTTAATCTTTTACGTAGGTATTCTGTGAAGAAAAACTAGTTATAATAATTTTTACTGTCCAACGAATCGTTCTAGAAACATATGCGAAAAACCACTTAGATAATCAGTATGCTGCCTCTGCCGCACGAAATCTGTAGGTTGGGTGATGCTTCATACCTGCCCCCAACCATCATATTACCGAGAAGTTTTCGTGGAGCAGAGGCAGCTTATTGACCCGTCTAAACCGAGTCATAAGCGCATTTATCTAGGGTATCATAAGAATTACTCTTGGACCAATTCTAGCTTTCCTATTTGTTTTATTTAAAATTTGGATAAAAAAACATCCACAAGACAACTTATTTGTTTATGCAAAGAAACTTTAATAAATAAATAATAATAATAAATAAAACTGCCACTTGAGAAAGTAATTGTATAATCTTTTGAAAATAGCTGAACAGTTAGAAAGAAAAGAGTATTTTCCTGAAAAAAAAAATGTCAAAAATATCCGGATTATCGGATATTTAAGGAAAAATATCCGGATTACCGAATAGTCAAAATGGGTCGGATAATCCAGATAATTTGATATCCGGATATCCGGATTGGAAACCCTAGCTGTGATGCTTTTACCACGGATGGAACATTTTGAATTGTGTGGGATAACTATTGTTTAGAGTGTGAAAATGATTTTTTTTCTGCATTTGACACTTTTTTTAAATTGCATTATGTACTAAACATAAAGTTTTCAACCCATCTGAGAAAACTGTATAATTTGTATTGAATGTTATATTTATAAAATTAAGAATTTTCCCCCTCTTGGAGTGGTATATTTGTATCACAAAACTTTGGAAAAAATAATTAAAATAATAATATAATAAAAGATAAAAAATAGCTAATACATATATACAGAATTGAAAAAAAAGAATACTAAATTATTTTAGATAGAAAGGACAAGTGTTATTTTGTTGTGTTTTTTATTAACTTTTATATTTTATAAAATGTATTTAATTTCTTATATTAAATTCTCTTTAAGTTAAGATATGACTTGTGTCATTTATGATATCATCAATTCAATTATATGACATGCATTTCAAGCACACAAATTAGTCTATTACTCAAAATAAATTCGTTTCTTTTTTAACACTGTTGGTTATATTTTTGATATTTGTAATTGAATCTAAGATATCTAGGTAGCCAGGTTCATTCAAGAAGACATCGGTAGCTTTCCTACAATTTTAGGCCAAGCTAGAATCATTTGAATGATATAAAGCTGCGTTATTTCGCACAATTACCTGAGATTCTAGATA
The DNA here is from genome assembly GCA_963930735.1 of Dioctria linearis. Taxonomy (NCBI): domain Eukaryota; kingdom Metazoa; phylum Arthropoda; class Insecta; order Diptera; family Asilidae; genus Dioctria; species Dioctria linearis. The sequence goes on along the minus strand of OZ005743.1, from coordinate 180,360,042 downwards.
AAACAACTAGAAACCAACGCTATATTAACATTACTATTTCTAGTAAATTTGACTACTAAGGTAGTTTCAAGTTCAACTGACAATCTAGTTTCATTCACTGGAAATTATCGCAATATTAAATAGAAATGCAGTAAATCTAAATAAGTAATAGAATTCTAGTTCACTGTAATCTAATTGGAAAAAATTTGCATAAAGTTGCCACTCCACTGAAAATATCGAAGCTGTCTACAAAAAAGGGGCTTTCGGCAAGCACTGTCTCAGTGAGATAACTGAGACAAAACTTTGAGCAACCGTCTCAGTTGTCTCAGTTCAAACCAATCAGCTGATTTGTCAATTTTGACATTTTAAATAAAGTTGACCACAGAAAATGGATAGTAATAAATTGAAGAAGGTGTTGGTAGTTTTTTCAAATAGCTCACTAAACTGTAATTAGCAATTAAAATTACAAAATAACGAAACTGAGTCATCTGAGACAAGAAAATTTAGTTTCACTTGCCTCAGTTGCTCAGTGATTGCGTTCGAATTTTGTAGCTCAATATGGAACTAAGACAGTTCACCGAAAGTGCAATCTCAGTGAGCCAACTGCGAATATCTCCCTTGTCTCACTGAGAATGTGCTTGCCGATAGCGCCTAAAGTATCGCACAGTAATTGAAAATTTCTAGACAGACTCTTGAATTAATTTAGATAAATATTTGTCCATAGAAAATTCAAGTACCTACTTCACCAGCTATTAGCATTAGACCAACTTCCCGTAAATTTTGAAAAAAAAACCGTGAAAGAGTTTTACAGCTTAATAATGAAATTTATGATATTTACTCAAAATTAATTATGACAAAGTGACAAATCACAATTTTATCTGCCTGAACACGTTAATAAATAAAATTCGCGCATATCGTGAACCAAAAATGTTTGCATTAATTATGAGATATTTTTGCATCCGCGAAAAGTCACAGTTTGGTGTGGTATTTATTTAGAACATAAGTATTGGATGATATTTTTTAGGGGGAAATGATAACCCATCGATGGCGATAGGTACCTGCAATTTTTTTAATACCACAAATAGACGAATTATAGGTTTAGAGGACATGTGGTTATAACAAGATAGTGTCACGTTCCACAATGAATCTTTTAATGGAAGTTTTCTGAGGAGTTTAATCTCTAGTTTTGGAAATGTGGCATCTGCGCTCAGATTACTCAATTTGATTATTCCAGATTTCTTTATTTGTTGCTATTTGAAGTCTCGTCGGTGTATGTAAACAAGAAACGTAGCAAAAATTTCCATCATTGCTTGAAGGAGATATTTAAATAAAATTCATTTTGTACAATTGAAGAACATTTTTTTTTTAATTTTAATAAACATTTTGAATAAAAACCACTCCTTTTTTTCGTTAAGTTAATTCAATTATTATAGTATATAAAAAAATCGAATAAATCCTCCATTTTTATATTCATGAAAAATAAGTGAAAAATATTTTCTTAAAAATTTCTTATCTTTTATAAAGCTATAAAATACATTTAGTTGCTTTTCCAAGAGTTTAGTAGATGGCTATCAATATTCACCATTCCTTCAAAATTTTATACTGTGGGGTGGCTTGCACTGATTGAAATTTGGAACAACATTTAATGTGCTTCTTGATATCACTAAGCAAATGCCTCCACTAATACATCCTTCGAATCCATTTTCCAATAAATATTTATTACAAAATACAAAAATCTCTAGAATTTCGCATCCTACTCTTCCTCTACGAAAGTTTCAGAAAATAAGGATAGAGTTGTTCACGAAAATCTTCCTTAATCTAATTAGCAAAGTCTTTCAAATCACCTATACTATCTCTCTGCACGCTTAAATTCAATCAAAAACCTAAAAAAAAAAAAACAAACTAAATTTCTTGAATCCTTAAGCTGAAAGCAGTCTGGGATTATTTGTGGAGAACTCAACATGTCGTTTACCTGAATAAACATCTGAATAACTTAATAACATAATTTGCAGGAAAACTTAGTCTGGAGCTGACACCATTAAGTGCGGATGGCGTGATTGCATTTGAATATTCCAATGAGGGTTATGTGTTTAACCGAAGCCATCAAACTTGGTGCCGGGTTTTGTTTGCACTCCACATCCAAAATATTTAGAACTAGAAACTACATAAGGCCGTGTAGTCCCAATATGTGATGATTAAGAAGGGGGCATGGGACGATTCTCTCTATACTAAATGCTAGCTAGTTATCCGTCTTGTTCTGTGTGGTTAACAAGGATTCGGGCAAGAATTTTCAGTAAGAAAACTTTTCTCCTGAATAAAGTCATCTAAAAGATATATAGGTACCTGCCTATGTAGGGTATGTATATACGAGTTGTTGCGAATTTGTTTTTACACTTGTTTTATGTTGGATTATTGTGACTAAGACAACTTCGTGTAAGTAGGTAATACCTTTAATCAGTCTCGCATGTTGTTGATCCACGTTGTATCCAATAAATTTTGTAAAAGTCCAGACAATTATAATGGAAGTATTCGATCTGGGAAGAAGCTGCTTTCATTTATGGAAACATGATTTTTATTTTTGGAAAGGAATTCAAAGTAAAGTAAAATTTGTAAGCATTTTTTTATTCCGTGTTATCTTTTAGGATAGCGACTGAATTGATTTTGTTTTTTGAAATATATTTGTTAAGATTAAAATTTTTTTTTTAGATTTATAAAATCATAAAGTAAGAGACAGTCAAAAGTTGGAAACTTAAAACACATTTTACCTTCGAATGAAGTACCAATTTCAATGCTATCCATATGCCATAATCGCTATAAATATGGACTTACCTGAAAAGAATAGAAAAAATTAATTATTATAAACAGTTACTGTAGAAAAAATATTTATAGTAATATAAGAAAAAAAAAATACATCAGCTCAATCTTCAGTGAGTATATACAGCTGTAGGTGCATATAAGGGAAACAAAAGTGCATCAACGTCGGGTAAGCAGATAAAAATATTTACATATAAATTAAAATTTGCGGTATTTACATATGACAGAGATAAACAATTAAAACTTTTTATTAAACTAACAAATAACGTATGGAATGAATAAGATTTTGGTACATATAAGAAAAGGGTGTTAATAAATTTGTAAGACAAATTTCTCTTCAATATAATTCACACTTACTTTTTTCACTTAATTTACTTTGTTTTTTCTGAATCTTCGTCATGAGAGAGAGTCAAGAAAATGTTTATATCCTAGATGAAATCTATAGGGTAAACTAAGTTTGTCAGTCCGTATGTAATGCACAGAAATAATAATGGTAGAGCAAAATTGATTGGACAACCACGCATAATAATAAAAGTTATTTTGATTTTTGCATGTCCGTCCGTCCATCCGTCTATCTGTCTGTGCACACGATAACTCGAGAACGCGTATACTTACAGAGTTCAGTACACGGACTTTTTAAAAAAAAAAAAAAAATTAAGTTCGAAATTGAGACAAATCGGGCAACTTCTTCGTGTTACCATAAAAAAAAATCGTTTTCTACAATATATTTGGACACTGCATTTGGACACGCGTTGACATTGAGAGCTTGTACTAAAAACTTTTTCAGAATATGAAATCCTATAAAATTGGTGTTAATAATTTTTTCTGTCCGACAAACCGTTCTAGAAATGTATTCGAAAAACTACTTCAAAAATTAAAATTTCGAAGATGGGTGACCATACGAAATTTCTGACGGGCATTCATCTAGGGTATCATAAGAAGTGGTCTTATACCAATTCTAGCTTTTTACTTTGTTTTTTTGTTTTGTTTTTGTTTTTTTTTTACATCGAAAAATAAAATAAATTGTCTTATGCCTTTTGGTCATCGCATGTAGTTTTCAGATGATCTTTCTTCTTGATATAGAAAATTACCACACAAGAAATTTTCTGGTATTTCGCCATTAAATGTCATATAAAAAATTAATAAAAGTTTAGTTTGTGAAGAGAGAATGAGTGAATAATTATAAAATTAAATAAAGTATTGTTTGAGTCTTTTACTTTGCCATGAGATTTTTTTTAATTTGTTCTTAATTAACAACAATAATATAAGAGCAGAGTAGGACTTATTTATATGTTTTTTCATTAGCAAAATCTTAAGTTATGGCAAATCTATCTATGACCAGTCAATCCGTTGTTTAACGTTTTTGATCTAGAACCGTCATCGGTATCAAATTTCATTTTCCTACACAGTAAAAAATTCAATGAGGTCCATACATTTTCGGATTACATTTGTCCCATTAAAGCGGCGGAACTATTATTTCTCATAAATATAATTTTACCAAACTCCGGTATAGGATAATTATTACTACATATGTAGTACGGTGAATATACTGAACTTCTTCAGAAGTATGAAATATACCCCGATCGGAAATGTATTCGAAACACCTATCTTGTGTAATTTTACAACGAATCGTGTACAAATCTGATTTTAATGTTTCCTTCAAACACGAATTGCCCAGTTGGTAGGTATGCGTTATTGAAAAATAAAAATATTCTGATTTTCGATAATATCCAAAACTGCTTACTGCATCAAAATAAAATAGTTTTGGATATGATCTAAAATCGAAATATTTTTAGTCTGCTATCAAAGGACAAAAAAAAATTAAAACTAAATACTATCTTGACACTTGCAGCTTGCATTTGTAAAACACTTGCTTCTGCAAATATTAAATTACCGAATGACACTATTTCATAATTTTTTCTAAGCACGATAGAACCAGTTGCATTTTACATCGAACGGAGTTTAGATACAATTCTGTTTGGAAGTTACAGTAAGGTTACACCGAATGGAGTTTTAAAATAAATATTTTCGAATTTTACCGCTAGATGGAGCTGGGTGATTTTGTTATCCGGAAGGATAATATTTTTGAGCTTTTCATACCAAACAAGTCTTATTCGAATATAGAATGGAATTTTCACACCATTGGGGGTTAACAAATTAAAAATCCATGATCATGGGGTATAAATTATTAAAAATTATCCGAAATGGATTCAAAATTCATGTTATCCAGCAAACGGGTAAATTTACACCAACTTTTTTTACTGTGTACTTCTAAAAAAAAATTTAAATGTGTTGAAGTCAATTATGTTCACGGACTATTAAAAAGTCTGCTTTTTTAAATTTCGTAAGTGCAACAAAAGCAGTGTGAAAAATCACTTGAAGCAAAGCTTACTTTCTGTGTCGACGCAAAATATGTGTGGATTTTCATGGTACCGGGTGGTCAGTTTTCCAACCCGATATTGTAGGGATAAACGTTACTAGTTTATATAAAAACTGATTGTGGTCTTCAAGCAGTTCTGTGCGATAAATATTTTATGTACAGAAAAGATTCCCACAATTTTGATTTGTATCTCTGTGCCCTATCGATTGGGCTATTAACGCATTGCCTGATATTCTTATCTTAATTTAACTCTTCATGCAGAAGTCTCAATTTCACAATTCGACTGTCCTCAAAATTTATGTTTCAGATATCCATGACGTCCGTCCTATACATATGTACGGTGTACAAGTATGAAATGCGGATGTATGTTCTAAAAAACACATGATAAGAAGAAGAAGAATGATAAAAAGTACTTTATTAAAACTATACTCCATCATTTTTTATACATTTGTCCCATCTTTCGGGAAATTTGTGAATACCACGCCAGTAAGAATCTTCCATTTTGCTGCGAACCATTCAGCGAGCCACTTTGCACATCTTCGTAAAAATCAAAGCGCTGCTCAGTAAGTGACCCATCGATGTAAACAAGTCGTTCTCGGAAGGAGCCAAGTCTAGTGAGTAAGCCACGTGGGGAAGAACTTCCCAGCTGAATGCTTCCAACGCGTCGCGAAGCGCTTTTTCCGTATGTGATAAAGCATTGTCATGAAGAAAAATGACTTTGTGTTGCCTCTTTCGTTATTCCTGCCTTTTTTCAAGCAGCGAACAGTTCAAATCGACTCAAATCGGATTGGAAACAGCTTGTTGACTAACGCCAAATTGCTCGGCGCATTGTTTATGTGTTTGCGAATTATCTTCGTCCAACAATGCGTGCAATTCTACATCTTCGTATTTTTTGGCGGCTTTCCACGTTTCTTGTTTGCAACATCGAAGTCAACACTTTTGAAACGACGAAACCATAGTTCACACGTTGGAGCATGTTCACCATAAGCTTCTCGAAGTAATCGGTGTGATTTAGCAGCAGCTTTCTTTAAATGAAAACAAAAAATTAATGCTGTCCGCAAATGCTCTTTGCTCGGTATAACTTTTGACATATTGAACACAACACAATAACAGTAGGCACACACTTTTGCAATTTATTACAACTGCGTGTCTGACGCTTGTTGATGACACAACAAAATGGCGCAGTGTCAAATCTTTGTAGCACAAACTGCATTGGTGCGCCATCTGTTGTTTGATATTCGCAATTCATACTTGTATACCTGGTATGTATTTTAATCTGTCTTACACCTTTTAATTGCTGTTGTGAGATTTTAGCATTACTTGATGCTGTGTTGGGACTACCTCCCAACGATCAAAATTCCCTCGAAAATGGGAAGTACTAGGCCAGAAATTCCCACAGTATGAAAGAATTTCCACAATTTTTCAACAATGCTTGACAGCTTCTCCACCTCGATTGAGCCACATGTAATGTGAATTATCAGATGATTCAGAAAATTTTACAGCTAAGAAAGGGAGAGAGAGGGGCGGTGCTTCTCAACCATTTCGAAGTTATAGGTTGATTAAAAACCATCCTGGTTTTTTTACAAAACATCATATATCTTAAAAATTACACTGGTATGGCCTCATTGTACGTACCTCACGTCCTTTTCAAGGAAGCGAAACGGATTGTTCATCAAATAATAAAGAGCTCATTTCAATATGTAAAAAAAAAGTTAGCAATTATTTTGAAAAATATTTATGTACACATACTGAAAAAAGTCAAGTCACGGGAGATCTTAGAAGAATGCAGAGCACCACCCTCCTCCTCCCCCGCTCTTCACTGCTTCCTTACTTGTTCATTATTCTTAGAAGTTTATCCACCCCTCGAACCTTATGGAGAGAAAATATGCCTGGTCTAATCGACAAATTCTTGAGAAAAAATAGGTTATATATCAAAATTATAAATTTAAGGAAACTCATATAATTCAAAATTTTCTAAATAATTCCCACTATGTTCGCCTATTATGCAAAATTACTGTTCGCCTATTATGCAAAATATTCCTTCAGTATCGCAGACATCGCATCCTAATTGCTAAATATGATTTTTCGTCAAGGATTTTTCTTGATGGATTTAAATAGCCTTAGAGTGCAAGATCAAGAAAATATTTGTGGATGATCGAGTATTTACCAGTTCAATTCCTTTAACTTTTGTAGAGTCTGCAATTACGTGGTATTTATCATATCCCCTTCTCCCTTAGCGAAAATTTGAATCCACGCAAGAGTAGAAAGTAATACTTTTCCCTGTCACCAATTCTGGAAGCTTTTTGTTTTTAGAGATAAATATTCAAACTCTCTTCTCTGCAACTCACTAAATGCAGAACATACGCTTCTTGTTGTAATGAGCAGGCGGTTTTGAAGTTCTTGGTGTAGACTTTTCGGGCTCTTTCCCCAGTAATCTCTCTTTACAAAATTTGGGTAAGTTTTTCATTTTTCATCTCCAATATTAGCCCATGTAAGAACGGTTTTCAATGATGCTGGCGTAGAAGTGAAAGGGAGATAAATGGTGTTGAGCAATCATTTAATTGCGAGTTTAGTCTTGTGCTAGAGTAAAAATCAGCTTTACATTCATCCAACCAATTTTCGTGAGCTCATCAGTACGCTCATGATGATTGGGCTACCAGGGTAATAGTGGACTTCTGCTTACTTAACATGATTTTATATAAAACCATATCGGTGCAAATTTAAGATTCGATGCTTAACTTAAGTTCGCACCATTTGGATTTTATATAAAGTCATCCTAAAATTAAAGATCTATTTTGCAAAGCATTTAATATGAGCTGAACACCTTAGGTTGTATACATTTGCAGAAAATTTTAAAATTATAAGTCATGAACGGAATGACTAGTGGTTAAGAATGTGTAGTCCGTATTTCACGGGGATTATAGTCATCAAACATGGATAGCTTTCGCAGAACTTCGTATACCTAACAAGTAATACTGTTCATGTGGTCAGACCACGTAAGAATTCTATTGAATAACACTCTCAGGTTTTTGCTCTTGTTATTGAATTGGATTTCGGAATCATTATTTAATATCACCGGAGGAAAGTAGGAGGTCTGTCTCGAAAGAAATTTTGTGTATATAGCCTTAGATTTGGTAGGATTTAATAAAAATGCGTTATTAAATCGCACCCAAATGAGCCACAGTTTATGCGGAAGAAATTTCAAACATCAACAATTCAGCTGAAAATACTCGAAATGCCGAAATTTTTGATCTCTTTTTAAGGAGGGAGGGTGAAACTTTATCCCCGTATTTGCGAAATGCGCACGCGTAAAATTGTGCTCACGGTTATCTGTTTAACGGATCCATCACTTGTGCATAAACTGGATCATATCTCAGAAACTAATTATTCAATCTGAAAGAACTAAATGAATATTGTTTTGAAAAGGTGTTTATTATAACTCGTCCTATCCTCTAAGTGTGTATTTAAAAACTCAAAAAGGTGCGAGGCTGTAATTTGCAAAAGTTTTGAAAATTTCCCGAATGAGGCTATATGAGGGCGAAGTATATAACCAAAATTACAAAACTCCAGCACGAATCCGTAGAATACATAAATTCAAAGTTAATGGCACCAAAAACTCCAGGCTCATATTAAAAACCAATGCAACATAAGTTAACTCCGACAACTCAGGCGCCATCTGACGAGAGTGGATGTGAATTTAGTTTTCGCGAAAATAACTACGGCAGTGTCCGACACTTCTATCTCTATGTTTTCTATCTGTTCCTTTTTTTAGAGCAATTAGTTAGGTAGACATAATTTTCCGAGAAAAATTCTCGAGAATTTTGGCTTGAAAAAATTATGTTATTGAGAATACCCATTAGAAACAAACAAAGTTGTAATTTATTTCTTAAAGCAACTCAATGTACCTTTCCAATTTACTATTCTCAAAATAAAATCTGTCACCAAGTTCACCAATAGAATAGCACACAAATGACAATATCCATTTCAATTCTTTGCACAGTGTGTCTGTATTCCACGTACAATGACGACTTAATTTCAGAAGGTTCCAATTAAAATAATTAAAATAAGTAGAAAGATCATTCTCCAGGTACAATCTTAGCATCAGTATCCTTAAATTTCAAAATTGAGCCACGAATGTATGTTTGTATGGTAAAGTAGAAGGAATGGTAAGAAGATTCAACTTTGCATATTACAACAATCAAGGAGAAGCCCCAAACCACAACCACTTTTTGCTCGACTCAAAAAATAATATCTTTATAAATCACACCGTCTGGCAACAAGCGACATTTAATTCACGTAAATGCAATCTGGAAAACGTGATTTCACTTTGATCCCGAGTATTTGGTGTGATGCTGTGTATACGGTGCAAAAATAATCAGCAAAGGATCTAGGTATGTGTGTATGTATATGTATGTAGCTTGGATGCTAGAAAATTATGTAACACCACGCGGCTGGTAGATAGGGTGGTTGGTTGGTTGGTTGGTCTACTTGGGTATGGTGTAGTAGGGTTTTCGGTTAAAGAAACAAAAACAAAGTTGCAAACAAACAGATGCGGGTTGGCAATGAGATTGCAGCAGTTAATGTGCATCATGTGCATATCGTGTTTCACACTGCACACTCTGCACTTGTTATCCTGTGTGAGAATGTGCATAGTCACTGTATTTAACCGAAATTTCGTGTGAGGAGTCCTGTACTTGAAGTTTTTATTATTTTTATCCTTGGCTGGATATCCTGAAAGCGAAAACTCTTAAGAACATTGTGGAAATTTCCATAATGGTCTGATTTCTGTAGTTGGATTTTTCGAAGCGGCAGCGCAACAAAGAGATATTTTTAGAGTAAAATAATTAAATTTATTACAAAAGTTTTCATACGAAATATTAAAAACAGTATGAAAACACGATTAAATTTATCCACAGGAAGCATGTAAGCATGTATACACCTAGCCGAAGTATATTAAAAGAAATCCTATCAATTCATATTTGTAGTAAAAGTTATCACGTTTTAAAATTGCTTTCTTTGAAGATAATAATTTTTTAGCATAGACTAATTATACATATGAACGCAGAAACTCGTAGAAAATTTATATATTTTTGTGTTGGAAATTAAGCGCCATATGTGTTAGATTTAAGAACTACAAAGTGACATTCTGAGAATACGTTTAAGCAAGTAGTATATAGAAAGATTGGTATCCAGACTATCACTGAGAATACATAGATAGAAGAGGGACATATTATAAGATTAATAAAAATAAATTCTACCTACATATGATATGAAAAACCATCAAAATATTATCATAGAACACATCCACTTTAATCAAAATTTCGATTTTAGAAGAAAGCTGAAAAGTTCTTATACAGGGTGCTCTACGTGAAAGTAAACCTTTTCAACTACTTTGTCAAAAAATAAAATACATTACATTATTTCACACACATGTTGTTTTTTTTCTTTATTCAGGATCGAGAATCATGGACAAATGTCCGCCTCTATTAATCTTACAAATGCGAGCTCTTTTAATAACATTTTCGTAAACTCATCTCGAATATTGTTCCTGCAGTATTTGTGGTTTATTAGCATTTACCTTACTCTTTAGATATTCCCATCAAAAGAAATCCGGGACTATTAAATCTGTCGACCATGGAGGCCAGTGGACATTACAATTTTTGGAGATAATTTAGTTAGGATGCAGCTGATGCATTAATTGCATTGTTCCATTGGTTGTATACCATGCAGAACTGTTATGTTGAAATCACATATTAGGAGGCCGAAAACACCCCAATCAATTATCAAAAAATTTTCAATCATATAATAGTAGCGTTTTCCAATAACAGTAATAGTAACTCCGTTTCCATCTTCGAAAAAGTACGGTCTAAGTATTGCTCCTGACCAAAAACCGCTGTAAATTTTGACTCTTTTAGGACATAAAGGTGACTTGTGAATAATACGTGTGTCTATACACATAATTACGATTTGTAATTTTCAATTTAATCTTAAATGAATACTGTCAAAGTTAAATGAATTCTATTACAGGAATTGGGTACCAATATAACGAATTTCCTACTATTTTAAGTGGAAACTGTTTACACCTGGCCATTTGTTGGTACATTCGAGTTGCGTGGTACTAATTCGATGCTGAAGCGATCACCCTGTTGAATTGCCGGTCATGCAATCACCAGAATAAGTACTCATGCGATGGTTTCCAGTTGGCAAACTCACATCCATACCACAAGCATAATGTATATTGTAGGCCGTATGGTAAAATATGTGTGTACCAAACTGATGGCCACTGTGTGTGTGATTTTCGGATTTCGAATTGACATCATTGTCATCTGGACTTCTAGTGGATTTCTTTATTGTCAATTTTTTCTCAACTCAACCGCGTGTGTCATATCAACCAAACTACTTATAATTTCAATTAAATCTAAAAGTATTGTGTTCATAAATAAAGTAACCAGTCATTACCAGAAGTTGGGTTGTTTTAAAATTAAAATAAGCCTGGATACACAGCTCAAGTACACAATGTGGACTCTTTTTTTCCCAATATCGACTGTTTTGTTTACAGTTTAACATAATCCTGCAAATAAAAATGCACTTACTCATCCAATTTTTCATGAAAATTAGGGTTATCATTGACAAACTGTAACCGGCACATGCCCGGTGGAGCTATTGTCAACTGAATCTTAAATGGGAACAAATGTAAATCTTTGTGAAAAATTTGCCATAAAGTATTTGGACTAATTTGAAGTTCCTGAGAACTGTGTCGAATTGATGTTGAGGGAGATTCAGAAAAGCACAGGAGCAATGTTTTCAGGCATTGTCGCAGTACAAATGGGCCACGGCAACATTACCCCTTTCTTCAAATTCACGCACTATACTTGTTGGCACATCATTTCGTTGGCATGCATTTCTCATACTTTTCGTAAGCTTATTGTAATCGACAATTAATTTTAATAAAATATTTTAACCACTAAAACACAGTGATTTATTTAATATAGTTCTATGATAAATTTGCAATATCTACAATTCACAAATGCCAAGTAACAACTGTCAAAACTAATTTATACCTTAGATTATATGTATAACAAATATAATATAATATATATACCAAAATAGCGACCAGTTAAAGGAGTATCCTTCCCGTGAAACACCGTGTACTAAACTATATCTAATAGTAGAAAATAACATTCAAACAAATCAAAGAGTGTCCTGTCAAGATAGGCTGTTGTTAGGCCGATTTCCCTCTGAATCGAGCGCAAGCAGAGAAGCACAGAGTTTTCTATTCACAAGTCATTTTTACACTCAGTATGTGGCCCAAATGGAACTGAGCAAAACAAATTACAATGCGTCTCAATATAAAAGATAGATTTGGACATGAATATGCAGTAAACCCTTTCACTAAATTTCAGTATGAGCGCACCGTTCTGGACTAGTAGAGCTAGAGAAAGTTGCAGTCTCTTTATTTTAGTTACAATGTCAATGAGGATAAGTCAAGTTATTTCTTGCAACCTAGCTAGCTTTCAATTAGCTAAGTTCCAATTATCCGGAAATTTATTCTGAGTATTACCAATGAAAAATATAAAAGACTTTGCTGGACAAAAGAAAGATTTCGACAATTAATATCTATTTTGGAAGGTATTCCCTTTGCAATGTTTTACGAAAGAGGTTCAAATATCGTACGAGCGATTTCTCTGCGATTCAAGCTATCGCTCAACAATTAAATGCAGAGTAATCAATCCAAAACTACTTAATTTAAGTCCAAAACTGCTTATTTTAAGGATATTTGAATATGGGAAAAGGAAAATATGGAAAAGGAGACGTAAATTGGGATCTGCTGAAGTGCATGAGAGCAAATGGGAGTATTTTGAGGTTCTGCAATTCATTCAGTCTTCCCAAAAATTTACGATTATCTGCAATTCAGATACATGAACTTACATTCATATTCATTTTTCAAAATTTTAAATCCCGCCAAAAAACGATCTGGATGTTTTTTTAATATTGTAGTTTGTATTCGAATCCTGAAGAAATATGTCCAAGTTATAAGAGAATGTTGGGAGTAACATTAAAAAAAAAGCGACATAAGTATGAGAAAATGGCTTAGGAAATCTTTTAACTTTCATCACCCACCAAGTCTTAATTCACAAAGCAAAGTATTGAAGCAATCAAAAAATTATCTTGTTTTTCTCCAAATCCTTTTTACTCGATTTCGGCGTTATTTTTTATTACAATATCTTTAAGTGGCTACCACGACACAGTGACACTCTCATCTATATTGGCAGACCAGTTTAATGCGCACCTTAGTAAGATATTAATAATTAATACCTAGACTCCTCGGCCTGTCAGTATTTATAGGTTATGGGATATTTCCTTCCACCGAAACCAGAGATTAAATTTTTTCGTTTAAATATTTATTTATTTTAACACCTGTACAAAAATTCTCTCCATTTTAATTTATGCATATTTGTGCTTTTCGTGTTAGATAGCTTTCAGTTTTTTGTCCTCAGTTCTCTTCTAAGAATCTTTGCAGGGAAGTAAATTTTTTCTTATGGCGTTTCGCTGTCAGCTCTAATACCAGCGAGTTTCTAAAAATAAAAATCGAAAGGCGTTAGATTCGATGATCGGCAGGCCGAGGAATAGGACCCTCGCGACCTATCCACTGATTGGGAATATTGTCAATTAAGTAAACTCTTTTCCTCGTTTGGTTGATTGAAAGGTTACGGACCGTTATATTAAAGTAATATTCCAGAAAAAACCAGAATTTAACATTTAAATCTTCTGTGAAAATGAGTTCTTACTATTTTATGTGGATTAGAAGACGATCAGAGATGATCATTGTGGGTATTTACAGTTCCATCCCTTTTAAATGTGGCTTCGTCTGTTCAAAAAATTGTGGTTACTAAAGTTTTAAAGCCTTCATTCAAGACTCACTCTTCTTTATTTTAACAATTCAGATACAAAAAAAAATTCAAAATTCAGCATTGCATTATTAAATTTAGTAATAAAAAATAAAAAGAGTAAAAAAAAAAATACGGTTTATATGAATTAATATAAAAAAGTATTAGTATTATAATTATTATATCTCCATACAGTTGCAGTTTGAAGACATCAGAGAGATGGTTGTGTGCCAACATACAAAATAAATAACAACGAGATACTTAGCTCTCGCCACAAAACACATCTTTTATGGTGCGATTGGTGTGATTTTTTTTTTTTTACAGTATAACCTAAAAATTTATTATCTATCGCCCGTATCAGATTTATGTTTGTATTTAAAATTTGGTAGATATTTACAACTATTGTAAAAGTGGAAAAACTTACAATGTAAGCACCCGCCATTTTCTGAAATATTATCTGACGCCAGGCTTACTAATTCTTATGATAGCAGCTCTTCTCATATAAATCAATAATCCTTTGCAATTTTATATATATATTTTTTCAGATGCATCGATTGGTCATGGTCATTTGCGTCAACAAAATATTTTCTTTTCGTGACGTCTTTTTTTGTGCAATTTCCAAAAAAATAAACATCCTTGATAATGCTTATTGCTCATATAGGAGTGACCTCTTAAGGAAAATTTTTATTATATTCCCTACCCCATGTTACTACCTACCCCAGCCTCCCCTACAAATAACCGGCGATACATAGCAGGAGTTGTTAGTATAATCATCCACATTCAAATTTCTCCAATTAACTAAATGCTGAAGTATAAACAAAATTATTTTTCTTACGAATATCTTCTTTAGTAATTAGCCTGTATTGACATTATGGTAATCTAATCATCGTAGCCGTAATCACAGTTATGAATTGGGCCTTGCTAATGGTAAGTAAACACCACCAAAGCACGAAAATCTTTGAATGAATATTGTAATTATGCTTCTCTCTTACTTGATTTTTTGTATTCTTTTATTTGGAAAACTACAAAACTATTTTCGACTCTAGGATTCTGCGAGCAAGCTTGTCTTGAACTGCCTACCTGATACTATTCTCCAATTAAAAATTAATATTTCAGTTTCAAGCTTCAATTATAGGTCCAATCCTATTTATTATTAATCACATGTGTTTCAATTTGGTTCAAGGTGTAACGTTTTACTAATGAAATGATATTCATTTGTATTATAACCGCCCAAAGATGTCTTAAACGATGCATTATGATACTCTGAAATTTTTTTATTAACAATGTTTATTTCTATCTAGCAAGGGAAAGCTGGAGGGACGGGGTGTCAAAGTTTGATCTAGTACATTTTAGAAAATCTAGTACAGAACAAAATTCCTTAGGTCCTGAGAAGAAGTTTGAGTGCCCACACTCCTATAGTCGGAGGCTTAAATAGCTATTTATAGCCATCCGAATTCTCACTTTTATAGTATTTCCAACTTTTTGTTTTGGATCGGCTCTAACTCGGTAGGGTTCGCCTCAGCTTATTACCAGCTACAATTCGTAGAAGAATATTTTTCTTTGCATAGTTTTAGGGTGATGCAAGGAACCCGTTGCGTGGCTAGTTCCAATACCGGATGTTGCATATCGAATTAAATGTCTCGGTGAGTACTATCGGGTGGTGTAAATTTTTCCCAATTCAGAAAGCCTTCCTGCGGCATTTTTGCCACGAGAAAACCCATTTTAATGAACCTTGTTCACATATACCCCAGCTACTACATTTCCCATATATTTTTGCAGTTATTTCTTCCATGACCATTAGTGCTCGATTTTCAACATTTTTCTCATAGAATGACATTTTCCACTCACCAATTCTCCGCAATTACGAGAAGTAGAAAAGTTTACATTTTCATCCAAGAAAGTCGCTCAAGCTACATCCGATCGCCAAAGATTTTCAGATGTTCAGAGTATCATAATGCGTCGTTTAAGACATCTGTCATGTCCGGAGGTGTCGGTTCTAAAGTTGCATGAAAAGTGTACCCCGATCTTTTAATGAGTTCATAAGAATTGTATTTATCCTCTTTAATTCTCTACTTAATTGCTCTTCCAATTGTTAAATTAAGGGTAGGGAGCATATTTAGTACATAATTTCTAGAAAACCTTATTATCTTTATACTATCATTGAGGTTCCATATTGAGAACGTCGAAAATTAATACAAATATTTTTTACTGTTGACTTTTTTCATGCATTCCATTCATAAATCCTGAAATTATTATTGAATTCTTTAATATTTTTTTAATGGTTATATTTAGCTTACATTTTAGTTTTTAGTTCAATATTAATACATCAAAATCACACCATTACTAGCTAAATGCATAAAAAAGGATTTTCCATTGTAAACGTTTTGTAAACTGCGGGTAACTCCCCGTTGCGAAATATAATAGACCAGAACGGAGTAAATATTCAAACCTCTAAAATTTAATAACCTTAAACAACAGTACTATCGTTTGCTATAGTCACTTATTATTATTACTATGTAGTTTCAACACAAGGCTCTTACATATATGTACTTACTGTACTTAATCTAAAACTCGATTGAAAAGCTGAAAGCGTAGACAGAAGTCTGCTGCAGACAACCTCATTTTATTTAAACTTTCGATAAGAGCCGAAGCTACATAAGTTGCCTAACACCCAAGCCTTGTTCCTTCCGCTCAATAAATATGTGATACCTGATGCTGACGTGTGTCTATATCTATGTAAGCGGACCAAGATAAAATTGTATCCTTATTGGGTCAATATGTCCGAAACAAAAATTGTTTAGAGCAACACGTTTTCCAAGCACGACAACACAAACTCCATGAATTATATTTTGTGAGAAAAATAAGCACATGAAAATCGCCGAGAGGTTTAGAGGCGTAAAATGTTGCTCTGATTGCAGGGATTTTGTGAAAATTATTCCCGGACTGCTGCCAGTGTATTTTGAATAAATTGAAAACAAGGAAAATGTGAATTTATTACATGTCATCCTTAGTCAAAAAGGGGAATCCCAGATAAGGTTGGTGTGTAGGAATTTAGAGAGGTGTCCCTTTTATATTTATATACTCTTGCATAAATACATTTATGGACATATGCTCGAATGTGTGTGTGTGTGTGTGTGTGAGTGTGTATTTGGACCTGCACAGTTATGCTAGTAGAAAGTGGAAACAAATTTACACAGGAGCAGGATAAAATTTATGGGGACTGGATTTTATTTTACAAATTTCCTTACTAACCCCCAGGAGCGAATTATTTCTGTAAATTTTTCATCTAGAATCTCATTTGATCTGTCACATTTTTCTGTTGTTCTTGTTGTTGTTGTTTTGTTATTTTTTTTTCACTAGAAACCAGGGAATATGGTATACCACGATGGGGGTCATCCGGATGACTGCTAAAGAAAGGAATACAAGTGCTCATGTCGCTTTGTTTTCCGCAGGTATAACCAAGCTACCCTGAGAATAGTAGAATAGCGGTGTGCTTCGTCATGCAAATAATTCAGAAATAAATTTGAAAAAGGGGTTGTTCTCTCATACCAACAGCACCCACAATATACATACCTACTTAGGAATATAAAGGTATCCCAGGGATATTTTGAGGTAGAACTCTTGAGAATAAGCTTCTGGAATCTTCAATAATTCTAAAATATAAACACATTTGACATGACAACAAATCTAGCTATTTCTGGAAGTAAACTTTTTTACTTCTTAATGCTGCTAGAAGGCTTTAAATTTCAAAGAATTCTTTAAGAAATGGTAAAATAAATCTTATTTCAACTCCTGTACAATAATTTTATATACTCCGCCGACACTTTATTGATCTCATCTTCATTTTCTCATAACTTCTGTAAAATTTAATAACACTTGCTTAGAAACGTTGAAACTCCTTACAAAATTATCCTATTATTTATTGCAGGTGGTGTGGAATACATTTACCCGACTTTTCGTATGAAAATATAGGAAAAAATTGTACGACTCTTAATTGAGGTCATAAAAAAAGTGTTTTTAATACAAAAGTTTTAGAAGTTTTGTAGGGAAATTATCCTCAGTGTAAAGAAAAACTGAATTCAGGTTTTTAAAGATTTATTTAATAATTTTTATTTACAGGGTCAAATATTCTTTTTGGTAAGGAGTTATACAAATCGTCGTTTGACTTCGATCTGTATTTCATTCCAAGGTGAAATTATTGCCATTTTTAAGGTAGCTACGCTATCAAATTGACGTCCAGACCTATAAGTTGTCCTAGTAAGCCATCCATCTCTGTGAGTTTTCTTGAAAGGAAGTCGTGGACTGGAACCAATGCAGGTGTTTACTTTTCTAAACATGATCAAGAGAACGAAATTGCTACCCCTTCGGATACCTAGGCAGCCTTGATGACTTTGATTAGCCGTCGGATAACATCTAAGTTACTGGTGGACTGCAGTTCGTCCGTGGATAAACTGTGTATTCATAACAAGGTGTCACTTCAGTAGGTTCCTGGTCATATGGGGATCATGACGAATGAAAGGGCTGCTATTTTAGCTAGGGCTGGCTCTAATTCTTCGTTCCTCGGACTGGAACGCGCCGGTAGGCATTGCCACCTCGGGATCGTCA
The DNA here is from genome assembly GCA_963930735.1 of Dioctria linearis. Taxonomy (NCBI): domain Eukaryota; kingdom Metazoa; phylum Arthropoda; class Insecta; order Diptera; family Asilidae; genus Dioctria; species Dioctria linearis. The sequence continues at coordinate 180,341,376 of OZ005743.1, read as the reverse complement.
AAGCGGATGTTCATAGGAAGCATCAGCAGAGATAGGAGAACCTGAGTACTTGCAGGTGTACAAATATTTTTCTTGATGTGCCCAACAGGAAATCACTAGTTTTTCTCTTGTGGCTCGGAAGGAAACAATTTCGAACTGTGGTTGTCAGCATCTCCTGCCAGAGTTCGATTCATCGCTCATCTAACAAGAGTGGGAGTTACTGTTAACCCTGAGTATCTGTCCTGCCTGAAATGAGAGCCTGAGATAACCGAACAGTTTCTATGTGCTTGCTCGGCCTTTGCCCGGAGCAAGCTGGATATTCTCGGGTATGCTTTCCTATCTACAGATGAGCTGAAATAAACTTCCTCACCAAGACCTGAAGAGAAAGGTTTTGGTGATAGGGTTTCTAGCAGGATAGCACAATTGTCCGCTCTAGTATCTGTGTTTGGGAAACCCATATATTTTCTATAATATTGATGTCGGGAGATATTGATGGCCAATCCAGGTTCCTTGTGTTTTCGTCCGTGAACCATTGAGTAACCACACTGGCTGTATGGATGGCTGCATGGTCCTGTCGAAATATCCAATCTCGTCCTTCCATCTTTTCCATTATTTTAATTTTCGTTTCGCGATAGTGAAAAGAACTTTATAGTCATAAGTCGTTTGTCGGCCACTAATAAAAACGAGGTCAACAGATTGTTGGAAATGACTCCCCAAATCACTATGTCTTTTTCCTTCAATGGCGGGGGGGGTGCTTCTCGTTCTTTCTGAGATCATGTAGTAGAATGTGTACCCATCGGGTTCATCTAACGTAAAGCATTTTTCATATGAAACTTAAACCTGTTTCCATTGGTTCTTCCACGTCATTTCCGGGCAAATGCAAGTCTATTTTCTTTATGCCTCTTTTCCAGGACTGGCTTTTTATTTTTGAGACGACATCGGTGTAGATTTAGACAGACTTTCAATAATCGTTACGTTGTACGAATGCTCGCATTTGTTCCGGCAGATTCGTTGATTTGCCTGGGAATTAAAGATGAATCCAAAGCTATTCTTAATCATTCATTTTTCTGGCTCTGTCGTTGCCATCCTAGTTTATCCTTTTCGATTTGTTCCGTATTTTATTGGATCCTTTAAAAAAATATTAACCACCCGAGTACTTCTATTAATTTTTCTGGATATTTCCCTATTTGAATATCTTTTATCTTGTGGAGCTTTAATTTTTCCAATGTTTTCGCCCGTCATACTTCCGCCTCTTCTAATTTTCTATATTTTAGCCTTTTTATTAAATAAATAGCATTTTTTAAACAATAATTATCTAACCAGCTCCGAATACAATTTATTACATGTGAGGTCAATCAAGTGTGGTACCAACTTGATACCAACTTTTAAAATAAAAAGTCGTTAATAATGTACACCGTACCAAATGAAGACTATTATTAGGAATTTCCAGTGTTTGTCAACAAGTGTTATACAATTTTACAGAAGTGATTTGTCCCAAGGATACATGAGAGAATGAAGGTGAGGTCATGTGTCACGGAGTGTATGTACGTTTAATTTTGGGTAATGCCAAGGTACTAGAATATTTATTATGTATTGCAACCAACATACGCATCGATTAGGTTCAAGGATTGGGGCAATTTGAGTATTTTCTAATTTTTTTTTAGTGAGTTTTAGTGAGTTTTAGCTAGTTTACCCGTCTAATATACCGACGAGGAGTCATTTTAATTGCGTAGATTACGATATTTTACAGAACCTTTTAATAGATGGCCGGAAATTGAAAGTAAAAACTTGATTAATTATTAACCTTACCAAAGGTCTGATGTCACCCTAGGCTAGTATGTACGTAGTTAGCACGAACTATGTGTTTGTAGAATTAGACAATCTTTTTGTAATTTAGATACAGTGAGTTGAAAATCAGATTTAATTGTAGAGTTGTTTTCCCAAAGAAAAAAAAATACTTCAGTCATTCTGCATCTTGCAATTATAAATCTTCTTAGATCTTTTCTTGTAAACAAAAAATGAATAGCACGTACCTATTATTATTTACTATCGCGTCGGTCTGAAGTGCTTTTTGATTTTTGGGAAAAAATGATAATTTTTCTTCACACATTTTTTATACTTATCTCTTTAGTTGATGGCCCAAACTAAAAGATTGAAGATTTTAAAAAATTTTGAAGTAGATACAAACAACGAATCACATGAAAAATGATGAAATGATGTACTCCCAACATCGTTCCACCCTAGGCTATAGACTTAATCAGAAATTGAAGGAATTGGTCAACTTAATTTTAGATAAGACTAGTGATGTGAAAATACAAGATCAAGACCAAGTCTATATTGGTCTTGGTGTTGGTCTTGGTCTTGCAAACTTAGTCTTGGTTTTGCTCTTGGTAAGATTGGTATAATATTGGTCTTGGTCTCAGTCTTGCATAGTCAAGACTTGGTGTTGGTCTTGGTCTTGTTCTAGCTCTTGGTCTTGCAATTCAGTCTTGGTATTGCCTGTGATCTTGTAGTAGGTTTTAGCTGTGGGCTGCACAGTCAACTTTTGGTTATAGTTTTAATCTAGGATTTCGTTTTTTTGCGCAATTCTATAATTGATGTATCATGCCATAAATTTATAAAAAGTTATAAACTACCTTATCCCCGTCTAAATAAATCTTGTCTATACACGGGATGTGTTATTTGTGTCCTTTTAATCTTTATATAAATAAAATACAATAGTGCTATGACTTGTGATTGAATTATGAAAATGAAAGAGAAAGGAAGCAACGGAAACGACATTTTGTGAATCCAATTTATTTATTACATTTCTTTTGCCCACGAGTTAATGCACAATAACCATCGAGCAGATTTATTATTGAGCCGATTTCGGTGTTTTCGGATCACTAAAGATGCTCTGGAAAAAAGTCTCTCAGCAGGAACTGAGGTTGCTGAAATGGACAAGAAGTCCCGAGCTATTTTGGCCAAAATTGGAAACCTTGTTTCGTTTCGTCTCCACCACTGTAAAATATCTTCGACACTTGTAGCTCGTGGTAGACCGAAATACTCGTCAAGTTCTCTCTTGGAAAAAAATGACGTTCGACGGGATTCGAACGTAGATCCCAACAGTAGAAACCAAGTACGCTTCCTACTCGCCCACTTTGACGCCGGTCCACAAATCAAGACTTAACCTGTATAAAAGCGTTGCTTATTTGTATTTAGGTAGTTTTTCTCTAAAATTCCGGTAAAGTACGTACCGATCATAACTATGCTTCGCTATTGCACAAATTACCAGATTTTTATCTTGCATAATGAGTCTTGGTCTTGCATAATGTGGTCTTGGGCTTGGTCCTGTTAACGTACACATAGTCTTGGTGTTGGTCTTGGTAGCATGTTTACAATCGTGGTCTTGGTATCGGTCTTGCATATTCTGCAAGACCAAGACCAAGACTGCAAGACCAAGACCAATTTTGCTCATCACTAGATAAGACAAGATTATTATCTTTTATAAATGCATTCTAAATAAAGAACTACGGCAAATCAAAAATAAATTTACAAGAAAAATTAAAATAAATGAAAACAAAATTATGAAAAAAAAATTTAAGTAAAAGTAAAGAATTTAAAGTAAGAAACTATTTGAAAGAAAAAGAGAAACAACAGAATATATAGATATGGATATATGTAAATAAATAAGTGTTTGACGAAAACGGTGCTCATCATTGCATTACTCCACAACAGAAAAATGCTTCCACAGTGCAAGTCTAAATTCATGCGTCCTGCCAAGTCCCCTGACATGATTGGGAAGGATATTCTATAATCGAACGATTGCAACAAAAAAAGATCGCTGCCCCACAATGTATGAAGTTTTAGGTATAAGGATAATTTCATGTCTATATGAGTGCAAAAATTCAAATAGTTCTATCATATAAGAAGGAGATCTTTCATTAACTATTTTATGTAAAAACACGAATGCCCTAATATTTAGATAAGTGCCCAATGAACAACCCAAGACAGTATCTTTGAACTTGGTAATATGATTATAACGTTTTAGGCCATATATAAACCGTACACCCCCATTAAAAGCAGCATTAATCTTGCGGTAACACTCAGAATCCAAAACAGGGTAGACAGTACTACAATAAATGAAATGTGGCATCAACAGAGATTGTACAAATCTCAGCTTTAGATTAATAAAGAGTAGTTTAGCGAATAACCATAGTTGCCTAAGGCCACTATAAATCTTACCAAGAGACTGTTTTACATGGTCACAGGAACTCAGCTTACTATTTATACGTGCTTCTCTCGTATAGGGGAGAATCATTCCATTAAGGTATACTGGTTTCTACACACCCAAGCAGATATATTCAACGTGTCAGAGTTTACTCTATCAATGCAGTCCTCTATTAAACCTATTGGTCGAGACAAATAAATCTGAACATCATTAGCGTAAAGATGAATGTTAACATCGTGAAGTACGTAGATAATTGATGAACAGACAAAATAATAAAGGTCCAAGAATAGACCCTTGTGGGTCTTCAGTATCCATCCGGATATTTCTAGATATTTGATTGAAACGCATTGCCAAATCAGCGGTCTTAATAAAATTCGTCAAGCTTTTAAAGAAGGTTATTCAATTAGGCCAAAAAGATTGCTATAAAGAAATATAAAAGTTCTCGTGAGAAAATTTATTGATATTGCGTACGGCTGCATAAAGCAAAATAATAGCGAATAGAAGAAAATTATGACTGGGATGACCATCCATAAACTCAATTATTTCCTAATAGAATCCAGAAAAGAGTTTTATTTGTCTTCCATGCATAAAAAGTGAGTGATGAGGAGAACTGGCATTTTCAATTCTAAAGCACTGGTACAAAATTGAGTTTTTTTTGGTCTCTCTCGAAGACGTATTTTCTTCACTCGAAACTTTTCACAGTGTTAAGCATTATATCTATTGCCCGTAAGTGCTCAACATCATGGTCCATTCATATCACTTTGCTTTTCTCAAAATATTCGACGTACATAAAATAAAAGAAATCTCTTCAAAATTTTCTTCCTTGAATTCTGAACAGGACGCCTCCTGCTGGAAATTATTGATAGGTATATGTAGATGGCATTATTTATAGTCATTTAAGCGAAATTCGATCCTACAATTCAATACAGAAGTATTCTGAAATTTTGAAAAGGACTGCAACAGAGTGATGGAATAGTTAAATGTTCAAATGAAGAATTAGAACTATTAATTTTGGTAAAATAAATCAGTCAGAAGGATTCCCAGTGCATATTGATTGATTCCATTACCTCCTTGCTGATGAATCAGGAATTTTCACTTGAACCAATTGTCGATAATATCCTGTTATTGAATACATGCATCGAGGCCTTAGTATTGTTGGATAGAAATTATTGGATCTACTTTTCTACTTGAGATGCTTCTGAGCTGCTTACTTTGTTAATAAACATATCACATCAAAACCAAGAAAGCTTCATCAAATGGATAGAAATGTTTTGTGAAGTGTCTGAATCGAACCTGAAATTAACCTGTTTCCATCTTTGAAACAAAGATACTCCACATTTGTATCTGATTATGGGTGGAATTTCCATACTTTAATTATCTTTGATGTCTTGTCGTCAGTGACAGCTTTGTTGTTTTGTATTTGATTCGTATTGTCTATAAATATCACTTTCAGATTTGTTGCTTGGTTTTTTTTATTACCCTGGTAGAAAGGGAGAGAGAGAGAGAGAGAGAGAGAGAGAGAGAGTTAGAGCTATATATATGTAGACAAAGTTCAACACGAAAAACATTTCTATAGCTTACCGCAAAACGGATTAAACTTTCAAATAAATACCACAAATTTGGCAGTTTTTTCTTTGCGCTTGATAAGTAATCGTTTCTGATTTATTGAAACCACCGGAAAATAATCTCTAAAAGCCCTCAACCTCCTAATGTAACTTTTGGTAAAAGATTTTACTTAATCCCAGCATTTGATGTGCCTACTAAGCCTCATAGAAATTGTATAGCATTTCAAATTTTTTTTTTGGAGAAAATATAACGTGAAATCAAACACTTCTAAAGGTTAACAATAGCCCAGTAAGCTCTTTGCTTCAATTACAGGGCTTGTTTTGGCCAAGAAATGTTACCCATCTCTCCAGTGAATGGGCTTTCGACTTCATCATATACATACATACATATATATACGAACTCTAAGGAACAAGAATAAGCATTCAGCGGAAGAAAGAAATCGCAAGAAATAAAATTTAAAAATCCGATTACGTTGGAAATAAAAATTTCTTTGAAGGACTTTCAGAGTGTCCCCTACCCGAAGTTGTCGTCCTTTATTAAGAGAATTCACTTTCTCTGTCATTTTGACTCAGCGCCAAGGATCTCACAGTTCAACCAGACCCATAGCATATAAGCCAGAGCCCTGATACACTTCTCACATAATGCTAGGAAAATCAGAAAGACCGAAGTCAGCAAAAAGTTGGTCAGGAGGAAATGAGAGAGCCCTTTTTCTATTTCTTTGACAATAGTGGGGAAATTGGGAAGGGGGATGGGGGGACCTTGAGGACAGTTTTCAATTTTTTTCTTTCTCGTGGTACTTTACTTCGTCCACTGTCCTTTGTAGAAGTGGAAAGAAAAGCCCATGGGGTAACCCTTATGCCACTTGATGTTATATTTTTTGAGATCTTCATTTTTCCTCATAACCCCCCACCCCCCTTACTCACGTTAAATTTAACTTCAGTTCATGCTCGTTTTTGAGTCGATTTTTTTTTGCGTGTCCTTTCCATCTTATCTTGATCTTTAACTAAAATACCTTCTTCTTCAAGTACAATACGTCTTGATGAAGATT
>OZ005743.1:180046401-180334373 GCA_963930735.1 Dioctria linearis | reverse complement strand
TATAATTTTTAGTTATTTTAAACTCTGGTGTATAGATGAGTACTGGGTTAAATAAAGGTCAAATAAATAGAATGGAATTTTGGCAATTACATAGAAACTACAACCTCTCTGGGTTCAATTACTTGGTGATGCAAGTCTCTTTCATTTAATGTATAATCTCCTTATAACTTGATAATATTTAATGGCACTTTTTAAGTACTTCCAAGTGTATAAATTTATCTCATCACTTTTGGACATTGCTTTTGGACACTTGTGCTTATCTATCCTGTTCTCGTGAGTGTTTCGTTTAGGGCAACACCACTCATTTCTTTTTAAAGCTTATGAAACAATAGTCACTTACTTTCTAGTACTTTAATGCCTCGAGGAAAATATAGCAAAAACGACAGGACATCATTTGACTCTAGTTTACTTGACATATTTTATTTTCCTTCATTCTGTCACTTCGAATTTTGTGGTTTTCAAAGTTTTTTTTTTGTTTACGATTTTGTCACTCCAGAGAATTGCAAAATATTGGCAGCCGGCGTATTGTGAATTGATTGACCTTCTATTAAGTACAATATTATTGCAAAACTTGCTTACACATGTAAATTGAAAAGTGACAGTTTTCCTTTAGATGAAATCCTACTGGAAATCCAAGAAATTTTTCGTAATATTTATTTTGCCTGAATTGAGTTTTCATTTCAACTTAACTAATTTTGCTGCGAAGTTTTCATGGGTGATGGTTATATTTTCGGTAGGCCAATAGACACGTGGCATTAATATAATTCAAATTGGTGAGTCTAGTGCGAATAGTGTTATTGTCATTAAGTGCGATATAATAATAGAACTTATTCTAACAATTCTGTTGACTTTGATAAGTTTGATAAATTGAATAGTAGGTCGTAGGTACGAATTACATTTCGACACGGTCCTCCGCTTTCCCTCTTACTTACATTCCTTTCGAGTTTTTTTACTTTCTCCTTCCGCATATTACCTATTATCCTATATACAGACACACAATATATACTCCAGGAAGCGGATTGATATTTGCGGAATTGTAACGCTTTCATAGTAAGCATGGCCGTCAACCAAAAATAAAATCTCAATAAAAAAACACGGTTTGCTTTTCATAATTCATAATTAATGACAGATGCCAGCTTCAACATTGGAATAGCTAATGTAGGATAATCACCTAGGACACACTTTGAACAATTAGATCTAAGTACGCTCAGAGGATTCTAACTTTTAGCCAAATTTGAACAAAAAGTAAAGAAGTAGTACAAAGTAGACGTTCTTGGAATCAGAGAAATCAGATTGCAGCGACGGGGGTGTTGGCATTATAATAGCCCGAGTACTTAGAAGAAGTTTGATGAGCATGAGGCTTGCATTGGATCGAGTTATATCATTAATTCGTTATCAATCCTTGCTCTGGTTGTTGATGAAGTTGGACCGTTTGGGTAGTTCAAGAAATGCTATCTTCATCCTCAGAGCTATCGTCAACGTTGAACATTAACCATTATTGTATGGCTCCTCTTAAATTTTATTTTATAGAAGCATTTTACAATTGTCACTTTTTGTCACATTTTCTACTTTTTTTTCGAACTTCTTTTATCTCATTGAACGCAAGCACTAAATTCAGTAGTTTTTTTTTTAATAGTAGTATACTGAGGAAGAATACAGAATTACTTGTCAATCCCTTTTAATGCAATCTGCTTATGTTATGATCCTATTCTAAACGGAGTTGGCCATTTTGAATTTCCCTCCATAACTCAGATTGTTTGTGTTTTCATAACTAAGGCAGAATTACCCTCCTCACTCATAGTATTGTTTGTGGTAATAAGGCAGAGACCGATATGTCAAAAAATTTGTTTTATGTTTTGCGTTCGACCAATTGCATAGTAATGAACATATCTGAATTTCTTTTTCAACAATGTAAGTATTTCCTGAGCATCAGAACTATATTCGCTACAGTTTGTACTTGTTGGAATTAGAAGCAAAAAATCAGTTTTACTTATCATATCAGGTTCTGCCTTAGTACTACAAAAATATAGGTAGTTAGCTCTCTGTTTTGAAAATATTTAAATTAGATTGTTGTGAGTTGGCTTTTGCCTTTTCTTCTGACATTTTTCTAAGTATACGTGAAGCTTCGAATCCAGATTTAAAATAATTTTAAGAACGCCGTCAATAGGATTTATGCTGCCTAACGGCGCCAAAAAGTGAGAGTCAAAATTGTTCCAAATTGTAATATTTTGACAGAGTTGCCCAATTTTACACTAACTTGACCGTAGTTTTTCTTAGAATTACTGTATACGAAATGGTATGTCTTTATATGCATGACATATTGGTCTTTAAGTGGCAGCGTAAAGATGCGAAGACGATTCTCTTGTTTCAATGTCAACCTAACACCACCTCATAAAGGAAGCGTAGTATGTGACGCCAACGCTCAGCACCGACACCGAGGTAAATCCTTAATCGATTTCATTATGGAGCCTAATTGAAATGTCTGTTAATAGGGGCGATACCCTCACCTTTATTACGATAAATAGGGAGGAGTATATATTACAAGTGACGTTCATTAGCAAATCAAATGATCTAAAGATGGTGAAATGGAAAGGATGCTTTTCTGATCGCTACTGAATTTTCCTTCTCCGGCAGAAGCAGAAGCAAAACTAAGTACTCCCAAATATGAGATATTATCCTGTGTAGGACCAATAGATAATGCGTTCAAGAATATAACTTACATACAACATTACTATTGAATTGACAACTAAAGCCAAATGGGAGTGACAAGAGAGGGCACCGAACCAATGCATTACAAATATATGGAAAAACTTTGTCCCTTATAAGATTTCATCTAGGGTATCACAAATCAGCACTTAATGGCAAAAGTTAAAGAGATCTTATGCAAAGAAGATTTTGAAATTTTTATATTTAAGCTCCACTCTCCCTGACCGCTGATATAAAGTAAAAATTTAAGAAGATTTCACATGTGCAGAGATGAAAACACAACTTACTCACAAATATTACGAACATCAGTAGGAAGAGACATTATCCGCTATCATAAGAAAACTTTTCCTTTGAAGATTTTTATCTTTACTTTTGCACTTACTTGTAAAAGCCGGTTCGAGGTTTTTTCTAAGAAGGCTCAATTCTAAAAACTTTCGAACATCGACGGAAGCACACAGAGGTACCGGATAATTTGATTTGTACTACTATTATAAGTACTTCTTGGGGGGGGGGGGGGGGGGTTCTTTTAAATTATCTGAAAATATTATAAAATGTCAAAATCAGTTTTTTTTTCGGAAATTAGCTTTGCGTTTTATAATTTTATATGCGAGTACTTTTGGTATAAACATGAATTTCATCCTTGACAAAATTATGAACAATTATACCTGAAAAAGTCCATTGAATTTTCAGGCCAAATATTATGTCATCCAGTTAACAAAAGAGTGATTAAAATCCTCAATCTTTCAAAAACGAAAAAAAAACATAAGACTGTCCTTACAAAATGCCTTGGGCCCGTCGCTGTGGTACCGTGCAAATGGCATAATGGCAACCCTTTCAAGAATATGCATTTTATTTTGTTCTTGAGCTATGATGAAGCAACCAAAAGTAGATTTGCCATAAAACGTGCGATTTGCGACAGTACAGGAGGTGCAGGAGCGGGTTAACTATGTCACAAGGATAATCTTCTAATATTTACCATCAATGCTTAGTAAAATTTATCTAATCTAAAAAGTCTAATAGCTTACCAATTTCTGACTAATAATGAAATGACGGCACAAGACGGTGAAAAATAGCTATGTGTGTACGATTAATTATATTTGAATAAAAGTAGTACTGGACTCAACAATTAATTTTAGATTTCTGCAATATTGCGATAGTAGTGCCAGTATAGACGCGGAGCTGACGACCAATCTACTTACGTCATTTCATAAACAAAATTTTCGTTCTTACTTCTCTTCTTCGTTCTTACTTCTCTCTTCCATTAAAACATTATTTTCTTCCAAAATCATCCATATGGCAATACTATAAAGGCAAAGGAAAATCACTATATTTGCAAGCAACCTTTAGTCTAGTACATAAATACTTTACTAAATTTAAAATATTTCTGATGCGGAAAACAAAATTTTTCGGGTTAATTTCTGTCACAATTTAATTTTTTTTTTATATGTATTTGGCCCTAAGTTTTCCATTTTACTCCATACTCTCTTAGCATCGTTGATAACATAATCGAAATTCAGCCTGGCTTCCAGTAGTGGAGAGCTCTGCTAGACGTCCATGCAGGCTTAAAAAAATCGATAACTCGATAACGCGTTCATTTAGAATGCTGAGATTTTGCACACGGGCTTTTAAGTTTGAAATTGGGACCAATCAAGAAACCCCTTCTTGGTATTGCCATACAAATTTTAGTTTTGCACTATATATTTGGACATTGCATGAGAACACATCAACGTAGAGAGCTGAAATTTTGCACACAGCGTTCCGATAGAATGGTAAATATTATTTCAAAAATGAGCTAAATCAGACAACTCCTTCTTGGTGTTGCCATCTAATACCAAGAAAGGGTTGCCCGACTTGCTCATCTATTTTTGAACTTGTATTTGCAATTTTTATGAAAATGCTGTGTACAAGATTTGAGATCTCTACGTCGGCGTGTTCTAAGACAGTATCCAAATATATAGTGAAAAACCAAAGTTTTGGAAGGGGTTGCGCGAATCTTCCAATTTTCGAACGTAAATTTCCTTTTTTTTGCTTGTGTGCTCAAGTCGCGCATGTGTGTGTGTGGCTGTCTCGCAGGTCTGTGCGCGACCTGCGTCTTCACAACTCATCTACCGCTCCTAGCATTCGGTTATATCGGTTAGTATTACACTATCGGGTAAAGGCTTGTAGCATATCATGAAGTGCCTAAAAATTTCACACACATCATGTAAAAAGTGATTAAGCGCAAACTGTTACACTAAATCATTCTCTGCTGCCAAAACTCAGCCTTTATGAAATCACGTTTTTCAACCGATATTTTTAAGCCGTCGTGGAGCGCCCTCTACCATTGGAAACCAAGCAGACTTCCGGATAAGTTATCAACTATGTTAAGAGATTATGATAAGATGCAAAATTTTGTTTATGAAATGACGTAAGTATTTTGGTCACCAACTGTTAGTCTGTCTATAAGCATCAGCATGCTGTAGCAGGAGTATAAATCTTGCCTAGACGCTACACCACAATTCTGTAGCAGGAGTATAATTTTGCCTACACACTGCAGCATATTTTATCTAGAGTATAATCTTTGGTTATCTACCGCACACACACACACACACACACACACACACACACACACACACACACACACACACACACACACACACACACACACACACACACACACACACACACACACACACACACACACACACACACACACACACATACACACACACACATATATATATATATATATATATATATATATATATATATATATATATACACATACATACATACATACACGCATATATACATGCAATAACAGAGGGTGGGCCATGAGGGCCATTTGGCTCAGGCCCCGAGTTGTGAAAGGGCCTCTATTTATTTCCTAATTTGGTCACAGTAGGTGCGGAAAAATTAAGTTGAAATATTATTTTGAGTATTGATTTATTTTATTTTAACCAAAGATTTATAAAATATAACGATACAAAAGTTATAGTAAAAATTCCAAGTTATTGTTATATGTATGTATAAAACTTTTTTACGTAGTAGGCCAATTGCATAAAAAAGAATATGTTGAACTCTGAAAAATTCAAAAAATTTTAACGTAGTAGGCCAATTGCATAAAAAAGAATATTTAATTTTCAATTATTAAAAATTTAACTATATTTCCTATTCAGTACAGTTTTAATTTTCCTATTGAGTATAGCTTTTGGTTCCGTACTATAAATTTTAGTGATTATAAAATTAGTGTTTTTTTTTATTGTTTAGTGATATTTGTAATCTGTAAGTTTAAATGGAGTTAATATTAAAAATAGTTCTATTTAATTCATAAGTAATTAATTTTAGGAATATAATGAAAAGAACATATCCGAGTGGCGCAAGCAAGAGACGACAGAAAAAAGAACAAGAAAAAGCCAAGCAAAGTCTGCCACGATTAACGAAATTCTTTAATAAAAAAAACATCCCTGAACAGATTATCAATCAAACAGTCAATCCTGAAAATGAAACTACTCATGCTATTTCACAAATGGCAAATGTTATTGCGGATGTTGATGCTCAAATTTCGGTGGTTGAAAATATAACTTCTGAACAAATAGAAGATTCTTTGTCACCATTACAGATAATTGTTGATGATGCAAACATGGAAGAAAATTACGTGTCATCTAATCTACCCAATATTCAAGGAATTGAAGCAACAACTTCAATATCTGTTTTCAACGATGACGTCGCCTTACTTAACAAGAAAAGTATAATGCAAATGGAAGATTTTTTGAAAATTGAACATTTTAAAATACCTGAAAACATCCCAAATGATGCTGAAAACAATAAATTTCCATATCGTCTGACGAAGAAGGTTTTAGCGAATGGAGAAATTTGCAACAGAGATTGGCTATGTTGGAGCAATTCAAAAAAGTCATTATTTTGTTTTCCCTGCTTCCTACAGGATACGAAATTTGATGCATCAGTTCTCGGTAGCCAATCAGGATGGGATATTTTAAGAGGATGGAGGAAATTGAAAGATCGCGTACCCGCTCATGAAAATTCAATTATTCATAAAAAAAATTATGTCCATTGGAAATCAGCAAGTAGATCTGCATTATTAAAGTCCTCATTAGGATCATCTCTACTGAAACAACTAAACTGTGAGGCAAGTAATTGGCAGAAAGTTCTTCATAGAATTTTGGATGTTATATTTTTCCTAAGTGAGCGTGGTTTGGCATTATTTGGTTCTAATGAGAATATTGGAAATTCGCGGAATGGAAACTTCTTAGGTATCATAGAATTGCTCAGTAAGTAAGATCCAGTTTTATACGAACATGTAAAAAGTGTTCGTGAGTCACAAGACAAGCACAAACGTCTTCAAGTTCATTATTTATCATCAAGAATTCAAAATGAATTCATTCAGATTTGTGGAAAATTTGTGCAAAGAAAAATTATTGAAGAAATTCTTGATTCTAAATATTTTTCCATTATTGTGGATGCGACACCAGACTGCTCACACCAAGAACAAACGTGTCTTGTAATTCGTTATGTCAAAATAATAAATAATGCATCGTATTCAATTGAGGAAAGATTTATTACATTTGATTCATTTACACAAAAAAGAGGAATCGAAATCGCTACGCGAATTATTGAAATTCTTGAAAATTTTGGCCTTGATTTTAATTTATGCTTTGGGCAAGCATATGATAATGGTGCTAATATGGCAGGACAGTATAACGGTGTGCAAGCAGTGCTGCTTGAGCGTAATCCGAATTGCATTTTCTCCAGTTGTGGAAATCATACTCTTAATCTTGTTGGAGTTGACTCTGCTGAATCATGTAAAGAAGCAGTTACATATTTTGGAAGAATTCAACAGATGTATAATTTTTTTAGCAGCAGTCCTAGAAAGTGGGAGATTTTAAAGAAATATTTAGCTGTGTCACTTCATACAATATCAAAGACAAGATGGTCTGCTCGAATTGATGCTTTTAAACCAATTTACAATAATCAGTCAAATATTCTGGCTGCTTTAGAGGAGTGTAAGTCACTAAACCTTCCACCGCACGCACGTACCGAACTTCAGTGAATTTTTCAATATTTGAATACATTCGAATGCATTGTGTTGACAACAATATGGCTTGAAATATTAACGTTATTGCAACAAACTAATTTAATTATTGAAGCACGCAATGCAACACTTGACGTCGAAATGGAAAATATTAACAATCTTATTGCAAGGATGAAGATAATGCGTGAAGAGTGGGGCAGATTACTCTTAAGTTCAAAAGAGATTGCCGTACTTTCCAAAATTTCAACTGATTTTCAATTAACTCGTCATATTAGGTCACAGTTTGATGCTGAAGAACATTATAGAGTTAATGTTTTTATATACATTATTGATTCGGTTATTTCAGGGTTGACACGTCGCTTTGAGTCTTTACGCAAAATTTGCCAGACTTTTGGATTCCTTTGGACTTTCCAAACTTCATCAGATGAGGAAATAAAATCGAGAGCAAAAAATATCCACTTAAAATATCCAAAGGAAATTTCAAATGAAATATGTGATGAAATGATATTTTTAAAAATATTTTTGAAGTAAACTTTGATATAGAATCATCTCCAGCTAAGTTGCTGCTAAATATTTTAGAAAAAAAACCTAATTGGATTGTTTCCAAATATATCAATATTTTTAAGTCTACCTGCCTCCGTTGCTTCAGCGGAACGCAGTTTCAGTGTGTTGAAAAGGGTTAAAAATTTTAACAGATCTGCAATGAGCCAAGAACGGTTGAATGGGCTATCAATTTTACATATAAATTCAGATATTGCACGAAATATTGATTTTTCAACTATTATAAAAGATTTTGCTACAACTAAAGCTCGAAAAGCTTATTTGTAATTTAATTATTAATTTCATACTTTTTAAATAAATTAAAAATAATAAAAGAACTATGTAAATTTTTTTTTTTTACTCAAACAAGAGGCCCCATATTTTTTATTGGCCTGGGCCCCCTCTCAGCTCTGCAAGGCCCTGCATACACGCATATATATATATAACTCGGCTACATCAATCCCCTCACAATGCAACAGAAATCTTATTCTGTGTATTAATTTATGGAAGTCTAATTCAAATGAATTAACACCATTTTTTCTTTCTTTTTGTTGCAGGAATAAGGAGAACACGTTGAGGATAACATTTGAACCATATCGGATCTTTTTATTTGAAATTTTAACTTGGATTTTGTTGGATTTTACTAAACTTTAGTAGATTTTCAGTTTTATTTTGAATTATTGAAATTGAATTGTGATATTTAGGTTAGTATATACTATATAAACTAAAATTCATATTTGAATTGAATAAAGGCTGAGTTATCTCTTTCAACCGGAACCCTCCTTTACGCTTGAGACTAGATCTCACAAATATTATATGGTTGACCCTATCAAATGCTTTCGAGAAATCAGTATACACTACATCACCTTGGGTACCATTTTCTATTGAGTATGAAGTGAAGTTAATAAAACTTATTAAATTAGTTACAGTAGATCTTTTGTTCATAAAGTCATACTGATATTCGTATATGAAATTTCTTTTAAGAGGAAAAATTTTATTTTTGACCAATTGTAATTTTGTGTAATTGTGTTGACGAATAAATAAAAAAAAAATCAACGAAATGAGTTATCGATTAATACATGAAAGTATAAAGTACTTACTAAAAATTGAAATAATACTGTCGCCATGTATCATCTGAAGATGACATTCTATCCTACTTAGTCACCCACTCTAAAGAGAATACAAGTTTTATGTAAGATTTAATTAAGAGGATCAAGACGTGTGGCCTCACATTTGCGTACTACAAAGAAGAAAGTTTTTAACACGAAACAAAGGAGAGAAGCTGCGAAGAAATTGAACCTGTTTATGCGCTCGAAAAGATTATGTAGGTATATGAGCCAAACAATTTTACTGTTCGAGTTCCTGTTATTCTATTGTCTCGCCTCGACTTGCCCTTGATGATATAAATCACTTTTTTGAATACCCAAAAGGAGTAAAAGAGGAAAACTTCTTCTGGCAATGTTCGTAAAGTCTACAGAAATAGAGATGGTGAATTCATGTTCCTCTTACGAAAATTATTTCCCTTACGGATTTTATTGAGTTCTATATACTTACATTTCTACATATATATATATGTACATGTGTATATATCTAGCAAACATATATATATATATACCTATATACATATAGCCTATTTTGCTTTTCTTGTAGAAACTAGGGGAACCTCACTCGTACAAGCATAAAATGAAAACACACGAAAAGAGATTAAAATAAAGTACTCAAAAAAAAATAAATTTTAAGAAGATTTTCTAGCCGACGAAGCATAGTCCTTTACTAAAAGGCGTTCAAGGACTTGTGTTACCTTAGCAATAAATAGAGAACATAAAAAACAAGCAGAATCGATTTGTTTTTGGGGGTTTTTTTTTGCTGGTTTTATTGAGAATAAAATCGTCCATAAATGAAATAAATACTCTGAATCAGGAGAAAAAGTTTTCGCTTTTAATAAATCCGATTTGTGTATAAGTTTTCGAAAAAAAGTTTTGTTTTTTATACGGTTATTAGTGACCAATTCTAAGGTATTTAACGGTATTATAATGTACGTAGGGTCCTCATACAACATTATTCTCGAAAACTTATGAACAAGTATAAAGAGAACTCATTATAAAATTTACAGAAGCATCCTTGACCCTTGGTATATCTATGCTTGAACACTTTGAAATTATTCGTTTTGTAATCTTAGATCATAGTTGAGTTTCGTAAACTTTTAAGTCGACTTGCTCGAAGTATTCAAGGAGTGAAACAAGTTTTTATTGGGAATGATATATCATCTCTTAACTGAACCGTCTGCAATATAAAATGGTTTTATTAGAGGCAATTAAGCTATTATCTTTGCGGATCACAAGTTTATTTATGGTTTACGTAGCAAGTGCAGTGGTCTACAAATTTTACTTATTGCCATTAAATGTTCTCAATATTTAGAATTTGTCTGAAACATATTAAGTTATAGTATTTCATTAATGGAACGACAAACTTCACATGGTAATATCTGATATTGAAATTAGACAAATAATACATGTATAAAATGTAATTACTTGGCGCCACTTAATTACTTACTTACTTATTTTTTCATAGCAAAATATATCACTCACTAATTAGCAGAATAAATAACTTTTGCTTTAAAATTTGAGAAAGGATTATTTTATTTGTACTTGTTGCATGAGATACTCTCTATAATAATATTATTAATAAAAATAAAGTGCCGCAAAGTGGTTCATCTTAGTGGGGCTACTTTGAACCGGTTCATCACTTCTGCATATATATCTTATTCGAAATCGCAAAGGCCTCAATATTATGAGCTCCGAAATCAAACTGTGCACCCCAGTAAAAAAACAACTATTCTACCTACTTTTAATTATCAAACACCTGTTCAATAAGTAACTAAAAGACTACTGATTTAAATTGTAACAAAATCTTTATTCATATTGCAGCCTACACCATTAAAAAACTGGACAAGTGCGAATCGGACCCGCTCTCGAAAGGTTCCGTACCATCGTACAAGATTTAACACTACCTATGTACTTTTTACATCGAACAAAAACAAAAGTTTATTGAATATCGATCCCCTTTAATTTTTAACTTAATTCTATTTTTATTATTTGTTGTTATAGGTAGCAACTATAGAAATTCATACTCTGAGAAAATTTCAACTGTCTACCTATTACTTTTCATAAGATACAGTCCGCTGACAGACAGACGGACGGATAGCGGAGGTTTAGTAGGACGGTTCCGTTGGCATCCTTTGGTTAAGGAACCCTAAAAATAAGTGAGTACAAATAGGAAAAAATAATACAAAATAGGGCACTAAATTCGTCAGCGTATTTCAAGTTTCTCTATGCGGAAAATTCCTTGTTTGGAAAACCAGTTTGAGTTCTTCGATTGAGCCAATTATATCAGCCCACCTTAAAGCATTTTGTCCTAGCTATTTCTGGACTTTATCATTGCAGAAATTACCACCCCATCTTCTTGCAATGAATCTATTTTGCCTGGTAAATATTCCGCTTCATGCAAGAATGCAACATATTGTCCAATTTTCTTTCTTAAAAATTGAAAATATCGCGTTATCAGTCGAGAGGAAATCTTCACATTCAATCTCATGTTCATATTCTTCTAATTTGTTAGAAAGCTTCCAGTCACAATCATCCTTATCGTCATGGTCAGTACTGAAACATTTTTCAATTTCAGATTGATTATTATTTAACGTGGTCGTTGAAATTTTTCACCATTTTCTTGTGATTGAGTACAAGTATGAAGAAAAGCTGATGTAGATGATATAGCACTATTTTTATTGATATAACAAACTTAAGAGTATGTTTCCGGATAAATTTGTCCATCCTTAGCACAAATAAACTTTTGTCTGGCGTTAAGTCTACTTTATGCCTATTAAGGGTTCCGTACCCAAAGGATAACAACGGGAACCCTATTAATTAGACTTCGCTGTCGGTCCGTCCAACACCAGGAACCCAGATATGCGGAACGTCCTATATATAGGACGTTAAGAACATGTGCAATCGGCTCATCCAATTCTTTTAACTAACTGTAGCTGATTACACGTAAATGTAAAGCACTTCTTTGTTTAGAAGAGCAATTAGTTTGCATGCGAATGCCGGTGGTTATAGTGCGCTGTTAACAAATAGAAATTGTAACAATTTTTTAGTGGTAAATTTTACTGATGAAAAAAAGATGAGGTAAGTAAATAATTAGTAAAAACCTAATTTTAATTACATTGTGTTTACAAATGTGCCAAGTAATAAATAAAAAGAGTTATGCAACATTTTTCGTTACTTTGTGTCTTTTGTTTGTATGTAAACTTAAGTGTCCTACATGTAGGACGTCCGGCCGGAAAATGCACGGGGTAAATTTTTATTTTTATTTTATAGACCAATGACATTGAATGATATTATTGAAGAACTAGAAGGGGACGGAAATGATTTTGAAAATTCACGAGAGGAAATTGTGATAAACGTTTTACCTCCCGTTAACGTCATAGACGACGTGACAGATGACGACGATGGAGATGAAGAATATTGCGATCTTTCTAATCTTCCTGGGAAACAACTTGTTGCTGAAACTGAGTTACTAGTTCGACTGCCATCAAGAAAAAATGATTATGACAGTGACGATGATGTTCCGTTGTCTGTTCTCGCAAATCGTTACCGAGTAAAAAGATGTAAACAACCCAAAAAATACCATTGGCGGCCAGTGGATATAGATCCAAATTTCGAGAGTTAGGCAGACGTCGATATTGCTTATAATAACTTAGCTCCGCTGGAATTGTTTTCACACTTTTTCGATGAAGAACTAGTTAACAAAATTGTTTTTTGCACAAATAAATACGCCTCAGAAAGAGTAGGAAACTTTGAACGGATAACTTGTTCCGAAATCTAAGTATTTATTGGTATTCTTCTGTTTAGCGGATATATTAGTGTTTCTAGAAGTAGAATGTATTGGGAACGCGAAAGAGATTCTCACAACGATCTAGTATCAGAAGCTATGAACAGGGATCGGTTTGAATTTATATTATCCCATATCCATTTTTGTGATAAATTAACAATAAACAAAAATGATAAATTTGGCTACTATTTGTTGAATTGAACAAGCGATTTTTGGAACATGCTCCGCATACAGAATATCATACTGTAGGTAGATGAAGCCATGATTCGATATTTTGGAAGGCATGGCTGCAAACAATTTATAAAAACTAAACCAGTCAGATATAGGTATAAAATATGGGAAGGCACGACACACTATGTTATATAAATTGGATGGAGCCATAGCAAGGATCATCTACAGAAACACATGAAAAATTTAAGCATTTAGGGCTAGGGGAAAGTATTGTTCTCAATTATACCGACGTTCTGTTATCTAAAGCAAAGCATCCATATCAACTTTTTTACCGGAATCCCCTTGTTGGATGAATTAAAAACAAAGGGTGTGAAAGAAACGGGCACTATAAGAGATAATCGTATACCCAAATCCAATTTAATTGTAAAAAAGCTCATGCAGAAGAAAAATAGAGGCTATTACGAACACGAATCAACAGATGATGGTATAGTTGCTTTAAAATGGCATGACAATAATGTACTAGCTATGGCATCAAATTCTGTGAAAGTATTTCCAGAGCATTCATGTCGAAGGTATTCTCAAAGTCAAAAAATATATATTTATATTACTCAGACAAACACAATCCATGCTTACAACAAGTACATGGGGAGTGTTGATCGGGCGGATCAAAATATTAGCTATATCGATACAACATCCGCGGGAAAAATTGGTACTTCTGCATTTTTGCTCAGATGATTGATTCCGCAGCACAAAATGCCTGGCAGCTCCATAAGAAAAGTGGCAGTAAGCTGCAACACTTGGCCTTTCAAAGACTTATGGTGCAAAACATCTTGGGTTCATTTGGTGGAAAGAAATCAACTACTTCGTACATTAGATCATAATCTTATGGTATTGATGTTCGTTTTGATAGAGGGAATCATATGGTTGAGGTCCAAATGAAGCACACACGCTTATTTTTTTCACATTACGCTTACTCTCATTAAAAAAAAGTACCTAGTGTTAAATTTTATACGATGTACGGAACCCTTCGTCCGCTATTCCCACTCACACTTGGCCGGTTATTTTTTTCACCTCCACAGCAATCAGAACGCCATTGCTCTAATATTTCTATGAAGAAGGAATGAATTCTGGATATTATTTATTCTTCGTCCGAAAGGCTTCAGAGGTAGCTCCTCTTGGTTGCACGGATATATGCCGCATTTCTTAAATCCAGACTGCCGAATCCGCTTAGCATTAATCAAATTACACATAAGTTCACTTAAAGTTTTTGAAGATCAACTTGCTTTTTTTCACTTGAGGACATCTTGTAACCCGCTAAAAGTTTTCTCCATGCCAATTTGAATTGAGGTAAGATGAAAGAATGCAACGTCGGGAGGTTGTGTTATATGTGTGCATTTTGATGGCAGGCAAACAAGGTCGATATTATACTGCTTGCATTTTTGATGTGATAAATGCGATTGTCACCTTTACGCACTTTTCTACCCTCTTGCTTCTTAACTCGAAGTAAGTTTAAGGAATCGAAGCAATTGCTGAACGTGTTGGTATCGAACCTGCCACTCTTGGTGTTACTGAATTGACATCCTATTGGATAGCCTTCTGTCCAAGGCCTCTATAAATGCGATCATTTATACACGACATAAGGTGGCAAGATCTCTCCTTCGGCATTTCCTGCAAAAATTACAGATATTATAGATTTACTTGTACTACAAATCCTTTCTGGATATTTTACTCCCCGTTTAGTGATCACTTTTTTTTCGCCCGGATCATCGGTCGAGTTCGTCTCATCATAGTTTTATAAGCTTTTAGCAGGAGCGGCAAGAAGAACTTCAGCAACGTTAGAGTGATAACTTTTTAATGTGTCGTCATCAATACCTGCCCGACTACATGTTTAATATTTGATTCAAAGCGAATATTGAGTTTCGGATGTCTTTTCAAAAATCTATTTGCCCATTTATTACTGGGAAGATAATGCTTGAATTCTTTCACAGTTCTGCCACATCGATTCAGATATGATTTAATTATGATTCGTAGTACCACCTTATCTGCTGGAAAATCATACTCTGACATAGCTAGGATATAGCCAACAAAATCCTTTTCCTCATCATAAAAAAATGTGCGATGATGTTCTCCCTTTAAATTGTGAGCTTCTTTTATACACAACGTTAAACAATGTTACCCTTCATTATCTTTCCTAACCGTTCTTCCAGCTTTTCTTTAGTATGGTCAATGTATGTCTTGACTTCAGACTATTTATAATAATTTCGTGGTATATTTCGATAGTTACGGTGCTAAACAGACCAAAACTATAATCAAAAATTTCCAAAGCTATGAATTAAATTGGATTGTACTCCTAAGGAGCAGCTTTGCGACACTAACACAAACTAACCCCAAGTTATAGAAACTAAGTACTATAAGTAATTTATATTAACTGGGAATAGAAATTTAAATCTTTTAGGATGGCACTGAATTCATTTAATATGTGTGTATATCGATATCATTCCAATATTACTTACCTCCAAGAACTTATTTGAAATTCAAATATTTTCTATATTTTCCAACACTAAAATTTATATCTTCGAAAACAAACCTTTCTCTCGCTGCAACGAACTTAAACTAACTCAAAACTGAAGAAGAGCTATGTGCATGTCAAGCAATTTCCAAATTATAACAGTAGACCTAATCATCCTGCGGATTTTTTTTTTTAAAAAGCAAAGTTAACCCCACGGTACGTATTATGCTTTTCCGTGTGAAAACATAAAAATTTTTGAATAAGATTGAAAACTTCGAGAAATTTTTGTGATCTCATAACTCGGGAAAAATTTACTACACCTATCCTCCGATTTACACGATTTTACTTTACACAGTTTTTAAAAGAACAAAAAAATTCCGTTCGCTTGGTAGCATTGGCGCTAATAATTTTAAGCATTTTTATAATTCCATTAATGAAACAAATGATCATGACAGTGATCCTCATAAAGAGCAGTCTGATACAGTTGCATTCACAGCCAAAGTCATCCGTGAAGGACTTGAATTAGGACGAAAATTGGATAACATTTTCTACAGAATTTCCCGAATGTTGAACGAGCTCTCCCATTTCAGCGAGATATTAGTAAATGCTTAAGGGGACTAGGCAGGCGGAAAATGCATTTTTTTTTACATTTCTCGAATCTACTACCTCTTCTGAGTAAAATTCTGTTTGGTTTATAGTAAAATTAGTAAAATTGTTGATTTGGCAGCAGGAGAGGTAGAGCAGAGCATGGATTTTGATTTTGCTTGACCGCAGGTACTAGAAAACCCGCAGTATAATTTTTGCCTAGAAAGAGCAAACAGTTGGTGTTCTTGGTAGAAATCAAAAGCTGAGAATAAATTAGACACCTATAAACATAAGCCTGTGCTACCCATTTATGTAAGTGCAAGAAGCCGTATTGCCCATTTATAAGGACCTTCCTAACGAAAAACTTCTAACAAGTGTTTTGCTATGAAAATTAATAGCGAAATAAGTCAATCTGAAATTGACTCAGTTTGCTGCTAAGTCTGCAGCTCGAGAATTGAGTGGAAAAAATTCATTACGCAAACGAAAAATCTTAAAAAAAAAATTTCATTCCAAAAAGGGGGCGTTTCATATAAGCTAACAACTTCAAACGCACTTTTCTCAATTTTTTATTTTCTGTTGGTTTTTCCTTCAAAATTTTGTAACTGAGGTTCAGATTAACTTGAAATAAAATTTTAAAATTGTAAAAGATATGTCATTTTCCGCGAAACCGCTCCAAAAAGTTCTAAAAATTCACGTTTTTTAAAAAAAATAATCAAAAATCATGCATTTTCTTGTGATGTGTTTAAAAACTCTCTTTTATAGAAAAAAAAAGTCACTGTTTATTGTTCACCAATTTAATAATTTTGTTTCAATTACTTTTTTTACAGGTTCTGCGGGAAAGTAAAAAATAATTTATTTTATTTATGCCATTTTAAACTAAGAGGTGTCAGTACCAAAATGTCCAAGTTTCATACATTTTTCAATGCCAGTTTCTGGCAAACTTTTTGTAGCAGAATAATGATTTTTACCTAATATTAACGATAATGAAGTTGTCTTGCAAATAACGTCGGGAAAAATATTCAAAAATGTATTGGAATGGAGATATTAGCTCGGAAACTTATAAAAAATGGTCAAAATTTAAGTTTTTTAACTGAAATTCTTGTTAGTAGGTATTCTCATTTCTTTAGATTGTGACTATATTAGAAAGATAAAGACTAGATCTAGTGAACAACGTCGAGTTTTTTATTTTTAGTTGCGTTTCTTTTTAATTATTTGGCTCTAATAGTACTTGTTTTCTCTCTCGATATTTCGCCGACGGGAAATTGCAATATTTCGTTGAAAGTTGTTAAAATACAAAGCAAAGTAGTGTACTTAACAATTATGCGCAAATAAATTTAGTAGAGTTAATTCTTGTTAAAAATTTGCAATTTATTTGAACTGCAAATATTCATGTTCGCCTTAAATTGTCGCATGTTGGGTTTTTGTGTTTTACACTAGATGTCTCTTATGTTGTCTGTGGTCTAAGTCTAGGCTAATTTTATATGAATTTTCCAACTTTTAGGACACTAAACTCAATATGAGGAGGTCTATAAAGATTTAACCAAAAACCAAACACAGTTGTTAATTACGGATTACATTACCAAGATTAGGCGAACTGAAATTGTTTCCAAATCATCTAACCTCGAAATTGAATCGCATCAAGTATCCACTATGTATCGAGTGATGAAAGTGACATTATACCAAACAGAAAGAAAAGATTCATACTTAGTCTAAGAAAGCGATAACAGTAATTACATTTTTGGATAAATTTTCTTATTTATATTGTTACAAAATTTCTTTTCTTCTTCCAATTCTGCCTGTGCTTTACCTGGCCGAGCGGTCACCAGGGTGGTGAAGTTAGGTTGGAGCCCACACGTGGGGTGTGCGAGTAAATGCACAAATTAACGGGTAGATTTTTTACCTGGAATTTTCCTTAGCGTGGGACTTCTGTGGTGAGACCCAATAGAGTGGGGCTTGGATTCCACTTAGGAACCTTAGTGAGTGCTGTGCTGCGAGCGGGGCAATCTTCACTTCGAGCAATTCAAAGACGAAATACTTTTTTTTTACTTCACTTTTTATTTACGACTTTTAAATTATTTTTCCCAGACGGGACATCCTTTTTACAAATTTAATTTGTTCGCTTCACTGTCACTAATTTCAAAAGCTACAAAAAAAAGATGGCACCTTCCCATACTTTTCACGGGCATACATACGTGATCTATCCTACGTCTGGGCACAAGTCCAGCAAAATATTCGTGCCTCGTGCTGGTACGTGTGGGTTCGCCTTTTGTAACATCGGTTAGAGTGGTTCATCTGGGGTCGACTAGATTTGAAGAGTTATTGTGGTAGGTTTAATTCGGAATGGAGATGGGATTAGAACGGTTTGACAATTCGAAATGTCAGGTTCGGTTTATTGTTTTGTTTCGTGTCGTGCTTAATTTACTTCTTGTGTAGGGTTTTGTGTGGTTTTAAATTTTGTCATGTAAAACTTGGCTCATTCGTTATGGCAGCGTTAAATTTTGGCGAATTTCTATCGAAGGGCTCTAAATATGAGATTCAACAAACAGGAATTGATGACATCAGCTAGTTTTCTGGGTAACTAACTTGAAAAGGAGGCGTATTGTTTTTACCAGAGGAACAATAAGGTTTCTTCAGACGAACGGAAAGTCATTATGGTTCCTCAAATGAACATAAATTAAGACCACAGACGCATACAAGAAGGAAGACGCCAAATTATGTAGGGGCACATCCAAAGCAAATCTTGCTCGCTGATGTAGCCTTCTTGGTAATTTGCTGTTTTATTTGAAAAATGAAGATCATTTCTCTGCGCCTTTGGGGCAAGGTAAGTAATCCTAACTAATTGCATACATATACCTTTATATTTTTTCATTTTATGAACAGACCGTTATTTTTATGTTTTTTTAGATAAGTATACTTAGTTTTGTTTCATGTTGAAATAAATACATGAATTATGCACATTTTAGTTTGTTTTCGATTTGCACGGTCTTACAAATAAAAATCTACGATTTCGATTTACACGATTTTCTCAGGAATCTAGGTGTAAAAAATATTCAATTTTGGGTTTAGTTCAAGTAAAATAGGCTTATCATGAATTTTAAAATTTGATTAGCAATCATATAATTATTTATTATTTTAATTCAGGATCCAGGTGAGAGTTGCTTTTTCTGCTCTTTTCTGTCCAAAATGCGCAAAAGAGCAATTCTCCCTTTTTGCTCTTTGATATTTGCTGTGTCCAAGATGTGGAGCAGAGTTGGTCTCAGAGTTGATCCAAATTTGTCGAAGTATAGATCACGAACAGAAGGAGTAATTCAGAGTATTTAGGGGTATGTGTAGCTGCCAATAGTTGTAAATGTTTATAAATGGATTACTTGGCCGAAACTATTAATAAATTTAAAAGTTTACCACAATTAGTTCCAGCAGTGGTAAATTATCAATTCATATAAATCTTATATGTTGCTTATTATACTTTAAATTAAATTAAATTAATTCATTGGATTAGGTCTCGGTTTTGCATATTCCTCTTGGAAAAATAACACGATAAAACGCATAACCTCGAAATTCAAAGAAACTTACTGTTTCTCACAAAAGGAAAACACGCTGCAGTTTAGAAGAGCATCACTTTTGGGTCCAGTACTCTGAGCAGGAATTATTTGTTTCTTTATGGTTTGACAGATTGCTCTGGTCTCCTCCTGGAGAAGTTTCGCCTAAAATCTTGGACACACCCCCAATTGATGATACAAGTACTTGATACTTTTTCAACACATTTCCAAAATGATCATTCAATAGCCTGTCCGGCTCGGGATATTCTGCTCAAATTATTCAGCCTTATAACTGAGAAGTATAACTCAGAAAATTATAACCTTCCGGTTCTTGTGGAAGCTCTTTTTGGTAGATAGTCTTCTTCTACAAATAAACGTCTCATTAGCGAATGGCAGTTTTTCGGGATTACGAATATGTTTGCAATCGACGGTGTCTAGATAATTTGGCAATTCAATAACCATCTTGTCGTTACTGCAGTTTTCTTCGTAGAATATGTGTGCGTTATGGCAATAAATAATACCTAGATGATAGATACTTTCAGCCAACGATTTTCAGGTAAACAAACACTTTCCATTCCCACACCTTTTAAATGAAACAATTTTGTATGATTTCCTTTCATAAGATAATTACGTGAGGCTCCATTCTTATGTTCCTGTTGGAAAAATGTTTTATACCATAACTACTCCTGAATTATTGCAAATAACCAATTTGCGAACTTACTTATATAAAACGTCATCAAGTTTCCCTCCTCGCAACGAATATTTTAAAAGACTCAAGAGAGGGCAACCTAAATATTCAATTCGTTGCCCAAGCATGCCATACAAACATTGGCACATATACATTACATATTACTTTTTGAATACATGTACAACATAAATAAATAGATATAGATAGAGAAACCACACTTAAGTAGAAAATCTGAAATATTCATGTATCTAACTCGCCACAGGATCGAATATACATGCTCCGGTATTATAACCGAAAAGTAAATGAATAAGTTTGTTTGATGTCTGTAGCTACTTTTCGCAGCCAGGAGTGCTACTCCCCAGTGTGACACAAGCACTTTCCTTTCGAACGTAATCAGTTTCTTGCTTCATTAAGTGAAATCAAATTATCAAATAATCCGAAATTAAGGCTATACTTGTCCCTGATCCTTGTTGAAAGGGAAAATCGGTCATACATCAATTTCATGTCATTTTCATCCTTTGATGATTCGAGCAGGCCTCCAAATGCTCTGATTGTGTATGCTGACCCTTTTCTGTTTAAATATGTACACAAGAAGGTAAAATGCCCACTTGAAGATATTCAAAATATTCCGTCTGTTCTGTTTTGGATCGGGGCAACATAACATTGGGTCATTGGGGAACGAACGAGCACAGAAAGTGATAAGCGAGAAGCTGTTGAAGTTTTTCCATTCTCCTAAAATGTTCTTGCATTGTCATTCGGGGTATTGTTTGATTTTCTACATGGGAAACTGGGACTATTTGAATATTTATCGACGACAGTTTCGATAGAGATCTATTGCGGGCCCAGTCAAACACACTTAATTGCTACTAAGCTCATCGAAGGGATCCTCTTCAAACATAATTTCCCTAATAACACACATACACATTTTATGTACACAAGCCGCAAAAAGTAATTTTTCCAATATTATCACACATTTGAAATTTTCCGCTGGAAATGCGGTAGTAGAATGGGCGGGTGGGTCAAGTCGCCCTGAAATTTTTCTATTCAGTTAGTCCTGATGATATTTTCGTTCTTTCGAATACTACTTAGCAAAGTATCTTGAATCCTCTGCCTAATGTTAACATATTCAACTTTTCAGGCTAAGGGTAAGGAAAACTTTGTATGCGGGTCAATTTAAAATTCCTATTTTTTTGCCTAAATGTAAACTTCGTGGCCTCACCCTCTGCATTTTAACTTTTGCCTTGACAAGACGTTTTTTCATTTTTTTTTCTTTTTTTTTGTGTGAAATTTCTGCCCCCCAATAACAATTTTCAGGGGAAACGAAATTTCTTTCTCTTCGGGCATACGTCAACGCACACATCATTATCAGAAATGAAAATCATTGGATCTAGGAGTTTAGATTTTCACGAGGGAAATTTATATTGAAATTCTTTTACGATTGTCCATCTGGAAAACCCCTAGTTAGTTGATTTTTATTTTTCATTATTTCTATCTACATAGGTACGTTTTATATGTATGTACATGGGTTGCTCTTTTTATGGCCACGTGTAAAGGGAAAATAGTTCACCCTTAAAGTATACACACGATGACTAACTTAAATCAAACTCAAATCAGTTTAGAACAACTCTGAAACATGGTATCATACATGAGGAGAAAAGTTCTTTACTATTGGCGAATCGAACCTGTGGCCCACACAGTAGCTGTACATACGTAAATTAAGCTTTATCAGCACTTTTAGATGAAATTTGTGGAATTGCGAAAATTTCAGTTCTGTCTGTAGCTTGGGAATTTTATATTTGTTTTTTTTTCTTTTTTGTTGATATATGGAAAATCGAACATTCGAATATGTCCTTCAAAATATGTGTGTGTGTGTATTGGAAGGATACATGTATCAATTAACTTGTTATTATCATATTCTTTTCTTAGATGTTGAAAACTACAATTGCTTGAAGGTTACAGATAACTGACGACCTCGGGGGAGCATTGAAAATAGAATAATTACAATCTAAGGCTGCACTTTTTTTGGTACCTGAGGCGAAGTTTCGACGATACCATATTTGATCATGTAACTTCAGTAAAACTCAATTTTATCTTCAAAAGTGCGTATCCACCAGAAGTTTTGTCTACGCACTGTCTTCACATATTATCCACCAATGTTGTCTCCACCAAAATTAATGTGAGCAGATAAAAAATTTTTGGCCTTCGTATTCTACGGAGATTATACATGCACACCGATATTCCAGTTGATATATGAAACGTATCCATTAGAAAATTGCTTGTGCGGATAAGTAAAATCAGTGGATAGACGAAAAAATACCTTGAAAAATCTTAAATTACCTTATTGGGGCAAGTAGGTAATCAGGCGATTGAGCCTTGGAAATTTCTGCTGACTATGGAAAAGAAGTCTGACTTTGACTTTGACCTTGGCACCACCAAAACATCCGATCTAGTCCACATCTGCTGTAGGCCGTACTCTTTTGTACTAAACAATTTGACCATAGGTGTGTATAGTCTTGTACAAAGTTGATGGGGGATTCCGTCTAGTCGACTACGTCACTAGGATATTCTGTCTGGCTCACGGCGTTCCAGGGCGATTCCTTTCCTATCATGTATCTGGTTCCAGAGGATTCTGATGATGTCGCTATATCTGGTTGGCTAATCCGCTCTATCTTAGTTGATTTTTAATATTTTAATTTAACAAGAAAAAATAATTTGTTGGAATCAAGTCGATAACGCTTGGTTTGCAAAATCCGAAGATCTCTATCCATGATGTCACGGAGGTACTGTGTGACTGTTCTTTAAAGTTCCTATTAGATACGATGAATGACTGAACATGGAAAGAAGATTTTACTGTTCGCAACGCTCAAAAATGGTTAATGAGGCCACGAGAGTATAATTAATTTACTTTACAAATGTTTGAATTTTAAAATGCCGCCATTGACTAAAATTATAAATATTCAGTCTGTTTAATGCGCTGCTCTAGGTTACTATAGAGCAGAAAAGAGCAGAAAACCGTGCTCTATGAATTCAAAACACTGCTCTAAAGTAATCTAAAATGAACTGAACTGTGTATAATGAGCCTGCTCTAAAGTAAACTGGAGTGACCGAGAGCAAGAATTTTTGCTCTACCTTTTTCGAAGGAGTAACTTAGATGAGGAATTTGACAACTCTAAATTGTATTGACAGTTCTGATACAATTCAAAAAATTGCGTTTTTCTTGTAGTGCTTGTGTTTTTGTGTGTGTAAAAGGTTTCATTGCATTAATTTAAACAATTGTGATTTTTGGTGATAGATCTCAGAAAATTTCAGAAAAGTGTATTTAATGATCTTTCTGCTCCAATTAACCCAAGTTGAGCTGCCCTGCTCTGCTCTGCTCTGAATTTTTTCGAGTTCATTAATTAAACCTATTATAAAAATCGAAGACATTCGCTTTTATCATATCAGAGTCAGGTTGCAATATGTTATGAAATTTGTCTAGGTACATCGAACATCACAGAGATAATTTCTAAAAATATCTTCGGCATACTTATGCTTTCTCGTTGATAAGAATTCGATAGGAAAGGAATACCCTGGAACGCCATGAGCCAGACGGAATCACGTTGTGGCATAATCCTCCATCAAGATCGTACAAGACTAGACACACGTAAGATCAAATTGTATGGTACAAGACCATCGTCTACGCAGAATGTGGTCTAGACTGGATGCTGAGGAGGACCCAAGGTCAAACTTCTTTCCCATGACTAAAAAGTTCCCAGGTTCAAGCGCTCGACTACCTACTAAGGCAGGTTTTGTTTTCCAGTTAATATGGAAAACAGAAAACATACTTAGTAAGAAAATTAAAAATATGTTTTTTTTTCGAGAAGTAATTTTTTTAATTTTTCTACAATAAAAAAAACATCAATGGGAGTGTCGTGACGGTTGTCCTGTCATCTAGGTCGGATATCTGCGATTTTTTTAAGTTTTGGCCACTAGCGCCACCTATGTTCGAGCGCGGACAAACTTCTTTTAGTGATAGTGACCTCTTCGTGACATTGCAGATTTGAAGCATAAACGCAAAGTTTGTATGTGCTATGCATTCAGTGGTTTGCAATTCCAAGATAATAATTATAAATAAAAAAAGTGAGGAGAAAATATCCAATAATCAAGGTAAGCATTGTGGATTGTGTGATTCATGCTTAAAAATAAACCAAGACAAAACCCTCGAGAATACTTCACAGACCAAACTTTAATTACAAGAATTCGCTGATTGAACTTTATCATCAATTCTATGCTAAAATCTCTTAGGATTTGATTATTGAAGCTTATTGATTAAAATTTTGTTTTTGAGAATATCATAAAGATTTGCCTTGAAATCATCTCTCCAGTTGTTTAAGAAACTCCACAAATATTATTATTATTATATTATTTAATAAATATAAATATTTGTAAAACTTTGCATTTTTAAAATTAAACCTGTCCAGAGAGAAATTTAGTTTAGACACAAGCCATTTAGGACATTTTAACTGTCATTCATTACGCACTTTTATTTGAGACACAAACCAAAAACATCATAGCCCTTCATGTTGCAGCATCAAAATAATTTATATTCGCTCTGGTTGTAAATTAGAATTACAAATTAAAAATTAAATTTATAAGTTCTGTGGCGTAATTTATTTATAATAAATAAGTTTTTTTTACAACAATAAAAGAAAAGAAAATATTATGACGTCACAAATGTTTATTAAAATTACAAGAAAATACAATTTTAATTCCAAGATATCAAAATCTTTTTTTTTTATTACTGGCAATGCCTTTTGAATGCTCTTTGAACATGGGCAATATACGCGGTACAAACTTATAAATTTCCATATGGTCAGCTTGATAGATCATTTTTCGTGGTACTGACTGTAGAATTTATACGCATTTTTTCGCGGCTGACGACTTTTAGACGCGTAAATATGCAAAAATATTTTTTTTTTTTTTAGAAATTTACTGAAAATATTTCGTTAGAACTTTTATTCATTTTAATGGCCGAATCGAGTTCTTTTCAGATACTTTCATTTCTACCAATTGACAATAAGCATTCATTTCTTCTACCTTTGTTAGCCTCCAATAATGCATAGAACTTCTAAGAAACAAATTTCCAGTAAATTTCTTAAAAATAAATTTCCAGTAAATTTCTGAGAAAGAATTGAGGCCTTCCTACATCAGGTCGAGGCATCGTCGATTTTATATTCCAGCGAGACGTTGCAAATTTTTGTAATATTGACTCGCACGCAACATGTGTCGAACTTCTGGGATTCAATTTTCCTATTCGATTCGTTATCTGTATATTTCCTTATTTGTGGTAAAAGTTACCCAAATTCTGACAACAGGTAAACAATAATTTTACACGTTATTAAAAATGCACTATAGATAAATATTCCCAAGACCTTAGATAGCTAAAAATCTTCCATAGCTTCACAAAAAGTCAATAAGTTTCAAAAAGTAGGTACGAAGTATTATTTAATAAAAGTTTTATTCAGCAAAGGGGAATATCCTTAATATATCCTTTTATTTTCCTAGATTTTCTATGTTCTTTCAAATATTTGCTAAATAAAAAATAGAACCAAATCAAAAATCACAAAATTATACTAGAGGATGGGTTCCCACTCTATAAACCGAAAGTCATATTTCTTGTTTTGAAACTGCGATTGTCTTGTTTTCCCATTATTTTCATGCAAAACAAAATTTATTGCGAACGGAAGCATTGGATGATGCAAGAAATTTATTTGTTGCATACTTCACAGTACTCTTAGCACCTCCAAGTTTTCCGTAGAGTAGAGTTAATTTTAGATCGCCTGTGTTCATTAGATGTGTTTGCATGCAAATTTCTTCAGGTGAGCTAAAGCACATTTCCCCCGGGTGACCCGAGGAAATATTGTGAAACTTGTCTACCTTATGCTTATACCAGAGTAGGTATATAGTTGAGCTTATATGTATGTATATATAAATGTTTTATGTATGTAACTATATATACGCTTCTGTTGCGTTTTAGTGAAGGCTTTTGCTGCGCCTGGAACCTGTTGCTGTCGACATGTCAGCTTGCTTCTAGCTTTTCTTTGGTATCCTTGGTTGCTTGCCAGCCATCCAAGCCAAACTTGCCTTGGGAATAGTCTCTCTATCTCATACTACACTAGTGTAAGGCGTTAATGTCTATGTAATGAAATATGTAAATTCCCGATGGCAAATTTTGTCAGAGGATAAAGGACTGTTAGCGAAGATAATTTTTTAAGGGTATTTTCCTCTTTCATTGTTGTGCACTTTACCTCTCTCTATCTTGGCTTTTTAGTATGGGTCGCTCTGGTTTAGCAGTGCTTTTATTGCCGACATCCAATTTGCGTTCCTGGCAAAGTGCTTGGTCGTCCGCCTATGGCTGAACTTGTGTCTTTACTTAATTGCATTAGAAGCGCAAAGTGTTTTCTCTGTTGAGGATAAAGTGCTTTTAAGAATAATTTGCGTTCTCCTTGAGCGGTGCAAATGTTCCGTTTAATTATGTTTATGCATGGAAATTGTACATTCTCAAGGGCACATAGATTCGAGCGCATATTGAATTAAAATGAAGCTTTTATGAAGATTTTCCAGTGTCGCCTTAAAAGACGGTTTTTTTTTTTTTGTACATAATTTCATAGTGTGTTGTAGTCTGTTTTTCTTCCACTTTTCTGAACAAGGTATACTCTTTAAATAAAATATATTAAAAAAACTTTTAAAATAAATTGCACTTAAAAGTAATAAATATTTTTTTTTCTCAGTGATATACACAAGAAAAATTTCATTGCAAAGAGTTGTTCAAACATTGAAAGTCAAATGAGATAATATAATTTTAAAATATTGTTAACTCAATTTTAAGATTTAATCATGGCATTTCTTATTTTGGAATGAAACGCTTTTTTTTTATATATATATATCTTGTGTATAGCACTGAGAAAGAAAAAAATTATTTTCTACTTTTCAGTCATTACTATAAATAATTAAGAAATTTTTAAATTGATCAATTTTAAAATGCAGGAGGTCATTTTCTCATAGGATTTATATTTTCAATTTTTAATGCGTCTAAATATCTAAATCTACTAATTATATTTTCGCTAAAACATCCATATAATGGTTAAACATAAAAAATTGATATGTTTCCATGAAATATGCAGAATATTATGCTAAAGTGTTTAAAAGAAAAATCAGCCCCCGCACCAATCTATATCCCCCTCTGCACACTAATTCGAAAATCACGCATTTTAACGATGTTCTGCTGAAAAAAATCTGTTTCTCACAGAAGAAAAGAAGATATGCCAATTAATATAACCTAGTAAGAGCTTTAATTTGATATCATACATGGCCCGAATTGGGCAATCCTAAGGCGGGTAGCTACCAACCCCACCTCAAAACAAAACCACCAAAAACGTCAAAATTGTTAGCCCCATCGCAAAGGTCGCCTCATTCAATTTAAAAAAAAAACCATATAAATCCATCCACGTTTACTACCCTAAAATTCTTTCTAAAATTTCACACTTACACGAAAGGCGCACTTACGCACTTTCATACCCCTAAAACTGGGTAACATTACTCTTGATGTTAAAATAGAAGGCAAATACCTAGGAGTGAAATTAGACTACAAATTAAATCGGAGAATAAGTGTGAATGAGCGTGTCAAGGAGGTGGCCATTACACTGTATGCCTGTAAGAACACTTTTGGCAAGAGAGGGGGATTACACCCTTGTATCGGATACTGGATGTACACCGCTATCGTAAGGCCTATCCTCACATATGGGATCTTGGTGTGGTGGAAGGCTTCTGCGAAAGCGATGCATCTGAAAAGTCTTACTAAAATACAGAGAGCTGCCAGTTTAGGCATTATAGGAGCTCTTCGAACAACACTAACGGCAGCAATGGAGATTATGTTCCAGCTCCTGTCTCTGGATATCCATCGGAAATGTATTACTGCAATGAGTTCACTTAGACGTAAGCGGTCGGGCTGCCGATTAACAGCAGACATTGGTCATAGCAGAATACTGAAGATCTATCCTGAAGACGGAGAGCTAAGGATTACATTATTCCAACACTAGACTTTCAGAAAGCGTACTCTACTCGCATTCTTCGTAGAGAGGAATGGAATGGTAATCGCTTGGCAAATCACTCTGATATATGTGCCTTTACGGACGGTTCGAAAATGCATGTGGGATTGGGAGCTGCAGTAATAAGCACTCCCTCAAATACATGATTCGTACCGCCTACGGACCACTATAGTATGTTCCAGGCGGAGGTCCTTGCCATTTTCAAAACAGCAAGACTACTGCGTACAACTTATAATGTACCTAGTGATCGTGTCATCAGGATTTGTATTGAAGGCCAAGCTGCAATGCAAGCTTTGGACACCACCACGGAGTTATTTCCTGCTGGATGCCTGGTCATAGTGACATACCTCGAAACGAGGCTGCGGATGCCCTGGCTAGAAAGGGTTGCGATATGATTATATTTCTAGCACAAGAACCCATAGGTCGGGTCCTAGAATCAGTGAAAAGTGTTCTAGATGTACTGGCATGCAAGCGTCAAATCGCAGATAAGGGGAACTGATTGAATGCGTGATTTGAAGACGGCTATGCCCCGAGATTTTTCCTGTGAAGACTGCTGAGGAGGAACCGTACATGCAAAGCGTATACAAGCTCCATACAATGACTTGTGCAAAAGCTGTATGGACGAGGAAGAGGTTGAGAGCGTTCTGCACTTCCTGTTCGAATGCCTTAATCTTGCTAAGCGTAGGAGGAATACGCTTGGTCCTACTTTATCTACGACCTGGCGGAATTAGCAGACAAAGAGTTGGGGCAGCTGGTCTAATTATCGTACATCTTCATGCGATGGCCGCCACTCCAACCTAACCCAACCTACGCACAAAGTTATAAAGTTTTTTAGTCAAGGCTTAGTGAGTAGATGTAAGTTATTTAAAAAAAAAGTTAAAAAATTTAGACTGATAGTTTTATAGACAAGGAAGCAAATCGCAGCGATACACCCGATGAACGAGACATTTTACGGGCGATAGACTTACTTACTGTAACGCATTGAGTATTCTCAATATAAATTTGGTGACCCGAAATCTAAAGGAATATTTTGACCTTAGTTTCTAATAATTAAGAGAAACAACTACTGCGCGGTTTGGCAGAATTTATCTTGTTTTATGGAGCACTATTTTTTTTTCCTAATTTTAACTAGGAAAAATGATACAACCGTCTCCCCTATTGGTGGTATCGTAACAGTAGACGGGTTTCATTTACAGTCTACACCTAAAAAGGGAGTAAATTGAACGGGGACTTATAATAATTTTTCAGGCTGCAGTGAATACGAGGCCAAATCTAACGAAATTTAACAATAGGGAGGTCGTCTGTAACTCATTTATTAACAATTATTGACAATACTAATTAATTTAGAATTAATAAAAAACTCATACTTAATGTAGAAGACAGCTTTTCAGAAATTAAAACGACAATTTATCTCAATATTACGAAAAAAACTTACCATCTATCTTCTGTAAGGAATAAAAATATTGGAAAATAACTCAAACTGATTTATTCCGTTTAGAGAAAACAAACTGTGTTGGGTCCTTGGTCACGGAGGAGTAGACAGAAATGAAAAAGCGGATTATCTGACTAGACAACATTTGTCCTTCCAAAAAGTACAATATACAAAGTAATAAGGTATGATCGTCCGATCGCGACAAAACTTTAGGAGAGTGATCCCTGGTAAACTTTGCAACCATCAACACACAAATGCCGGGCTGCTTTCTAGCGACCGGCAATGAAGTTTCCGTTTTTGCCGATATCCGCAGATGTCGGTTAATGTGAATTAGCTAACTTATTTTCATAGGAAAATATTTTCGTTGTCTGTATTAGTTCGTACAGTGCCGGTAAGTGTGCTTCCAACAGAGAACCACACGAACCGAGCGAATCAGAGAACATTCCGAAATAAATTCTGGAAGGGGGGAAACTACTTTCTGCTGTTTGTCCAAAATTGTCCTGCACATCCAGGATGTATTTGGCTGCGTAATAACGTGACTGTTCCCATACAACAATACACAACTATCCCAGGGAAAATCTTATGGGAAACTTCTAATAACTCCTAAAAATAAGGTCCTAAGTACATAGATACTGAACTCTTCCTGTTTATGGGAACTGTAGGAAAATAATGGGATAATGGGTAATTTTGTGGTATATGGGCACTAGCTTAAATATTTTTAAACTTACCGCAAAGCGATATTTCCTGGGCGTTGTTTTAAACTTATCGTCCATTTCTGATCTTTTTCGCGTTTATCTGTCCTATTTGCTTCAAACCTTTGCTTATAACTACCACCCATAAATTAATTTTGTTCTAGTCGAATTACTATGAAGGGTAGTCTCTTCCCTACTGTAGACCGGGGTAAGATGGGAACTTCGCACAAGATATTGAGTTGCGTTATTATCCTTTTATAAGCAATATATGGAACATACCTACCAACCGCAGATTATCCATGCATATCAGAATAAGTTTTGACGAGTTCATACCTATTATATTACCTAAAATCATCCTCAAGATCTTTGACAATAAAAATTTTGCGGGTGCTGAAATCACCGATAAAATGGCCATGGTCATTGCCATGCTACCATGGTAAAATGTGCAGAAGTATACCTCCTTATCCAAAATAAATTTGCGGAACAATCATTTGGAACTTCCTGTTGACTGAAACATCACCAGAGACGTTCCCTTAAGTAGTTCAAAAAACCTGTCTAAGCAGTGCTGTATTTATGTCTGTCAAAAAGGAAGGGGGAGGGGGTACACAATCATAATTTTCAAAAACTAGATGAGTGTTAATTTGGATTTGGCACTGCCACATTTGTAAAAACACTGAATCACGTAGGGTTTTCGCTGAAGGATTTGGAATGTATTCAGCACGTCCTACATTGTTTTCCTGGCTTACTTCTGTTTCTGCAGCCTCTTCACAAAATTCTATATCAAATTCTCCATTTCACCAAAACTACGTATAAAACACATAGTATCAAGAAAATAATATCAAGAAAATGAAACCCATTGGAAACGGTACGACCCGATTAGGAAAAATCTTGTGAAATTCTAAAATAGAGCGCAATTTTCTATACGCGCATCTGGCTTGGTAGGTGAAGGGTCTCAGTTTGGTATGGATTGTCTGCGAATCGATAAATGTGGAAAAATTCAAAAGGAAAAAATAAATAAAAGATGTAAGTGAAGAAATATTTCTTCAAGCGGAAGCGGGGAAAAAAGGAAAAATAAACAATGAGAAAGGAGTACCGGCAGGAGCGTAAGAGGACAACAAAAGAAATCACAAGTACTCCTTCCTTTTTCCTTTAATTTTTTTTTTATTTTTGTTAATAAAAATTTGATTCTTTTGTTTCAATTTTCCTTCTAAACGATTTCAAAAGCTCCATAAAAATGTATAACGTGTTGAATTTAATTGACCAAATCCTTTTTTTCACACCCCTAGAATATACTAGCAAAAATGCTTACATTTATTTAAAAAATGCAAGTTAATTTATCTATGACAATCGGTCCATTCTGTCAATAACAATTGATTGAAAGGTATGTGATTAGATTGAGGTATTCAAAAACATAAACTGAAATGTAATTAGAAATCAGCAGCAGATATCAAATTTCAGCACTGAAAGTTCCAACAATGCGATTTAATTATGCTATAAAACCACAAATCGAGTAAATTTTATTCTAATTTTCTCTTGTTTTGTACCAGAACTATACACACATTTACTTACTGAAATCCAATGAATCTCGTAATAATGACAAGCCCCAGAACTAGAACTACATAATTAAATTGGCCTAGTGTCTCTGGTTGCAATGATTGTAGCCTCATTGACCTAACTTGCAGAATCATCGCCTGTATAATGCAAAAGGATATTGCCCGCGGGCCGGATGCTAATGCATTTCGAATGAAAATGTCAAATTAATTTTTCGACTGTAATTCAGTGTTACACTTACTTTCGTTGACTACGACAATGTAAAACTATAGGAGGGACAGGGAATAGTACGAGGTGTATAAATATTACCTATGTAGTGGACAGCGTGATTTATAAAAAGTCATAACGGACAAACAAATTATAAATATATGGAATTTTTACTATTAGTGAGGATAAAGTAAAACGGCTTCACGCTAGAAAATGAAAATCAGCCATTTTTAAAGATGAGAAGTTCGCCTAATGGTAAATATGTACACAGGTTGCCATGTCATCTTTAATGAATGACTCATAAATGCTTTTTTTTCGAAATATTCCTCTTTTTACGCACTTGTTTATACTATGCTTGAACCAATTCTGAAAGATTGAGTCAATTACCTCAGAAACAATAGGCTTCCACCATTGGTTGACAGATATTCAATGTCAATCTACACATTTTTATCCTTTATAAAAAGAATAAAAAAACAAGTCGCACGCTGCTAAGTCCAGACTGTAGGACGGGTTACAACGGGTTATATAGAATTATTTCTTTATTTATAGATAAAAAATTTGCAAACGTTTTTCCAAGCGTTTTCAACTTACATATTAGCCCATTTATCGGACTAGTCATCAATTTTATTTTTATGGTGGTCAGAAACTATGCATAGTCCAAAGTATTGTGTATGTTGGTGCACCATTTTATTTTTTATACACTTGTTTAATTGGAATTTATTATTTGGATTTGTTAACGAGCTTTGTACTCATTTGTGCTCTAAATTTTGAATAAAGTATTATTAATCGAAGAATGTATTATGACAGCATCACACTACCTTTAATTTTGTGAAATTACTTTGTTTTTTTTAATAGAATATCCTAAAGGAATCAAATTTGATATGCAACAATTAAAACTGTCATCACAATTGAAGAAGAGATTCAGATTTTAAATGTAAAAAAAAAAAACACCGGAACAGTCACTATAGCTGCTGTAATCTGGGTACAGGTCTGGACAAGAGCAGCTGCGGTAAAAATACATCACGTATAGAAAAGCCGATGAAAATCGACAAATTATGAAGAGACTACCAAATACCCCAAGATATGCATCATTATAAGGCCATCATACACAGATAAATTGTATGAATGTTTTATGTAACCCCCTGGGTGTTTGAATACTTAGTTACTGAGTTGATCAAAACGATGGGCTCGATATTGTCATAATTGCGGTTCTATAGAAAACATAAAAATTGAATTATTAATGTCAGGTGTAATCTACTTACGAAGTTCTTAAACCCCCCCAGATTACATGTAAACCAAATATCCGGTGAAGATATCGATAATTATTTTCTTTGAACCGAAATCGCTATTTTTTCCGAAGTGTATTTAGGTTCCGCACAATTTATGGTCTAGAAATCCCTAAATCTTCCATCTAACAATAAATTTTCTTAGTGAAGTCACCTAGGTAAATAAATATTCCAAATATATACTAACATCACACATCGTTTTTATGGGAATTTAACGTCCCAAAGAATAACATGAATTATGTTCACCAGTCGAATCTGAACAGGTAACCGGAAAGTTATCCTTATATATAAGTTCTAGGACAAGATTGTAATCTTGACACAAATGCTTTTAATGGCAAGATTTAGCTCAGCAGATATGCCCTTCCAAGTAACATTAAATTAGATTTATAAACACAAAAGTCCACGAAACTTTAATAATTTTATCTCCTTAAATAGATCTTGTTTCGGACACCATCTGCGCGAAGCCTGTTAAGGTTATTTTAACGTCATATAATTCAATTTGTCATAAATCTCAGCGGCTTGATGGTAATTGCTTACCTTTTTACCACAAATGAGTTTTCCATCGATTTCAAGATTTCCATTTTTCTTATATTTTAATTTTAATTTGAGTGTAACGAGCATTTAATAGAATTTCACTGGGGAAAACTTCGAAAACTGGCATGAGACCATTTTGGTCCATAGAAGATGAGATGAGATGAGATGAGATGGAATGGGATGAGACGTACGACAGTTCATGGCGAGAATATACAGACAAAACTATGTACATATAATATATATGTATACCATAGCATCATGCCTGGGAAAATTAATTTCCCCCCTTCATGCCAAAAACTCTGAAGAATGTTGAATAAAAGTGCCTCGGCAAGAAGCGGAACAAAAAACAACTTTTTGTAGACGAAATACGCACGGATGTTGATGTAAAACTTTTAAATTCCCTTTTCCTGTTTAAACATAAATTTTGCACGTTCGTATGAAGACACCTCGTTGTAGGAGACTCTGGTTCAGGCATATGTGTATACACAGAGCTGAATTTCTGAATATGATATAAAATTTCCACCATATTAAGGTTGGTAGTTCATTTTCTTTTAATTTACTTTATGATAAAACTTACTTAAAAGTTTCCCCTTGTATACGACTTACGAGTTGAGGCTCTGTCAAACTTTCATAGTCTACTGTTACTGAATCCTTGAATGCTTTGAATTTTTTTTATATGAGACAGGGAGATAGAAAGATTTTGACGATAAGTATACACCGGAAATTGAAGTCTAAACTCTGAATATGTTAAAATATAAAAAAAAAAGTTGGTTAAATGTTAAAATAATTTTTCTTTTTTATTATAAAACCAACTTAAGGTGAATCGTTTTCAACTGACTTCACTGAATTTGATATCAGACCAAGACGTTGTCTATCCAATATTGCTGGTTATAAATATTACACCATTTGACGGATGCATACTGACGACGTAGTGAGAATTTAACACAAAGCTAAGCTATAAGGCCTTCAATAGTGCTCTTCTACATGAGCTCACTGAAACACTAACAAAACATGGAATGAACCAGTACCTAAAACAATGGATGACACACGTGTTGAACAACAGAACTGTCTTTTCCCAAGTGGGCGGAGTAAGTAGAGTAAATTAGGAATTAAATCGCAGATGATTCTATGGATCTTCATTAGCGTCATTCGACCCATGCTAAACTACGGTCCTGTGGTGTGGTTGAGCGCAATGGAGTTCGTCAATCATCGTAAGATATTGGAAAAGATCTGTAGATTGTGCCTCCTTAGTGTAAGTAGCGCTCTCAAATACTCTTCTGGGACTCTTTGAATTATATTCAACATACAACCTAATCATTGTCAAGAAGTTGGCGTCAATCGTTGCGCTGTGGCTGCATCTCAATAAGAGTTGGGTAATACTGGTATAAGAGTTCCACATGAATTCATCTTTGAATTCGTGTAGTGCATCGTGCCTGACATAGATAAGAACAGCTGTCATGTCCCAGACACTATGCTGAAAGGTAATTTTAAAAGAAAAATTCCAGATAGAGCGGAATTGAGGTCACATTCCGTGCTTTAAGCATTAACAAACCCTATCATACCTTATATACAGACGGCTCTAAATCGGAAAAAAGTTCCGGAAAAGGCGTTTGTTTGCGAGGAGCCTCACATTGAAAGCCGTATCTAGGTTTTCCAGGCGGAAGTCAAGGCTATTCTTGAATCGGGAAGGTGTCTCCTTAACTCAGACACTGAGGAACGAGAGATTGCAATCTGCTCGGACAGCCGGACAGTTATCAAGGCCATGTCAAAACCCATTATAATCTCCAAATTTCGCGGAACACCAGGATAGCGGTACTTTGTGTGACAAGCCATAGCGTCTTTATTTCAAATGAAAAGACAGATGAACTTTCTCCTCTTGGTGCAACCTCGGAAGTCTCCTCCTCTACAATTGAGATTGCACCAAAACACCTTGTTTCTAAGATCTCAGCTTGGGTTCAGTACCAACACCTTTGGTTAGATTATCCTTTAGGTAGAGCTATAAAAGAACTGTGGGGAAGACCTAACTCAAAAGAAACGATAAATCTACTGGGGCTAAGCAAGCCAAAACCTGAGAACCCTGACGTCGAATTCTCACTGGGCACTCGCATCTTAGGGATCACCTGCACAGGACGGGGCTTGTTTATGACCCTATACAGGGTGTCCCACGTAACGTGTTGCCTGAGCATTTTTCTCGAAAATGTGCGGAGATATCGAAAAAGTCCTAATAATAAAAGTTACGCATTATTAGTCAAGGTATTCGCTGGCATAGCCAAAGTCCTTGAAAAAGGACTTGAGAAAGGATATATTTAAAAATGTCCTTTTCGTCCCTATTAAGGATACATTTAGATTGCATTTTTGAATTCAGCAAATAAAACTAAAACGAAAATGTTATGCTGAAAATTTCAGTTTAACCCTTTATTATTGA
Organism: Dioctria linearis; assembly: GCA_963930735.1. Lineage (NCBI taxonomy): Eukaryota > Metazoa > Arthropoda > Insecta > Diptera > Asilidae > Dioctria > Dioctria linearis. The sequence continues at coordinate 180,297,499 of OZ005743.1, read as the reverse complement.
AATATAATGCCTCAAATTGTACTCTATGCACCGTGTTCCCTTGCCATTTATCTCGAAAATGCACACAGATATCATCGAAGTGCTAGTAACAAAAGTTACACATCATAAGCCGGGCTATATTTTGGTATGGTAAACATTAAAAAAAAACACAAAAAAGGATATTTTCGGTTTGGTCCTTTTCGTCCTTTCTGAGGATGCGTTTTGGCTACATTGAAGAATTTTCAATAGGTATACCACTTTTTTTCTAATTTGATTTGCAGTTATTCAATGTAGCCAAAATGCATCCGCAGAAAGGACGAAAAGGACCAAACCGAAGATATCCTTTTTTCGTGTGGCTTTTGTTTTTAAATGGAACAGGCAAAAGAACACGGTGCATAGAGTACAATTTGAGGCATTATATCTCAATAATAAAGGGTTAAACTGGAATTTTCAATATAACATTTTCGTTTTAGTTTTATTTACGGAATTCAAAAATGCAATCTAAATGTATCCTTAAGGCACTTTCACATCAAAAACAAGAACAGAAAAATGTAAACCGAAAAGCTCAATTTATTCCACTTTAAAACAAGATTTTTGTTCCAAAGATTAATAAAATCCAGAGAAATAGGATAAACTAAGAATTTTACTGAGAAAATAGTTACATTTATGTCAGATTTTGAAGAAAAACACAACTTTTATGTTTTATCGGCCGAAAAACTTTTTCGGCGGAAAAATTCGTCCGATAAATCATAAAAGTTGTGTTTTCTTAAAAATTCTAAGATAAAAATACTATTTTATTAGTAAATTTATTAGTTTATCCTATTTCCCATGATTTTATTAATTTTTGGAGCAAAAATCTTGTTTTAAAATGGAATAAATTGAGTTTTTTTGTTTACATTTTTTCGATTCTTGAGTTTGATGTGAAAGTGCCTTTAATGAGGACGAAAAGGACATTTTTTAAATATATCCTTTCACAAGTCCTTTTTCAAGGACTTTGGCTATGCCAGAGGATACCTTGACTAACGATGCGTAACTTTTATTATTAGGACTTTTTCGATATCTCCGCACATTTTCGAGAAAAGTGGCTAGGGAACACGTTACGTGGGATACCCTGTATATAGGGAATGTTGAGAGGAACCCGAAACGGTGACTCACTTTCTTTGTCACTGTCCAGCTCTCTCGAGAAAGTGCTACAGATTCCTTGGCTCACACCTCCTGGACGAACTACATGAATCATGCAAGGCGGACTGGGAGCCAATACTTAAATTCGTAGATCGTCCGGTTGGGACCTATAAGCAATTGGTCATAAGGCTGCAGTCTTTTATCCCCTCTGTAAGGGCCTCCACCTCAGTCTTCAATCAATCAAAATCAATCAATCTATAAGGTACTGCTTAATTTGAAATAGGGCCAACTGTGGCAATATGGGAACCGTAGCAATGTCGTAGGGTACAAGGTCGGGTAAATAGAAGGATGGGGCAAAGGCGTCATATCGATGTTGGTTCAAAATCGGCGCAAGACAGGCATGTTTAAACAGGAGCGTTATCGCAGTGAAAAACCAGTCGCCCAACTGCCACAAATTAAGCTTTTTCCACCGCAAACTATTGCATCATCTTTTCAAAACTTCTTAGTAGAAAAGCTGGTTAACTGTCTCACTCTGCGGAAAAAGCCCTGAACGAACAACTCGTCTCACATCGAAAAAATTCAATCATTCGGAACTCTTCTTTCAAAGCAAATCACTCGTACTCGCGACTTTGGTTTTGTTCAGCAGTGAGCAGTCTAGATACGAATTTTGCAACCACGTTATGCATCCCCGAATCTTCGGTTAAAATTTGTTGAACTAGAACTCCAAGTCACAATTTCTTCAATGGTCCAACGTGGCCCGTGGAAGGACGACCAGAGCGAGTTTTGTTATCAATTGACATTTCACCTCGTTTAAATCGAAAAAACCACTCAAACACATGTGTTTTCTCAAGAACATTATTTGTATGCCGCTTTTAACACTTGAAGAGTTTCTGTGCCAGTTTTTCCGAGCAAGAAGCAAACTTTACTGAAGCGCGAGGCTCACGAGAATTAACCGTGACAAGAATGAGAGCACACAAAATAACGGACACTAAAAAATCAACAAATGCCTACCGGAACATTCTTTAGTGACAACGCTTGTTGACTCGAAATTGGTAGTTTTATATGCTCTTAGCGATAGAACGAAGTACCACAAAAATTCCGCCCACCACAAAGCCGGTTTCTTTTGGGTACCCCCTCATATATATATAAATACATATAGAGCGTCCCGTATATGGCCTTGCACCTGATGGTGATCATATAAGAAAACCATTGGGGGGTGGGGGAATGGAAATCTTAGCGGTTTTCGAGACGACGGAACTTAAAGGTATTTGGGTATATTTTCATAGATCAGCCTGTAACTTCTGAACGTTACACCTCTACGATAGTTGCAATACAAAATTCTCTCGAAAAAGTGTAAGTGATCTTGGGGAATCTTTCATCACATGCTTCTTTCTCCTGAATCGTGTTGTGAATTTTCAGTGTGAAAAATTATCATCATATAGGCAAATCTTAAGTTCGTTCCCGACATCCTTTTTCATAATTTAAGTTTAATTAACATTTAAGACGATTTCAATTTTACTCTTTCTTTGAATTGTTTAACATCGATAGATCTTTTGAAATCAAGTGAAAGTGCCCACATAAATTAAGTAATACAAACCGTCTCTAAAGAATTCCACCTACATATATTTGTATGTTCAGTCTTATCTCCGATAATTGAAGGAATCCCCAGCCTATTGTCACCAAAGATAATATGGAAATGAGTATTACACCACACGTTAGATAAGTTTTGCATTTTCTTCGCACAACTAATTAGTACGTGACATTTAAAATGAATTTCATCACATATGCTCAGCACTAAATGCTCTGCACTTGCACGTTATTCGAAATTAGAGGTCACCCAACCCCAATTTCAGAATTAATTTATCTTGTGAATAGCACAAGCAATTGAAAGCGGTATATGTGTAGTACGGGGCGGCATAGCAGGGCTTCGAGAAAATCATTATTTGTTGTCGACTTCCTTCTAAGAATCCTATCGCCCTTCCGCCTTCCATCTCCAAAGAAAAGGAAAAGTTAAAGTCGGAGAATTGTGAGAGACGAGAAAATCTTGGGAATCACAAATTTTCCTTTCATCCCTCTCGCATATTATGCGACGCTATATTACAGTAATGTATATATGTATGTATGGATGGATGTATATATATCACTCAGGATCAGGACTCTGAGCATCTGAGCAGCATTCCTTTTTGTATGGCTGCATTCTGTATAATACCCTTTCTACCGATTGAGAAATTGACGAAGCTTTGTGTGCTGAAGCCTAACGTCATATGAGTTTCAGAAAATAACATAACATAATAGCGTCGTACATGCCTACCTATGTACTATATATATGTATACAAGTACTACCAACCTATATGCAACAAACTCCTTGTCGAGTAAAGGTTGCCATCAGCAACCAACGTTAACTAAAATCCTGTGGTATCCTATTCACGCTGAAACAAGTAAACAACAAAATGGAGTCGGCAGTCGACTATAAAGTAGAATTTCACCTTTTGTGTGATATGCATAGATGAGAACGACAAGCGATTATCCCAATCGAAGTGCCAGAACACAATGAATCTACGGATATGGCATTAAATGGGAACCGACACCCTTACGTGAAATTAAGCGGTTAAAGTCAATGTAACCACATTCGAATATTTCCGAATTTAGGAGGAAATTGTACCTCCAAAAAGGTTTTTATGTGGACAGATGGTAAGGGTGTGATTTAGAGTTTCCTATTCTAGAGAGAGGGAGAGAGAGAGGGAGATGTATTATTTTATAGTGAATTATATAATTGTGTGGTATTATGCCATATTTTCGCATGTTGGTTGTTACTTTTCATCTTTCAATGCCACTAAAGCATATATATCTACCCTGGCCCTACCCTACATAACCTACAACCCAATTTACACCACCAATTGGAAATCGTACAAATACTTTACACGTCGTAATAAAATATGAAGGTATGCAGGTTCACAAAATTCCATTTAACCTTAAACTATCTTTCACATGTTACTTCAACATCAAACCCGACCGTTTTGAAAGGAGATTGCCTGAATTTCAAATTAGGGAGGCCGTTTTAAAATTCAAAAGTTGTCTACTTTCAACTCAAGCTAGTCCATTTTGAATTCAAGGAGCAGGAAGGTTCTGCCATGGTATCTATTTTGGAGGTTATTTCTTCTGCTAGGTGCCTATTTATAAAGACGCAGAAGGTCCTTTAAACGGAGATTCCGTAGTTGTCCTGAATAACCAGTCGGCTGTAGCATTTCCTTCATACCCCTCATGCCCTGACATCCATCTAGAGGTGACTTTATTGTCCTCCGATAGTAAATCTACGATATCTCTACAAACCAGCTTTAACATTTAGCGATTAGTATTTAGCATGGTAGATTTAAGAGTAGTTCTCCACTGCAGGAGTGTAGCGGCAATTAGGGCTGTCAGGCGCAGAGCGGGGAGTTGGTGGACGGAGAGGGGTTTTGGGCATTCAAATATACTCTAGAAAGTAGACTACAGTGATTGCAGGAAGGAAACTGATTATCAAAAACAAATTTCCCAAAATTTGGTGGGGTGTCGATGTAATGATGCCCACCAGGAGTGACTGGGATGGGAAGGAGATATTTCTATCTTTACTGATGAATGCAAGACGAGTGCTGGCGTAGGGGCTGGAGTGTACTCTAGAGACTGCCAGTGGTAGGAGTCTTATAAACTGCCGGACAGATGTAGTGTTTTTCAAGTAGAGCTTCTGGCAATTTACTTGGCGAAAATATGGGCATCTATGTGCAGGAAGTCCGGACGACACTTCTGCATAAATACTGATACCCAGGCAGCCAATAAAACGCTGGTGAAATCAAAATTAGTGAAGTTATGTAAGATCAGCCTTGAGAATTTCACTACACGGCATAGGATCACCTTATCCTGGGTTCTTGGCCGCAGTGATATCCCGAACAACGAGATGGCTGATGAGTTGGCAAAAAGTGCTCTGAAATGGATAGCTCCGCAGCAGTTGCTTATGTCAGTATCCCGATAGAAACCCTAAAAGAGAAGATCATCAAAGGCGGGTATCATAAGGCATATCTTCGATGGATCGACAGGGAAACCTGCCGTATCCCGAGGCAATTATGAGCTGCATATGACAGGAAGAGGAGAAAAGAACGGCTTAATGGAAGCAGAAAATATACCAGGAATCGAGTAGGGGTTTTTATGGCTTATTGGGGGCCATAGGAGATGATTGTAGAAGGCTGGGTATAGCAGCGAACGAATTCTGTAGGAGACGTAACGACTGGGAGGATATCAAATCCGACCAGCACGCACTCGGCGAGTCCCCCGCTCTGATAAAAAAAGTTAGCCTATTAGGTAGCTACTTCCTTTCAAGTTTTTGGTAGCTGCAATGCAAAGAGTTCAGATACATGCATAAGTGACGAAGTATGGATCTAGGATAATTTTTTGGCTTATCCCATAAGGACAATGGGCAAAATGGACCCAGTGGAGGTCTCAGTGATACAGCCTAGCTGCTTATAGCGGCACCCTTCGTACATAACCTAACCTAGTACTACGAGTAGCTCCTTTTTTATTGAAAATATCTAGAGGCAGTAAGCCCAGCATTACTTCTAAGACTGTTGTGTGACAAGTCTCGCAGCATCGGTTATTCCGAGGCAAACATGGTTTTTTCAGTTTTTGTAACTTTCCCTGCACTGTTCCTTGCTCTGTTCTAGCCCACCAAATGAAGACACCGCACGGACCAACTACCCATTTTTGGATTCGAACTCCATTTCTTATCAAATAGACTTTGATATATACAGAAAGTTGCGGTAGCCTTCGGGTTCTGTATAACTTTCGACAATTGTTGGCAAGGCACATATAGAATAAGTTTCTTTTTCCTTGTGAAATGGACTCTAGAGGTTTTGATGGGATTGATGCTGCTTTTCTAACCAGCCATAAACAACATTTACGATTATTTCCATTAGGTCCGAGAACGAACACTCATCAGCGTATCCCCTTAGTATATATTATCCCGCGTTCGAGATATTTTCTAGCAGTTCACCTATCACCATCGGCCACAAAAGGGCTGATAGAACCACTTTCTGTGGGCAGCACCTGCGTACTCTAATTATGGTAGATTCACTCCCTACATAAGCCGTGATCTACCGATTGGCGCTTGTCTATGTCACTGCCGATGGGTTACAGCCTTCCTTATCGAGGCAAACATTATATTATCGAAGGCGTCTTTGTTCGATGTAGAGGAAAGTATAGTATACCACCTTTGTGAGATTAACCTTTCGTAAAGAAACCCGGCTAATCTGATTTCACAACGGTCGGATTTGATGTTAAAAACGTATTAATAATCGGACACTTCTCTGCAAGGTATTTTATAAATAAATAAATAAATAAATAAAAAAACATTTTCATTTTCAATTAATTATAGAGGAAGTAGATGTCTCCAGATTTCGGTGTACGATTTTTCTGCATCGCAAAATCAGAGGATTTCTGGACCAGCCTCAACTTAATGACGAAATTAAGGGATAAGTCAGCGATGTCTCGCCTCAATGACCCAGCTTAGACGGGTGAGGATACTGCCTCTGCCGCACAATGTCTGTAGGTAGGATGGTGCTTGATTCCTGCCCCCAACCAGATCTTACCTAGAAATTTGCATGTGGTTGAAGCAGAATGCTGACCCGTCTAAACTGGGTTTTAGTGGAATGAGCAATGTCATTCCATCCATACAAAATTAAAAATTTTGACAAGATTTAGAAATTGGTTGAAATGTGGGGTTACGACCTTATTATAGCTGTGTCTTTTGTGTACGCTATCCAGTTCACTGCTCTTTTCTGTCTTCTCTGTTCTGCTTTTTTTTAAATAACTTTCTTCTCTCCTCAACCAAAGAACGCCTGGTTCAACCAACGAAGCACACAGAGGCAGCATACTGACCCGTCTAAACTGGGTCTATATAAATTCAACGATGCCTCGACCTGATGTATAGAAGCCCTCGATTTTTTCTTAGAAATTTATTTTTATGCATTATTGGCGGCCGACAATGGCTGCTTGGGCCGCTAACAGTTTTTATGAGTGTAAACGCGTAGATTATCATTAAGCATTCATTATTGTTACTTAAAAATTTATAGAAAATATGCGGGCAGAATTTTTAATGACTCGACCGGAGTAAATTTCAGATATAACACTTTCATGTACACATTGTTGTCGGTTTCCAAAAATATATAAAAATTCTAAAGAAAAAATTTTCAGTAGATTTCGAAGAAAAAATTAATTGAAGGCTTCGTTAACTGGCGAACGCATTTCTATTGTTTTTTATCTAAGTAACCAAATATGCAGAAGAACTATATTTTATACCGGAGGCCATATACCGAGAAACAGCTCGGTATAAGCTCGGTGTATACTCGGTATGTAGAAGATTGGAACTCAAAGTTTAAATTGCGAAAAATTTCGCGGAATAAAGAATAATCACTTAATATAAGAACCATTTAGAAACGAATTTAATACTGCAATGTTGGCTGCAATTTTTTCTGACATTTAATATTTGACACTTGTCACGTTGAAGTGCCTATTTCGTTTTTATTTTTCATATAGACAAGTAATTTCACAATTTTTGGTCGCAGTTTGTACGTGTGCGGAGCTTTCTTAAGTCAAATGACAAATTAAATGACAAATCAAGTTATAAATCAAATGTAAGTTGTCTAAATGATTTATCAGTATCGTAAGCCGCAAATATGTCTCTGAAAACTTATATTGCAATTGACATAATTGCAATATCAATACATCAATTTTTGAAATTGCAAGCCTGTCTCCGGTTTTACACAGTGTCAAAACAGCCAAATGTAACTTTCTTGAATTCGCTGTAATTAGAGACATCTTTTATGTAGCAGAGAAAAGATTCTAGAGATATCTCTAACAGTCTATAAGCAATGGCGTTGCGAATCTGTTGTCAAATTTCTCGTTATTCTATCCCTGATGGAACGAGTTTGCAACATTGCCTAGGTCTCATCTTCATAGATTCTTAGCACCATTTCTTCAAATATGTGATCTGCGTAACCAGGAGGAGCAGAGGAGGGGCAATTCACAAAAGTCAACACCCGAAATCGACTACGACGTTTTATGTATGAAAACGACATCTACTGCCAGAAGTTAAAATTCCGGTTAAAATACATTAGTTGACATGCCGAATATCGTTTTCAGCTCAATTCACTAATAAAGAGTTGGAGACGAATAAATAGAACCTCTGCATTAAAATCGTAAAATTTGACAATATTTGAGTTTTATCCTGTTCAAGAGATCATTCAAAATTAGAAGTCAACAGGATTCAAAAAAAAAAATAATGTGGAAATACGTTTTTATAATTGAACGCTCAGAAACGTCTCAACAACTCCTCAGTCTTCAACAGAATTATATTGTTAAGCTTTTCTATACCACTTCTCGTAATAGCTTTAATTATTCCTTTTCTAGTATGTATTAGCTTTTCCTTTTCCATTTTATTTCGTTCTTGAAGAACTGCAAGAACTTTTGTATGAAAATCCTTTTGTTCGTGGAACACTTTCCGATTAAACTTTCCACTTTCTGTAGCACTTGTTTCTTGCTAGCTTTGTTTTAGATGTTAAGTTGAATTCTCAAGCAACTGATTTCAATCAGTTTGTATATATTCAGGATGTTTCAAATGGTGTACTACACATGGAAGAACATTCCCTACTATTGTTGCTTCTAGCTCCATATGTTTTACTATTTTGATGTTTCTATTGCAGTTTCTTCCAATGATCCCACCGCCATTTTTCACGATAAGCTTTTTGCTTACAGCTAATTTTTTTTTAGCATTGCATTCATAATCTGTCTTATACCTAAAAGTTTTCCATGTATTTTATAAAAAGGTATTTCTCTCAATTAACGTTTGGCCATCCATTTCCATATCTAATTGGTCCATTTGCATTTAGTTCAGACATTATTTTTTGTAGCTCATATCGACTTAAATTCATTTCTAAGGTAATTAGGGATATTTTTGCATCTACCTTACAAGAATCTCAAGCTGCTTTTTATTTCTTTGTTTAGGTCCTTTGATGTGAATTTGCTGAAAAATATACTGTAAATGCTTTAAAGAGATTTTTTTTCTTAAGATTTTGGCTACATTCGAATTTCATGCCACATAACATATTTTTATTGAATAGCTTTTAAAAAAATTGGTTCGTTTTATTTTCATTGTGCTTTAAGGAATAGTAAAAATGACATCATAGTTGGCTTAAAGAGATTTGCAACAGTTTTCTAACGACTTCTTCAAAAAAGTCGAGTACGTAACATACTTCATCGCACTGTTTACACGACCTCATTTTACGCAATCTTAGTTTCAAGCATCTTTTCGCAATTTACATGTTTGTCTAATTTTTATGATGAACCCTACATAATTTGCGAATTGCGATCAAAACGATAACAGTGACGTAGAAAAATGTCCTCCACCTCGTATGTTGAGACTGCAAAAGGGATGTGCACTCAAAATATTGGAAAATTAGTTGGTCTACATATATATTGAAGAAATCCGACCCTTATCATGATATGTATCAGCTCCAAAGTGAATAGACTAATCAATGCTATCAAAGCTACTAGGTTTCGACTAAAGAAATCAGCAAAAGTTTGCAGAACCAACCTTAGATCTCTTTTTCAATAAATTTTAAGCTTTGAATGTTCCTTAAACATCCACCTGTATAACAGAAATATGCCTCAATCCAAACTATATTTTAAATAATATTTTTAATTATAAACATAAAATCTTCGAGTTCCTATCAGTTTTTAGACAGAGATGTTTTTCTCTTTTGTGGTTTTACGTGCTTGTTTTTTTTAAATTCTTTATGTTATTAGATAAATTCACTAATTTTATTTTTGAACTGTTTAATATGAACATATAATATAATGTGATTCAAAATAATTAAATACAAAATTTTCTTCATTTCTGATGATTTATTAACGCTTCCAATTAATTTTTCTAAAAGCTTCTGTAAGTAGAGATGCGACGCTCTGAGGAATTTTAAGAACCGGATATGGATCTTCCAATTTGGACCCGATTTTCGTAATTCAATTCAAAGAAAGATGTTGTGAATTTAGCTGATTTTTTATTGTAGAATTAAGAACTAACAACAAAGCTTCCAATCAAATATAAGCACATAAAATTGTCGACTTCTTTCATCAGTAGGTAAGTACTGGGAAAAGTGGGACAGAAGTTGCTGGTATGCAAAGCCTTAATTTTACCATTTGTAACAGAAATTAAACTTAAAAACAGTTTCAGTTTCACCAAGAAATAAAAAAACAAGAAAATAACCGGCCAAGTGCGATTCGACTTCGCGCACGATGGGCTCCGTACCATCCTACAAAATTTAACATGTACTTTTTATTTATTTATTGTCAAATGAGAGTAGGCGTCATGTGGAAAAATAATGCTGTAATTTGAAAAAAAAAATGCCTACTTATGATAATAATAATGAATGAGAATAAAACGAGGAAAAAAACCCCGAAAAACGTATGTGGGTCCCTTTAATTCGTAATTTTATTCTATTTTTATTATTTGTTGTTATATCGCCATTAGAAAAACACAGTCTGTGACAATTTCAACTGTCTACCTATTACGATTCATGAGATACAACCTAGTGACGGACAACTAAGCCTTAGTAATAGGTCCCGTTCCCGTTACCCTTTAAACAAAAAAAACACCAGTCGGTGGGAGCTTTTGATTTGATTTTAAACAATTGATAAAAGAAGGAGGCAATGCGCACTTTTACATTCCAATATGCACAAATGTAAAATTAAGTAAGACCCGAACAATATTTATGTTGGGCTTAAATTTGCTAGTGTAAGAGCACATTGCAGCCTACAGAGGTATAAACAGCTAGCAGAATTCATGAAGAAGCAGTCGATTTATTCTAGGATTTCAAATCTATCGACATTTCTACATTTCAAAGCATACAAACGAATGCATTCCTTGTACAAGTCCATTCAGAATGGATCCGTTCGTTCCGGAACAATACATCTCTATCTGCAAGTTCTAATTTTTCTTACTTCTAGAATTTGTACTTTGTGCGGCATGAACGTCACTTTATTCAGTAGGCATAAAATATAGGAAATCTAAATTATGTTAGTTTTTTCAATGCAGAGACACATCCAGGCCTCGAAACTTCCTCGAGGCGTTGTCAACAAAATTTCCAACATGGGTTCTTAAATGAAACAAAACAAAACCAATCCTAGCGCCTACACTAAAGGCCTAGCCGCAAGGCGCGCTTTGCTCAATGTTAGAAATTTTTCTCTCTCAGGCCTACTTCTGTCAAAAAGATTTCTTTTGTTTTTTTCTTAAATTTTGTTCTGTCAAACGAGATATTTGGGAAATAAAAATCACTAGAAATTTATAATCAACATTTTTAAATACCGATAATAAATGATTTCTGCCTGCTCAGAATATCAAGGAAGTGTTGCAAATACTATCAAAATTACCTTGACAGCACCGAGCTCCGTGGTGTCATTTTATTTTCAATTCTCTGAGGCTAGCTTTGAAGCGATCTGCGAGGAAGCCGGAGATAGGCCAGGCGTGAGGCTTGGTTGGATGTGTTTCTGCATTAAATCATTCTAAAATTGTTCACTGTAGCGCACACATATGCTAAGGAAGCAGCCCTTGGAAGGTCAAATCAGGGACACTCGTTAACCTTCTTACTTCAAATGGTGGCTCCCTGGAAGGTGAAATCAAGAACACTACTAGACCACCTTACTTGAAGTGGCTGAACCCCTTGGAAGGTGAAGGTGAGACCACTTCGTAACCTTCTAACTTCAAGCGGCGGCTACCGTTGACCTTTTTTGTAACACAGTAGTGGTTATAGGCGCTATCCAAAGAGGATAAGTCCTATAGCTATATTCGGATTGGAAAGCGATATCAATAGGAGATAAGACAATCTTTCATCACCATACTTCGCATTGACTTTTTAGGCTCTTACTCTTGCGACAGCAAAGCAGTGGTTATAGGCACTGTTCATAGGGATAGGCACATAGCTACATGGGTTATAATGAATATCTCAATGACTATTTAAAAAATATATATATATTTTGGTCTAATTCAAATTAGAACACTCTTCTGTAGAAGAAATAATGTTTATTCAAATGCAAGAATACTAATACGCCATCTCGTGAATGTTATGATAATTAAAATTGAGTCGGTGTGTTTTTGTTAAACGTAAATGAACGAAATATTTACGATGTAAAACGTAATTCGATTTTTGTGTGTGTTAAGCTACTCTTGCACTCAGATGATACTGATTTAGAACGAAATTCTTCCGATCGCTGGCCGACTACCAACGCAGTCATCATTGCCTATTTGACCTCAAGGGTAGAAGGGTAGAACAACAAAAGAACTGTTGAGGAAACCTAATCCAAGTACACCGAAGAAGCTATTGGTACTACATAATCCAACACTATAAACTCTAGTGTCAATTCTCGTTGGCCAGTCCCCTCACAATCCCTCTCAATCACCTAATTGATATTTCAAACGATGGAAGAAGGAGACTATACCGCTGCGCGGCATTTTACGGTCGGTAACACCTATAGATTCCTTGACTCACAGCTAGAAGGCAGGATTGAGGACCAATCCTATATTTTGTGAGAGTGCTAGGCTGGATATAATGAACAATTAGCTGGTTTAGACCGTTCTATTTAGAACTAGTTTTACGTACGTTTTACAAACATGGCGCATTAAGAAAAATTAGTCCTATACTTTAATTTATTACCTGGTGCGGTATTGGGCTACAGAAATCGGTATAATAGGTGACATAACCTCACAAAAGGAATTATTTATCAACTTGAATCTGTGTGTGTTCATTAATAGAGAGAATTTTTATTTTTTTTTTATTAAAATGAGTGGAACTAGGAAGGAAAAAATCGCCAAATGGTCAGAGGGAAAGATAATTTCCCTTATAGACTTTTGCATTGAAGACAGTATTCCGTCATTAATGGATGTTAAAAATTTTAGAAATTTGAAAAATTTTCTCTATGCTCGCCTTATTCTCTCCTCTATGCAGAGTACAAACAAACGCAAAAAATTATATGTAATTTTTCTTGTGAAGTAGTAGGCAGATCTGACAAATTTTATAATTGTCAAAATTTTAATACGAGTGGACCACTGACATGTATATAAATGGACTGCTTGTTGAACCAAAATTGCATGAAAGCAAATGGCACCACTTTCATATTCCTGTCTCTTTCCGTGAGAGCATACTTTCCCACTGAACTGTAACGTTTAGGAACGAGAAATTGCTTGTAAAAATCCTTGTAAAAAACACTTTCTTCGACTCATAATTAAAATTTAACGATACAAATAGTCCATATACTTTTGTGGTAAATTCGGTAAATCCCACGGACATGCATATAAGTAAATTCGCAAATAATTTAAGTATGGCGCCAGTTGACGACAGTTGGTAGCATTGACAGTGAGAGCATACTTTCTGAAATCAAAATTGGTGCCACATGAAACAGGAGATCAAGCAGTCCATTTATATATATGTCAGTGGAGTGGACTAAACAGCACCCGGATTAGTACTACGTAAATCGACTTACGTAAAACAAGTCCTGGAGTAACTCTGTTCAAAACTTACTCAATGCCTTCTAAATCTTGAGGATGAGTAATGGGCCTTATAGCGGCTTCGGTTCCAACGATCACTTGGCATCTCCAATCCACCATTATTATAGTTTCTTAGTTACGAAATAAATTATACTTACACTAAAAATAATTATTCGTATAATAACCGACATAATATATTGAAGCTGAGAATAATGACTAATAATAGTAAACTTAGTAACTTAGTTATTTACACCAACAATTTAAATTAGGAGTAGTTATTCAGATCAATTTTTAGAAGGGTTAACCGATTTCTGCTTGGAGAATGATCGTGTGACTAGCTTGAAAAAAGTCTTTCTATTTGGATAGAAGATGCTGGAGTTTGTAACTTTTTTATGGTCAACTGGGACAGCTCTAGGTGATGCATTGCTGGCATATTCCAAAAAGTCGGTCGGTCTGCCTGGAATATTCTATAATTATAGTTTAATGTAAAAAAGGATTTTTTTTTCACTACCAAACGCTATTGTGCATTCACTCTGCACGAAAAATGACAGACAAACACTTACTTTCACTTTCTTCTGCGTTCACTGATTCGACTGAGAGCACAGACTTCAATATATAGACTGATGACAGCTCGCAAAAAGTGAAGCCAGCATAAAATATGCTTTTTATATTGCGAGCGATTTGTGCTGGCACAAAGTAAGATAAATATTTACAGAAGGGAAATTGTTACGCATAAAAGGAAATTATTTATTGCAACAAATATATTATTAGCTTGATATTTCATAGTAATATTTCAATAACAAAAATTGTATGCTTTAACATTTATTTTTAACACAAAAGCGGTTTCGAGTAATTAAAAAAATAATCTTATAAAAGATTAAATTATGATCTTACAAGGTAGTTATGTAGGAATGATTCATATTAGAGCAAGCATTATTCAGGTATTTGGAATAGCACATAGATACTTGACCTCTATCGTATCGATAATTTACCTATCAACCTGGGATGTGAAAGTGGTGGCTTTATTCTGACTATAGCGACTAAATTAAAGCGAAACAATGGTTTAGGTATTCTGACATCAGGGTATTAATTATTTTGCTCCTTTACTTAGAAAATTATAATGTATTCATCGTGGACAATTTTAGAATTATAATATTATTATTTTATATTATTCCAATACTCATTCATTCATTCATTCATTCATTCATTTTTTATGATGCCAAGACTGCCGTTCCTCAAGAAAAATTAAGGATATTACAGTACCTCTGCTTACCTTCGTTTTTCTGACTATCTAATGATATAAAAATCGATCAAAGTTGACAATATCGTCACTCAGAAGAATGTTTTTTTTTTTTTATTCAGAAAGTTTAAAAAGTGATAGGTATCAATAACTCTAAAACTCTATGTCCACCACATTAATTGTTGCAGTTCATACTATAATTCAAGGAAACTACACAGAATAGAGAGAATTTTCGCAGTATTTATTTCTCTAATTTAGGGGAAATAACATGAAATAAAAATTCGTGCAGAAACATTTAAACATTTAAGAGTTTTATACACTACAGATTTATAAATTCCTACGATTCTTACTTTTCTCATGTAATATAAAATTTATTATAGTATTGTAGTGGTAAATTACATATGAAGCATAATTCAAAATTTGAAACGGGAAAAACGTAAGTACTTAAACTATTTTCTGAATATTTGGCAACAACTTAATTAAGAACTGCGTACAGAATTAATTTTTAAACCAAAAAATTGAAAATTTCCCTTCATTTTAGCTAATCAAGGTTGTCCTAATTTTGTAATATCCCGCAACATGACAGTAATTTGGGATATTTTGACCCTCTGCCCCACAGTTATGCTGGCCTCTAAAATTTTTTATGGGAAAGGCCTGCAGCTAGCAGTCTATTATTACTATGTTCACATGAAGCGGAGTAGACTGGATTATCAAACTCCGGAGTGAGTTAATGCGCCATGTGAACACCAACTGGAGTGGAATAGCATAGACCAGTTTTAATTCGGTAGTAGAGTGCACTTGGTTTCATGTGAACACGGAGTGGAGTGGAACGGATTAGATTTTGACACTTCGTCGGCGGTGAAGGTAGTGATATCACATTGGTTTGTTTTAAGTCCGCGCTTCAATTTAGTTTTGAAAAAATGTGTAATTTACAAGAGAGATTTTTTGAGGGAAACTATGATTTAAATTATAAACCTATTTCAGAAAAAAATTATAAGTATGAAAAGAGCCTCAAGACATTTTCAAATGAAGTGAAGGAGATTCAGAAGGAATTGCAAGTTGACTTCATGAAGGAGTTGTTTGAGCAACAAAAATAATTTGAAATGAATCTACAAGACAGGGAAGATATAGGGTCAAGCGAGTTTCTGTCTGGCTTAAGATCAATTTTTCAACCCAATAATACTTGTGGATGTCAGAGCACTCGTAGTACATCAGCTTCATTTTCGGGATATCAGTCAACCTCTGGGCCTTCCAATTCATGTGGGCATAAATCTTTCAGAATTGTGAAAATGCAGGACGACGATTATTTTGATAGTTACATAGTGGATGAACGATCAGAAGAATAAAATAGATGGTGGTGTTTAACTTTCTTCTTTAAGTTTATTTTATAGTTATTTAAATATGAATTATATATTATTTTTATTTAAAGAATGATTTTTTACATATATACTTATTTTTGTCTGTAATAATTTCTGCACGTGGGAGTAAGTAAGATAAAAAGACTGGAATTAACATTTTAATTCAAAAATAAATACAAAAACATATCTAAAAATAATTTGTTTTCCTTAACTGGAAGTTTTTTGCCAAGTACGTTTTTAAAATATCCCTATAATATCTTCCTTCATCTGAAATTTGTTGGTTTACTATTGAGGTAGGTTGGTGGAGATGATGGAGATTCCGCATAGCTAGCCAATTTATATAACAAAAATTGCCACTATCACTTCAACCGATAAAGGTTTCTGACAAGGTATAGAGTTTTCACTTGGCTTCAGTTCATCTACTACGAGTGAACAAACAAAATTAAATGTACTTTTTGTCATCCTAAAATTCTCTAACCACTTTTGTTCATCGTAAGTATTTAGTACATTTACCCAAAAATCTTTTTTAGGTCTCGGTTTTTTCCACATTCGGCCATAATTTGGTTTACATCTCTCCAAACTTTTCGTTATCGCACAAAATGTTGATTATAGAACTGAATTATAGTACCTTCTAATAATTTGCGACAACATTTTTCGGTATACTTTTATCCTTCGCTTCGAATTCCTCTGTGCTTTCATACAATTTTTTAGAAATTGTAAAACTATCATTCTTTTCATGGTCCGTCTTTCAATAAATAACTTCAAATGACAGGTGACTTTCAATTGAGAATTGTCAGAAAAGAAGATGTCTCTCTCGTCGATTTAACCCAGTCCATCGCATGTGAACACTTGGTACTTTGCGAATTAGGACTATTCCAGTCCAGTCTACTCCGCTTCATGTGAACAAGGTATATATTATTGAAGACTGTTACTGAGAGTGACTTGTAGCGCGCTACCTTTTACTATCGTATTTTGGATAGTGATGTGTTACTATGGATACGAATGGAAAGGCGACTGTAAAATGGCAATTTTATAGGTTGGCGTATAGAATTCGAGCCTTTATTATATTTTCCTGAATAATTTTTGCTAAGATAAGTAAATAAAGGCAATATCCAGGACGATTCAGGGAAACATACTTATTATATTATTAATAGGTGAAGGATTAGGAAGATTTTTACCCAGTGCTGTGATTTAATACAAGGTGTTGGAAGCAATTTAGCAGACTGCATTTTAGTTAATATAACCGATGAACGAAAATACATAACATAAAAACATAACTTCCTTTCACTAAATTTTAGTAAGAGACATTTTTATGTTTTCGTCTTTTCCATAATGTTATCTAGTTTTTAGGCTTTTTAAGCTGGCAGTCACAATTGCTCACGATAATAATTATACGTCTACAATAATGGAACAAAAGATGATACGTCACTTAGCGCCATGGCTAGTCCGTGTGCTTGTTTCCAGGCCTTATCTCTGCCACATACGTTAATGCGAACAATTTTGCTTATATTAATCTTCAGTATAGCGGCTGGAGTTTATACAGCAGTAACTGCAGTGCCTAGCCCAAATCCAATATTTGTAAACTTAGTTTGGGGACAGGTGTTTATAATAAAATTAGGTGGACATGTCTAATGATGGGTTTGACAAGCTTTACTAGGTTATGCATAACAAGTATTATTATGAGATTGTAAGGTAGTAAATCTTTAGTATGGACTGGTGCTGTATCTCAAACCACAGTGCAGTTGGTTCAGTGTTTTTCTTTTCTTTAACAAATTGCACTTTGTATCTATGATTTAGGTAACCCGGAAGGAATTCACACTGCATTTAAAGTCTTTAAGTATAAACAAATGGATTCACTAAATAAAATCTTTGTTAGGTTAGGAGACAGTTTGCCAGATTGGAAAAGTATAAGAAAATATTAATATTAAATCTTCTAGGATCATTTGCGAACATATTTTATTATTTTATGTTAAAATACTCGAGTTATAGAAATTCAAAATTTGTACTACACTACACTACGCTCTCTTTCGTTTAACGTGACGAAGTCTGTAGCGTAATAGTTAGCTGTCAATGGAACTCTTTTGACGTATGATTACTACGCTACGCTATCACTACACCACAAGACTTTATCGTGCCGGTGAACCCATCCATTGTCGACACAATAGTCGACATTTTTGACATTACCTACACTAAATTTGTTTGTCTACGGTGAAGGTTAGACAATGAAAGTCTACACGTAGAGGAACAACACTAAATTTGAAAGGATGCGGAAGGTTTTTCTTAACAACTTGAACAATTTTATATGAGAAAAGTTGCAATTTTTCATAGTTTCTAAAGAAACAACGATTTTAGATAAGTTCCACAAGGGATGAGATTAGCATTTTATCTGAATTTTAATAGCACCGTAAAACAGTTGTTTTGTTACGCTCTTAAAGCGCAACTTTGCTACTTTGTAAATTATCAGTATACACCTATCATTTTTATCAAATCACGTCACTGCAATATGCATAGACAAAAAGGCAAACAAAACTAACGGTAACTTTTAAAAGTTTTCTTCAAAATTCCGGATATGAAACGTATTAAATTCTAAAAATATTTTGTTCACAACTTTGTTAAAATGCGAAGGAACCAACCGGAATAAACGAAGGATACACCTGTCCTGTCCTATCTCTTGTGCTGCATTTTATAAGTAAAAGTCGGCTATTTTCATTCTTCGAAACACTAGAAAACCAGTAGCAGACTCTTTTGGGAGCTAGATAGGTGGTAAGACTATATAGCTAGAGAGGTATGTGTACCTCTATCAGTAAAGATAAAATAAAGCACGCCATTTGCGCTTATAGTCTCAGACTGGGGAGTAAAACTTTTGTCCTTCGAGATAAACAGTGTCAGCCAGACTCAAACACCGATTGCCACTGTGTATAATATCTGGAGTGGTCCAGTGACTGTTTGGAATCCACTTGTTTGTTGTCAGGAACAAATTTGCATTGGGGTTTATCTGCTTTGACTTAGCCGACGAAGTGAGTTCACCCGTTCGTTGTCTTGTGGAAACCACCCGGGGTTAAATTCATGAAGTATAATGTGATGTGGCGTCCCGGTGTATGTCTATATATATATATATACATATATAGTACAATCTATTCAGCCATATATATATAAACATATATAGATTTACTGTGCACGTGCAAATAACAACAAAATTGACGGCTTTATATAACGCCCCAGTAAGGTCTATGTGGTCATCTTAGTTAGGATGTCGACAGGTGATTTAAGCCCGGAAATAACTCGATCCCAATACAACGAATATAATCTTCGTAGCTAGATTGTCTTGTCTGTCTCTTTATTTATTCTTGATACGTGCGTACATACATATGTTTATGTATTTTGTATATACATATATATGCAATATCTACCCATTCCTATTGTGTGCTCATAATTCGTATACTGGTTGTATAGACCTGATGCTCAGATGATTATATTCATATTGTGCCGTAGTGGCTTTACAGGGTAGCCCCTTACAGGTGAACGTATACATATAGTAATCTCTATATATGTAGGTGTATGTATACACAACACAAGCTAAACCATAAACAGCTAGTCCTTGATGATAAATAGATTTTGGTTACATTTCCTGACGTTGTGGCTAAGGTGTTAATTCAGCGGTTTTGATAGGATATGGTTTTCTGGTGATGTTGATAAAATTAATACCCTTTTTGCCTTACAGGCTAAATGAAACATGGCGGAGATAACAACTACATGTAGGTACCCATGGTGTATATTGAATCAACATAAATTTAAGTACCTTCAAGGATGTTTGTACCTATTCTAAGCAGCTGACTTCATTTTAATTATCTCGTTTTTGAATGGGAAATTATTCACAGTTATCGTAATATAAGTTGTGTTATGGGAGGAAAACATTATGAAGATTTTCTTTAAACGCCCTGTGAGAGGGGTTATTATTAAAAGGTCACGCATTCTTGAGCTAACGTTGCGACCACTCACTATCAGGACGAAAATAAAGAAATATACAGGATTTTCCGTCTATATGGTATAATGTTTCATAGGGTGGGAGCATACATCAATTCAAGCTAAAAGAGGGGTCTTATCCCTCACCTTTCAGAGATATAATGCGTTTTCTTTACATAACCTCGAAAAAGGAAAGGTTCTTGCTTAGCTGCATATAACTTCTGAATACATAAACCAAATTAGTTTAGCGCTTTTGATAATTGATTGTCCAAACAGCACACATTCCAAATGTAAACGGTTTAGAACGGTCGTAGATCACCATTAGAAATACATTTTTTTTAAATTTACACATGTCAAAAAGAAAGCTTATATCACAATCCTAGATTTATTGGAAATTCATCTCAATGGTAGCCCATGGTTAAACGGTATGTATGCCATTGGAAAGCATAGGATGTGGGGTATCAAATAAAAAAAACTGCGCTGATTTAGATTATGTATTCGGGCTTACAGACATTTGTGCAATCGCCTTCCCTTTTTAGAGATTATGTAAAAGAATACGTTTTATTTTTACGCATTTTTATTAGTTTCACTCGAGAAAGAGTTCTCACCATCTGTACACACGACATATATCACATCAATATTCAATGATACCCAAGCTCCTGAAATTCGTTGCCATGCTCCATAGATTCTGCAGTGGTAAAATTAAAATTCGCGTAGTTATGCAAGGCCAGCCTTGAAGATTTGACTACACGACAAAGGGTGATCCTATACTAGGTACCTCACCGTAGAGATATCCAAGGCAACGATATGGCTGTGGAGTTGGCCAAAAAGGGCTCTGAAATGGATAGCTCTTCACCAGTACCTTATGTGAGGATTGGAGCTTTAAAAGAGAAGATCATGAGGGGCACCTATCAAAAGGCAACGCTTTGGTGGATCAACAGAAAAACCAACGTATTGCGGGGCAATAATGGTTAGCATATGGCAGGAGGAGAACAAAAGATGAGTATGTAGGGGTCATTACTTGTAATTTAGCCATAGGAGACCGTGCTAGTAGAATGAAAATGACGGCGAACGATTTCTTTAGCAGCTGTAAGGATTAGCTGGAAATCGAATCCATCTAACACGTACTTTGCGAGAGTCCCGCTCTGATAAATAAAAGAGGTCTAAGTGAGGAATGCTGGAGTTCTAAATGAGGCAAGCTGATTATTTCTATTGGCACTCCTCTTAGCTAACCTAACCAAACCTAGCACGATTTAAACTATGCTGAAAATATAAAGCAAAATTTATCTTAAATTGACTTGAAATTTACGTTTATTTTACACACTAAATAGTGCAGTTTACACGCTAAATTGCGAAGTAGTTGAAATTTGGCATAGACGTTTAAAAATATATACATATATCGATGGAAACCAAGGAGTCCCTAACCACAAGGGATGTGCCGGGGATGGCCTGTCTAAAAAGCGTGGCATGAACTAGATTTTCACGTGTATAATAGGCAGTGGCAATTGGATCTTTCCCAAAAACTGGAAGGCAAGGAAATTTGATGAAATTTTAACAATAGCAACTTTGATTCTATCGATTTAAATGAGTTCTT
Source organism: Dioctria linearis (assembly GCA_963930735.1). Taxonomy (NCBI): domain Eukaryota; kingdom Metazoa; phylum Arthropoda; class Insecta; order Diptera; family Asilidae; genus Dioctria; species Dioctria linearis. The sequence goes on along the minus strand of OZ005743.1, from coordinate 180,275,684 downwards.
TGAATCCGCTCCTGTGACTTCGTATAATTTACATAATACACAGCACTCCATTTGGCTCATCCTGTAAACCACTTTCAATACAATGACGATTGCTTCTCTTTTCATGGAATCGATTACCAAGAGCTCATTATAGCACTATTCTCTGCCAAACCTAAATCTGTGGGCTCTGATAAAATCTCACTTAAATTCATAAAAATATTGCTCTTCTATATAGGTAAATATATCCGGCTTACTTACTTACTTAATTTCTTACTAAATCATTGCCTTACGTCCCTACTAACTGGAAATTGGCCACGATTTTGCCTATTCCTAAAAAGTCTTCAGTCGCAACATTTTGTGTTTCTTAGCCAAAGTACTAGAAAAGATAGGGATGGGCAAATCTTAGCATATGTCGAAGGTAATAACATGCTAACGTGATGACAGTCCGCAAGAATCGCAATTGTAAAGCAGCCATATTAAAGGTTACTACAGACCTGCGGAAAGGTCTGGATAATGGTGAGGCCGGCATTTTCGTGCTACTTGACTTCTTCAAGGCTTTTGGCAGAGTCAACCACTCAAGGCTGCTCTTGAAGTTATACAATAATTTTAGTTTCTCCAAGTTGGCCTTTACTTTAATCAAAAGCGTCCTCACAGGAAGATGCCAACAATTTCGTTATAATGAGTGTCATTCAGAATTCCTACCTGTACCTCTTGGTGTTACTTAGGGGTCTGTCTTACGACCATTGCTGTTCTGCTTATACATCAATGACTTACCATCTAGTGTTATCCAACAAGTCAGCATCTATTTATACGCCAAAAATGTCCAGTTATATAGTAGTGGACCGATTGGGCTATTTGAGGATTGCTTGGAACGAGTCAGTGAAGATCTTGCTACATTTCAATAACTGGCGAATGACCTAATCCTTAGTCCTAACAAGTTTCAATGTCTCATTTTGAGTGGTATTACTTTGACCAGACCTATTCCCTCCGTGTTTTTCGGGGGACAAAATTTAACATATGTTGATGAAATCACAAATCAATTAGAATTAGGCTCAATGCAGAGATCAACGTCCTCGCCGACTACAAATGTTCATGTTCAACCATTGTTCGACATTTGCAGTGCATCTGCATCATGCACCGCTTTTTTTTAAAACGACTCGTTTATTTTTTGAGATATTTCGTTAAGAATGCAATGAATCTGGTTTCGTTCTTATTATTTGACAAAAAATTACCTTGACGGACAGTAGCTGTCATATGTTCATCAAAACTAATTTCTGAACATTGGATATTCAGGTATTGTTGTTGTTGTTCAACTTTTTTGATACTCCAGTTAGACTGGCAGATACCGATATGCTGGTGTAGAGCGCCAAGGTCTTTGTACGTGGATTCAGGGTCGAGCACACTATGTCGAATTTTTAAGTAGAATATATAATATTCCCAAATTTCTCTAATGTGTATGTATACGACGTCCTTTCATCCTCCACTTGCCTAGGTAATCCTAACTTAATTACAATTAGTTGTTGCATTCAGTTACGTCGACAGAATGACGTAAATTTGACCCAAAAAAGTGTAGAAATGTTTACCACCTTGCTTGATTTGTGAAGATTTGACCTAGATCACGCTTTATAATGTTTTTGCTTGAATGCACATGCGTGAAACTTGATGAAAATCAGCTCATAATCTCCAACAGTAACCGTATATTGGTCTCATCTCCTTTTGCCTGTAACAAAGATATCCTCATACAATATATTAGGCAGAAACAAGATCAGTTGATGAGTTTCCCTGTTCTACAGGATTACCACATTCAATTTAGAATATAAAGAAAAGCCATCGCAAACAACCGTGTAGACACATTCAATATCTTTCAGTCTTTCAAATGAAATTATTTCTCATGCTTTCAACGAAGAATTTTTCCCATAGTATTGCCATAAACACCGCCAGTAAAGGGTAAAAAAAAAAATCTGACCGATTTTTGAAGGGGTGTAAGAAGTACGTGACGAGAATTCACATCGAGAGTAACTGCAGAAAATTTAACTGCCTTTTCTCGATTTACAAAAAAAAAAAAAAAATAAACAAAAAAAACACTATAAGTTGGCGCTCTCCTGAAAATACACAGTAAAGAGGCGGCAAAAAACTGAACAACCAGGGTGCACTGGAAAAGTCAGAATTGATGACTTTGGCGTCGACTGCAGTGTTGTACTAGTAGTATATGCCCAGAGATGAATATAAGGCGACCCTCCTGCGAATTTAATTAATAGTGGTTTTCTTCAGGAATTTCTGAATAAGGAGGATTACCGGGGTGAATAACAGCATAACAAAAGCGAATTCTGCTGGAGTTGGTGAGAGACTCTGAAATGTTTCATTATTATCCTTTTACGTCACGTCCCAACGAAATCCATTTTGGTGCAACCTTAAGACGACTATATAAGAAGTTTCCACGTCTATACGTGTTTTCGTTTCAATGTCCAAGAAGCAATTCGTATTCAGGTTATGTCCTTTGGAGCTTAGGGTATATTCTTTCGATTTTGTTGTTGTTTTTACTGTTGTTGTTACTGTTGTTGCTGTTGTTGTTGTTATACTGCCAATAATGTTGAGCTTTTTTTTTATTTTTGTTTATTTTCTTTCTTTTCACTTAACCAATATGTTCCAGATATTTACGGTAGGATACACTAGGCTTAATTACAAAGGAATGGAAAACGGTTCTAATGAACGATACAATATACTTGGTAGTTTACCTAAACATACATACATATATGATTAGTATTTGTGTTTAGCAGTGACCACTAGATATTGGAGCACTAATTAAATTATTATTATTGATTTTATACAATTTATTATAATTTTACCCGCATTCTCTTTTCGTAATCCAGATCGAAGGAGATTATCGATTGACATGGGTCTCAAAAAATATTATAAATGCACGTGATTTTTTCAATTCATAACAAATCATCACAGTGATAAATTAATAATATAATATAACAAATTAATAACAGTAGATGTGAAGATTTAATTCCAAATGACAGACTGTGTCCATATGTTCCGTGTGGTCAGACTTGGATAACGTCTTAAGAAACTCTTAAATTCAGAAGTCCTTATCTGCCCATGACATGAAATGGAAGTGTATTCCAAAGACGAGTGCTTAAAACCCTGGTCACATTGGGACCGGCACGGCACGGTACGGCCCATTGAAACGTGGCAAAATAGAGTGTTCACACCGGGAGCCACGGATTTTATCCAAATGTACTCTTGTTCCGATGACGAAGATCTGGCATTAGTAGCTCTGGTTGTAGAAAAGTAGAGAAAAGTGATAAGGTTCGCTTACGAATAATTTAGAATGCCAAAAGCCTCATTTAACTAATTATGCGGACTTATTTCGAATGAAAAAGTAGTTCTCCCGCGTGGCAACCATTTTGTCGCGTCGCGCCCCGTGTGAGTTATTGATTTAATTTTGCAAGAGCAAATGCGCAGCGGCAACTTAAAAATGCCTCGCCGCGCCGCACTGCTCCACGTGTGACACCCAATATATAAAAAAAAAAAAACAACGCTGCCCAACTAGATATCGCATGCGAGGAACGAGTAGAGTTTTATGATGCGTAAAATGCAGAAAATGTAAATATTCTTACAGATATGAAAGAAGCCCCAACCTTAACAACTTACGGAAAAACAGTAGAGCTCTCATATCGAGATAAGAATTGAACGTGTATCTGACGACAGAGCAACTGCAGGCAGAGACTTGATCGTGACGCTTTAAATTGTAGATAAATCGTACTCAATCGTTGAAAGCAACATTTATTTTGTGGTCAGATCCGGCGCCAAGTTATGGGTATACGGGTTCTGCAGTAAATTAACAGACAATAAACTACCTGCCCGACAGCCGTAGATATTTGAGTCCTTCGGAAATCTTTTGCAGAGAATAGTTCACTTGCTCACAACATTCCAGTATGCCATTAAAAATTACACCTAGATTGTTCACCTGGCTTATGTAGGTACGTCAACACTGCGCAGTTCAAATGAATATTAGGAATAGCGGCCGAGCTTAAATTACCTGGATAGAGAAACAAACACGATGATTTAGCAGGATTTAACAGGAGCTCGTTATTAGCTGCCCACGAAAAAATATTCTTTAAATCATTGTTGACTCTATCAATGCAGTCCTCTACTAAGCTTATTGGTCTGGATAAATATATTTGCACATCTTCTCCATATAAATGGATATCCAGGAAAGTCATTTATAAAAAGAGAACTGGATCAAGAATGGAGCCTTGAGGCAGTTCGCTGGAGAAGCTTTTCTAATTAGAATTAATAATTCAGTCAATAAGGGCTTTTGCCCTACAAAACGTGAAGTAGTTGTGATTTTTATATATGTTATTTAGTTCGGGGATCCGATGAAAAAACCAAAGTTTTCATCCTGAGGGGGGGGGGGGGGGGGGGGGGGGGGGGGGGTTACTCGGTTGTCACATTGGATTAAAGGTGCAACAAATTGGTGTTTTTTTTAAATAATTCCACATCGGTTGATCCAACGACAAAAATAACCGATACACATTTGACGAAAACTAAATTCCCTACATTTTTTCTATTAACACTTTTTTTTGTGAGTCTAATATGTAACGAGTTACAGCGGCAAAGACGTGAACTTTCGTCCAAAAAAATGTATGCTATGCGTATACTACTCATTATACAGGCTGTTTCGTCCATGGATGTCCATAGGACAGGAGGTAATATTAGTCACCTAGTCAAACAAAAAATTGTATGGCAAGGGGAGCATCCCAACAGTTTCGGAGTTAAAGGGTGATTAAGAAAATATCCTAGTCTTTCGGAAAATATTCTGTGTCTCAAAAAGTACAAGCCCAGAACTTTATGGCCTTTCCAACGACTACTCGATCAGCCTTGCACTTCTCTCCCTTCAGGAGTTATGGTGGTATGAACTAAGAATTTCGGATTGCCTTTCCTTTTTATTGATAAAATTACCATCCACCTTTTGTAGGGCAAAGTTTTAATTTAGTCCCTACTGACTGGACTATAATATCGCGGATTTTTACTTCCTGGTAACGGCCGGATTTCCTATCCTAACAATTTTAATGGCAGAGCTAGAAAAATTATATATTTTTCCCAACTTTTGGAGAAGTTGGCAATGATTAACCGGATCAAGTGGTTTTGTGAAGTCTAGTAATACGAAAGTCGTCATTACATTCTTCTGTATAACGAGAGAAGCGAATATCAGTGCAGTTTCGCAGCTGTGGCCTGTAGAAAATCCAGACGGCATTTCTGATAAGGACTTATTGCCTAATATATACATATCTAAGGGTTTGAGCATATAATAGCTTCTCAAGAACTTTGCTAAGAAAGCAAAGAAGACTTATTGGCCAGTAGACCCAGCGAAAAAATAAGCGCTCAAAAACGAATGCAAGAGCAGCTTCTTCGAAAGCTTTAAGAGCTTCCCACCGTAACCTCGTATATAGCTTTTTGACCTGAGCTTATTCGGAGAGGGAAGCGTTCATTTAGAGATTCTAGGGAAGCACTCTAGGAGCGCTTATAGGGAATTTAAAAGGAATCAAGAGAAAGCTTTATTTAATAAGATTTAAATTTTTAATTTGGTGTGTGTTCTGAATCCGCTTCGTTTTATTGTAAAGGCATTTAACAAAAAAAAAAAAGTTGACAACAATTAATTAATTAAAAGAGGAATTTTAATTCTTGACTAGTCAGTTGAAGTGTGTGGTTTCACTTCAACTGACTACTCAAGAATGAAAATTCTTCTGCGTTTTCAGATGCATGAGTCATATCTTTTCACAAAACTGATGCAAAACCCTAGAGTCAGTGAAGCCATCTGCCTTCGGGAAGATTACTTTAGGCGTTTAGTTTCAGCATCAACCGTATACTCTTCAGTAAGGCTTGGTTCCTACCTTACGTAGACGCCAACGCATATAAAGATATGTTTTTTTTAAGAATATTTGTCACTTGTTGAAACATTGCAACAACGGCTTACTAACTATAGTCACATATGGTAGCTATAATGATTGACAGGTGTTCAACTAAAAAATCGTAACTATGCACTGCTTTTATATTTACTTTATCATTACAATACATAGATATTCCAGCAGGGAAAATATTCTACTGATTAACTACAAAGTCGCAGATTCATAGAAATTATTATTTTAAAATTAAACCGTAAGTAAATGAAATTTGTCTGCAAACCTACCTGTAATATACTCAAAAATTGGATGGAAAATATAAATTGGACCACCCATGTTTAACGATTGAAATATGATATGACAAAAATTCGAAAGAATTTTATTCCAAATTATTGGTAGTCGCGGCTCAGCATGGCATATCTATTTACCTTTGATGCGTGCGTAATACCGATAACAGAGAAAGATTTCTCTTTTTCCTCAATTTTTTTTTTATTATTTTTATTTTTAACATTTTGATTAATTGCACTTCGATGACGGTAACAGAAATTAATGACGGAAATATGCCATTCAACCGAACAACCGCATGCCACCTTCCGGAACAGAGTTTTTAATTAATTTAAGTGTCAAAATATGGGGAAAGTAGATATGTTGGTAGCTGAGGATATTCCTGGTAGGTAGGTAGGTAGGTAGGACAGATAGCTACTGGCTTTGTGATAATTTTATAAAACAAAAAAAAAAGGGGAGAAAAATCTGAATTGCAGAAGATTTACGTTGATTAAAAAGTGTCACAACGGTAGAACCACATTTATATATTTCCAGGTAAAATAAAAGCAAAGCTGTTTTTTTTCACTGATAATTTTCAAAGAGCCACCAAAGGTAATGTAGTTGATATCTGCATCAGAGTTTTTTTTTTACAATAATTTACTGTCCTACCTGAGATTACATTCATTTATTTGGTAGACATTTTATTCTGGATACATACCTGAAAAAGAAGAGAAAAAATCATTTATTATTGAGATGTAATTAATTAAAAAGAAGGAAATAGTTATTTCCGTAATTGGTAATTTAAAAAAACAATTGGATAAGTGAGGGATTGAATTAAACTATTTTTGTGTTTAATATCATATCTGAAATTTGACTTTTCAACAAACTTGACTAAATAACTTTTTGCCTGAGAGTGATGTTGTGAAATTTTGGGAAGATTGTTAGGGTACACTGTAAAAAAAGTAGGACAATTCCCTAAATTTAAGACACCTTCTTTTTCATTAAAAATAAATGTAGGTTTCTCTCATAGAACGGGAAAATCAGTTTAGTTTCCCCAAATCAATGGAACATACAGTCTATGTAGGTATTTGGCACCAGAAAACCTATATAGTACGTGAAATTCCCTAAATATTAAGCGTTCTCGGATAAGAGGAAGAAAATATTTCAATAAATTAGGTATTCTTCTACATTTAGAAGTTACCCACATTTTAGAGATAAAAACCTACTCCACTTTTTCCAAGGTGGAACTTTCCCTAATTTTATCAAAAAAGACCTAAGCTTAGTGGCACAAATTGTTGCCATTTAATTTACGGAACAACTTTTTACAGTGTAGAAAACGTGGGTGTATTTACATAGAGTTTTATTGGTTTAGAATGAATGAGCTTTTCGATAGGGTTAAAAAAAAATTTACGTTATAGGGAAGGGGCTACCCCCTTGGGGTGGACCGATTTGTGCGGTGTGTGATATCACATTAAAGCCCCTACTGAGTGCTATTAAATGGAATATATTTTCTTTTTCTATAAGAAACTTTATAACAGACTTTTTTTACCCGAATATCGTAAAAATACGTGATTATCGAATTTGTGTGTGGTCAATGGAAGTGACAATGGCATACTCAGCTAGGAAAGGGGCCATCTGTTTGTGTATATATCTAAACCTAGAGTGACCAGGACGAGTGTAGATGGGGACAGACAACGTCTTTATGTAGGAAATAGGAGAAGCCACAGGTGCGGATATAAGGGGTGAGGGCAATGCTTGTTTGCAATTGCCCCCCCCCCCCATCCTGAGCCTCAACCGTACTTCTAACTATTTACAAGAATCGTCATTAAACTATTACTAATTAAGTCGATTACAAAAATCACTAACCTACATAAGTTGTCCTGTATTATTCCTACGATCTCAAATCAAATATTCGTTACAGTAAATAGATAAACCATTAAAAAACCAGCAAAACCACAGTAATTCGATAGAAAAATTTGCAATAAAAAAATTCTAAATATTTCATAATCATTGGCCATTCGGCAATAACTTATGACATCGACTCACTGGTGCACCGCCGCATGTCTTTCGCACCTTTATCGCTACACGCATGGGAAATGTTCTGATAAACATCTGATCCCATGTAGATTAATTCCTGCACGCAACACTCGCGCTGGAAACCGCGCACATTCTCTCACCTTTCGAAATACATTCGGCTGTACAGTAAAATTCCATGATGCTTTCTTATCCCGAAATGTGCGAATATGGAACAGCCTACCATCTTCGGTTTTTACTCGGGCTTACAATTTGCGAAGGTTCTAGAGTGACATACATCGACACTTCCTCCACTTTTCTCGTGTCTCCTAATTCTCCCCGTGTCTCCTTTTTTCCATTCTGTGCTTTGCATTATAGGGTATCCCGTGAGCTTGGCTTACTAATATAAAAAAAAAGAAATACTAGCATTCAAGTGTTGAGGCGCATAGTTAGCAACATTTCTCAGGATAGTTACGAAATTTCTCAGCATCTCTAAAAATGTTATGTTCTTCGAAGTGTTCGATCAAGGCTTTGAACGGGTAAATATTAATTATTTGCGCAAATCACGTTATAATGGTTATAAAGTGATCAAAATTTATTGTGTAGAGATACAAACAATTAAAATTGGAAATAAGTTAACCAGTAAGCGAGTTTTGAAAGAAAAGGTTATTGGTTAAGCAGTAACTAATTCGTGATTTACTAGATTACTGCTCAATTCCAAACCAGTTTACAATTTGTAAATTATTTCCTCTCTGTTCAATGAATTAAACCTCTTAAAATAATCAATGTAGGTACAAAAGTTTATAAATGCTCTATATCTCCTCCCTCTATCTCTCTCTCTCTCTCTCTCTCTCCTCTCTCGCTCTCTAGGTAGACTCTTTATCTATTAATCGAATATTGCTTGTAGTCTGAGTTCACTACAGTTGACTATATACGGAAAAGTTTATTAAAAAAATGGGTATTGTTATTACCCAGAGCTATTTGCTAACAACAGATAAAAGCAACACCTCACTGTGCGAAGTGATGTGCCCAGAAATTATACATGCGTCATCTCTGCTACAGCTGTGTTGGTACTGGACATTACTCATTTCATAATTACCACAACAGCTGTCGATTGTTTTCCGCCTCCGGTACTAGGGAAGTTAGGCCGCAACAATAACTATACCGTTTTTTTTATATTATTGTTTGTGAGCAATGAGGTTTTAAAATGTGCCGCATAGAGAGTGAAGCCCCAGCTTTCACCTAATGTGCGTAATGGTAAATGCGATGTGATGACGTGATCTACGGGGAGCGATCGCCCCCCCCTCGTGTGCCTTTGTCGGCCACCAAATGCCAATAGACATTCATTTCTTCTTCTATCGCTGTCAGCCTCCAAAAATAGATAAAACTTCTAATGAACAAATTTCCAGTAAATTTCTAAGAAAGAATTGAGGTCATCCTGCATCGTCGATTTTATATTCGAGCAAGACGTTGCAAAGTTTTTTAATTAACTCGCAACATGTGTCTGACTTCTGGTTTCCCATGTTCCTGTTCGATTCGTTATCTCTATATTTACATATTTGTGCTCATACTTTATACTTTAAAGAATTCGTAGAAAGCTTAGGAATGGTGAAATGGAGGTTTACTTCCATCCTTACATTTACTTCAAAGAATTCATGTATGGCTCAGTAATGCTTAAATTGACCCTGTTTTTGACCCCCACATTCACTTTAATGAAAGACTGAAGTGTCAAAAAGTAATGCACGAATTTTCAATGACATCTCCATGTAATGCTGTTGGGAATGGAAATTAGTGAACACATGTTCATTACTTCCGATTTATTGTAATTTATTATCGCCGTCAGGCATCAGTTTATTTAAATTTATTTTTAAGAAAATTACGGATACAATACTTTTACTTTTCCTTCTTCTTCTATATAAAAAAAAAGATGAAAAAAAATGTTGTTCTACAGCTAAGCGCGCTTTTGTAACAAATAATAATTCGCATAACTTCATCAATTAAAATGCTGTGCTTACGATGGATATTTATATTTGTCACAATAGAAAACCCTATAGTGACATAAACATATCAAGAAAACTCTTAAACAGTAGCGATATGTTGGCATTCGAGGTTATAATGTTGTCGATATTTGTCACGTTAGAAGTTCATCGACATTGCATTGACCTCACCTAGGAGAGCAGTTGACCATTTTCGACACTACTACACTCGCCACTTAAAATTCTCCGATTTCTAGCTCGATTCAGTTATCAGCAATCGAAGATCAAAGCTATCTATGGTATCAGATTGGACAGGAGAAATGCTTTCACAGGTTCGAAATTAATTATTCACCTGAGTTATAACTTCGTCTATGACTGGTGGCAAGAAATAGTAGGTAACATAGTATTCGAAACACCAGTTTTTGATGCATTATTGCCCTAAGGTTCCAAAAACTTACAAAAAAAGTAAGGTTGCAAGAAAATGGAACATCTAGAATTCCAATGACATCTAGAATTGGAACGAATTTAGCAGATATCCATCATTTGCTGATATATTCGAAAGGATATAAAAATTATTTTCATATACGCACTCACACACTTATACTTAAGAATTGAACAAAATATTTGTATGAAAAAAAAAAAAATCCATAGCATTCTCGCTGTTATATGAATTACATGAAAACTAGAAAAATTTCTCAATGGAATGGGTTCGGTCAATTTTTCCTGTTCATAAATCTTCTTATCATAAAGCAACTCACTGGCATCTCCCTGGTTCCAATAAAACGACATTCCTTTTCAATAGCTACTTCATCTTTTGAGATTCTTCTCCTCTCAGCACGACTTTCGATAAGCTCTTCTGCACGAACGAACCAAAAAGCTTACAACATATCAGCATCTGCCCTGCAGCAGCATCAGCAGCAGCAGCAGTAACAGCAGCAGCATTTGGTAACGTTTCGTCCTTTTGTCTTCCTTTGGGTTATCGGCCCTTACCCGATTTAGATTCTGTCAAAGTCAAATATCAATAAAATTCGGTTGACACCCAATTATGGAGGAATCAGTCAGCTGTGCATGTCGAATATTTGTTAAATCCCTTTCACGTCAATCGAGTGGTCTGATAAAATCTTCCGGCTATTGGTGAATATGGAATGGGTTTTCTATGGAAAAACTGATATAAATGGCACCCGTCAGCCATCTATCTTTTTACTTTTTCGATCTTCGTTTTTTTTTCTTCTACTTTGTGTTAGAATTATTAATCGTTCTTTACGATTTGGATGCTTAGCAAATCTATTCAACTGCAAGTATATACATATGTACAAGTATGTAGTATATATAGATTTCTTAAGGAATATTTTCGTGAACGAACTCTGCTAAACTTTTAATGGATACTCCAATCCGGTTCCTAAAAAACGCTAGGAATCAATGTGAATTCAATTATTCAAATTTTAAGCTTCATTTCCAAAATCCCTGTCAGGATTTAAGAGGACCCTTAAGAGCGTATATGAGTAAATGTGAATGTATTTTACCGTTGCGATGATTCAGTGATGTCCTTTTAAGTGACTTTTTCCCGTTAAACCCTCCTTTACATACGAAACGTATATTATATATGTATGTGCTTATATCACGCCGACCGCTGATTTAATTTACGTCGTTTTTTACATTATTTGCTGTATATTTTTCGCCATGGTAAGGGTGAAGTTGAACGCCTAACTGAGTACTGTTCAGCTACCAAAATAAGGCTACACACTGAGGCTCCGTATTTATATAAAGAAGGACATATGCTTCTCCTGCAATGCACCGTTGGGATTTTGCATGGCGAATTTAAGCTTTTTAGAGTTTTGGAGATGATTTTAGCCAGTTTCATGGAAGAGACCTTTTTTTTTTTTTTGGTTGTACAAAATGGTCTCGCTGGAAAACGACAGCAAAAAAAAGGAGAAGAGATGTCAGAAGTCAACGTTGGACGTACATATGTCTAATGCTTGGCTGCTTTTCACCTTCTCTGGGAGGTGTTTCATAAAAATGTTTGTGGGATAAATAGATTTTTAGGGAAAACATTTTCGAAGTATGGTTTACTTATGTTTTTTTTTTTTTTAAACACACTTATGTGTTTATATAACTGTAAGTGGTAGCGTTTTCATTAGAACACCGATTTTTTCGCTTGATTTTCAGGGAATTTTGTGGGGATACATTTCAATTGAAGATTTTAGTTTTTCGGTTTTATACTCCAATTTCTCCAAGTCTCAATTTATCTTGGTATTGCGTACGTAGAAATCTTCTTGCATTGTCTTACTGCAAGAGTTTTTCATATAAAAGTAATTAGTATTTTGGTCAAACGCTATGATTTCCTTAAATATGTTTCACATGCTATTTAAAAAAAAAACAACAACAACATTATACAGAAAACATATTTGACTGTAATTTGGTTTTACTTCATTTTACTCTGTGAGCGAGTGTTTTAGGCCTTGGGACCCGTTTGAGATGAAATCTTAGTTTTTCCTCCATGATTAGTGTACAAAAATAGTTAGCCCTTACTGTATGGCTGTAGCCGGCCCGCAAACGCCTTTCAATGTATTGGTGTCATCGCCGACTTCATGGCTTGTATTATATTCCACAGGTTATGGCTAGACAGAAAAAATATCGTGTGCATGTTTAAGGCGAGGTTTCCTCCCCAATGAACAATTTATACTTTATTATGATGGTCACGGGAATGTTCTCACAACCCTTGAAATAACATACTGTTTTTTGTTAAAACTGTTCTACGAGCTTTAAAAAAACTCTTATAGAGCTAATATTTTAGCAGTCTGAGAGAAATTGTTTGAAACCTTTATAAAACCACTTATATCCACAAATTGATTGCGGATATATTTTTTAGTAGTAGCCTTGTGTATAGAACTAGTGAAAACTTCCTTCCTGCAATCATTTGTTAAAACTTATATGTATTTGTGTAATACTGGTCTATTGTTGTCTTATTTTTTCTTTATGAAAAATGAATTATAAATTTACTTCAAAAATGTGTGATCAAAAATAATTTATGAAATCAGACTTTGTCATCGAACATAATTTTGTCTGCAATAATGTTTTCGTAATGCTTAAACATTAATACTAAATTCTAAAAATAAATGAACTTAAATAAATATTTATTCTTAAATATATTTTTAATGTTAAGTTCGAAATTGTTTAAAAAAATTTAAAAATTAAGACGGAAATCATAATTTTTTTTTGTAGTTGTATTCGTGAAAAGACTTTCATTTGCGTGTCAGTAAATGAAAAAATTAAAGGTTAAAATGTTGTTCGCTGGAATATAGTCTCTTTTTTATGTAATAAAATGGCCGAATGTTCTCACTTCACTTTACAGATCTTATAAAACAAAAGATTCATGTGAAATCTTCAGGATCGGAAATGTCTAAGTACACTCCATATAATACTTAGTTTTATACAGGTTAATTGGTATTTCTGAAGAATATATTTTATTAAAGTATTTAATACCAATGTAAATAGCTTCCATTTATTATAAAGTAATCATAAAAGCTAAAATATAGGCGTCGAGTTTTATAAAGGGGAAATCCCTTGCTCAATTCAATTCTCAACCAAATGGGTTTTTATGTGTTCTAATTTAATGTTTTAATATCTTTACAAAACTCTTCGACAACTAAATTGCTCCAGAAGCTAAATTATTTTAAAAGACCTTTAAAACATTTGTTTCGAACTATTATACAATAAAATACTTATAGAATAAATTAGTTTCTGGGGCAAAACTGTTTTATAAGAGATTCGAAAAGAGTTCTCAATGTTACATTATAAAACAATTTAGTACCGGAACTCAGTAGGAAAAAGCGGTATCTCTATAAAATATTTCAGCTTTCGTGTTACTGTTATTCAACCCTTATAAAATAAAAATCTACTTCCTGCAACTAAGTACCTGCAAAAATGTTCAAAAATATATAGACTAACAAAACACAAAAGCTAAGAAGCTCAAGAAATTTTCCTCTTATCAAAGACGTGGGTTAGAAAATTCTGTGAAACTGTAACTATCTCTGGCAAAGCTATACAACAAAAATAAAAAATCTTGGGTTCCTTTCATTCAAGCCTGCGTCCTTCAAAACATGTCAATTTAGAAAGTCGAGTAAGGAATTTACACATATTTCCTTCTCAAGTCTATGTCAAAATTCAAAATTATTTTTGATGGGAGCAATTTTGCTATAGAAAAACAAGCGACACTTTTATACATTTACACATATTTTGTCTTTTTTTTTAATGTAAATATATTTTTGTGAATAATAGTTTTTATTCTGCAATATTAGATTCCTTGTTCCTTCTAGAGTTACCCGGTCCCCGCTAACTTTTCAAATTACTACTGGGAGGACCAATTTATGGTATAAGCCCCCTTCTTACAGAATCCACAAAAAAATCATTATGACCTATTTAACGAAATTGACATCCTCGGTCGGTAGATGGACAAAATCAATGATCATTCATTCGTAAGAAAAATTTTCAAAATCTAGTTATCCACGATTTTGTGAATTAAAATGAAAGTCCTGTGAATTTTTATATGTTATTGACAGCACATTTTTGATAATTAAAATTCAAATTCAAAGGTAAAACGATTTTTAAAAATCCTAATTACTGACGAATGATCAATAAAAAATGAGCTTCAAACTCCGCTCCTCTGAATAATTATTGTACTTTCCTCTATTCTTCTGGCATCCTTTTTAATTTATTTTTTTTTCTGTTTTAATTTTTGTATATTATTCTTTCTTTCTTTTTTTGTAGTTTTTTGCCTTTTTTAAAATTAATTTTGCTCTATTTTGTAAGTTATTCTCACCAAAACTATCCTTTAAATATCCTTCTTGCTATTTCCGTAAGGGGACTCTTAAAAGGGCTCTCACTAGGTATTTTCCCATATAAGTTAATTAAAAAACATAAATCCATGGGATGCAGGAAATAATATTAGAAAATTTACTAATAGCATTAGTTGAACAGAAAAATATTATAATACAAACCGCCTAACATGCCAACGCATGATGAAACTGAGTATGATGCTAGTTGTAATATATCCCCAATAAATAAAGTAAATAAGTGTTTCACAATCATCTTAGCACAGCAATAAAAAAACTGTATTCTCCTGATAATGAAGAATCGGAGTAAATATCCGAAATGGTTTTCTCCTAATTTAATTCATGCGATTAAGCTTAAGGCGAAATATAGACAAAAGTTCTCAAAATCTAAGCATCCTGAAGACTACACAACTTCCCGCTACTTGCACAGTAATTTAAAAAAACATGATTAGAGAGTGCTATGATAAATATGTTTTAAGCACAAAATACGGAAATTTCTGGCACCTACACTAGGAAATGAGATCGATGGAACATCTGCTGATAAACCAGAAAGTATTGGCAACTTGTTTGCAAACTACTTTAAAACAACATTCAATGATCATAAGACGTCAAAAATCTCTCCGACATGAAACCCATCATAACAACTTCTATATATGTATATTCCCCTGATAATTCATACTGATGTTGAAATGATGAAAATAAAAATGCTGGTCCGGACGGTATTCCTAACATATTTTATAAAAACAATTCTCTTATCCTATCACAAACTAAGTCCTTGTAAATTAATTCTTCCAAATATTTTTACTGATGTTCATAAGAACCCCAGCATGGGAAACAATGCTTTCAAGACAGGGGATATAAGAACTAGTGAAGAATTACCGCCCTATTATTCATGCCATAGCTTTGATCGTTGAATGATTTATTTATTAATAATCTAATAATGTAATTAAAACCTTACATCAGTACTCAACACCATGGTTTTTTGTCAAGCTGATCAACGGCAGGCAACTAACCTTCCGATATCCACTTACTCTATTGCTCTAGCTCTTGATGAAGCTAAATAGTTAGTTAGTTAGTTTTTTATATAGATACATGTCCGGCATTAAATAGAATGAATTATCTGGCAGTACCCTCTGGTTTGTATCGCGTCTCTCGAATCGTCATCTAACTGTTGTAATTATTGGATTGATTTTCAGGAACTCTATACACGCAAACCTCGGGTGCACCCCAAGGATCTATTCTTGTCCCACTTTACTTCTTATTATATGTTAATGATCTCCCAAAGAATTTTGCTCTTCATCCATAATTTATGCCGATGAAACCAACATTTATCGAGTTTTTAACGATCCATACGATTGCCAGTACCTGTAAAATGACAATCAAAATCTGCTTAATTAGTGTAATAAAAATCTACTGTCCGCAGACGTAGACAAATGCAAATGTACTTATTTTCTTCTTAAGAAAACAAAACACATTATAATGGGGTTATAAGTTGAACACTGTCATCATTCGCGTTTCACAAATCAATGACTTGGGAATACAGAAAGTCCTTGGGGTTTTACGTGGATACCTAGCTAGATAACCTTAGTTGCACGGCAGTCTTAATGCGACAATTATCGCCCTCATGAGACAGAGTATATCCTGTCCGAATGAGTACGAGTGTATGCCAGTGCGTGGTTGACATTGAACTTACTGGTCGAAGGGAGACCCATCTAAAATGTCTGCCGAGCTCTGGGTCACGGCACTCGGTTGATTTAGCGCACATGCCGAAACTCAAATAGCAAAGCATACATTAATAAGCGACCATCCTTTAGATCCTCGGATGCAGTATGCAATTATACAAAGGACATACTCTTCTGTTCAAAGAAGAATGTCGACCTAAGTCATGCAGACGCAGACACCATCTTTCTGCCTGCTCAACTACCACAATGCTCTCATGAGAAGGTCTACTCTGTATTGAGGTTAATAATTCTACTATAATAAGAATCTATTTTAGTTGAAACATCCAGTGCTCCTCCTTATCAATATTGGTAACCCAATTGGTAGGTAAGTCCATGACCATAATGTCATGGGTAGTCCCAGTGGTATCTATACAATGTGGATGTCCTCTTATAAACTGGACTGGTAGCACGATTCGGGCTTAATATCTTATTTGCAACATCTAAAAAGATTGTATATTTCCTATACAGACAAACACAAAATTAAATAGGCGCTGTCAGTGGGGACCACGAGAAGGTTAAGATTCGCCCAGATTCTGGTCTGGAGAGGCTACAGATTATGGAAATCATGCCAGTAATCTTATAGCATAGCATGCAGATATACAAGAACTACCATCATACATGCATTAACTTCTTCAAATTTAACAACTGACTACACTACATCCTTTGGCCCCTGCCCCCAAGGGGCTATATTTAAAATCTATTTCAATTGACATTCAGATTGCCCACTTTATAGTAGAGCTCGAAACTTTTATGACTTTTTTCAAAAAGTCTCTAGAATACGAGATATTCTTAACTTTTATTCCATAAGAATTAAACAAAATTATAAGAAATAAGAGTTTTAAAATAATAAAAATTAGTAATTTTTATTATAGAGACTCCCAAAATAACCATTATTTTTAATTCTTATTTTTAACTGTTTTACAAAACAAAATCTTTTTGATATGTATATGGATCAAATCGATTAAAGTGTTATAACCAGCGGGAGAGGTTTTTTTTTTTACATTACACCGATAATACTTTATATATTTAAATAAAGAACATAAAGAAAGACCTTTAAAAAGATTTTTATAAAATAAAAGTCTCAAAAGACTCTTAAAAAGACTTTAATAAAATAAAAGTCACGAAATACTCTAAAAAAGTTTTTTTGTTAGATAAAGGTCTGAAAATACTTAAAACTTTTATTTCGTACAATAAAAATTTACTCTTAACTTTTACTTTTAAAAATGAAAGTTAAAAGTATTATTAAAATTTATTTTTAAATATAAATGTTTCCAGTTAGACCTCACATAAAAACAAAGACTTAATGGAGAGTTATTATCAGGCTCTGCTTTAAAGTCAGTACCCACATTGTTAGCGAAGTCTCTTATATTATTTAATAATTGGAATCGCCCACGTTGGGCATCCAATGCCAACTTCAATACTTCTATTCTACATATTTTTTGTCGTTAAACATGCATGATACCTTTCAACTTGGCAGCTCTGCATGATACAGACCCCTTTTCCGCCGGCGATTTGGGAGTACAAGCAAGCTTCTGCGTAACTCGTACTTTAACCACATTACTAACAAAGTCTTTAAAATCCTGGGCTTTGCCTTAAGGTGCGCTAGGTTCTTTAAACAGCTCTATTTATACAAAACTACATACGTATACTACCTAAGTTAGATCCATAGTAGAGTACGATTCACCAATCTGGAATCCCTTCTATATGACATGCAGCAATAAAATCGAAAATCACTAAGTACTTACTTTTTAAATTTCCAGGTTCATATGTAAATTATGATGACAGATTAGCTAGATACTCGATGATATCCTTAGAAGAACTTCGTCAATATAGCATGATATGTTCTTATTTAAAATTTTGCACGATTCTATTGATTCATCTCAGTTATTATCTAAATTACAAATCAGCTTTCCTGAGCATCTCACTTGCCGGCCGCGTAGAATGTGAACGTAGATGCTTCCCGAAGAAACTTACGATTCAAATGAAATTTGGTTAGGATTCAAAAGGCCCACAAGTCATCATTTGGATTCAGTGACAGCTTTTTGATTTTTAAACCCAACCTCTTGCTTTCATGCTCTTTCATATTTGATACTTTTTAAGTTATTTTTTTACCTTTATTTGTTATCTTTATTTTTATTATCTTTATTTTGCTTAATATTAGATTTTGTATGGATTTTTAGTAATTAATGGACCTGCTCCTTATTGGGTTTTTGTTTTCTCCTATTATAGAGTTTTATATTTCTTTCATTTATTTTATGTTTTTACTTAGAAATTATTGTTTTGTATTTCTTATATATCATTTTGAGCTACTTATGTATATTTTTTTCTAATTCATCTTCTTCGTAATTCTAATTTGCATTAGTTGAACTAGTTTTGTGAATTTAATTACTTTAGTATAGTAACTAAGTGGTTCTATTTGTTAACTTTAACATTAACTTTTTAAATAAAAAATTACAAAAAATAAAAACTAATACACAAAGACTAGCATGAACCCATACGGATCATTTCATATAAACTATAAACTTTCCATAATTATTCTTTGCTAAAACTTGGATTAAGTAAAACAAAAACATCAATACAAAATTAAAACAATTTAACAAGTATTTTATATATAGCTAGGAATTTAGATGCCTTTTATGTAGTCTCGTCAATCGTGTACTCGTTATTCCTTTTACGTATAATTTAAAATTTTTTATATCCTTTTACGCAATTTCACCAAAGCAATTTTATTATTTTCCCCTGAATTTTTGTTGCTCGAGTAACTTCGACCATAATATTATGGTTCCTTCCAATCACTAATAGGTAATTGATAATATATACCCTGAGGCTTTCGTCCATTATTTAATGTTATATTTGGGATCATCATCTCATACCCCACAAGCATTTTACTCTCCCCTACTGAGTAGAAGAAAAAAAAAATAAATAAAAATAAAGCGAATAAAGCAAGAAAAGTAAAGAATTTACTTAATTCAGGTGGAAAGACATGAACCTACTCCGGTGAGTTTCAATTGATCGAAAAAGGCCGGGATGGATGGATACCGGGTACGGAGAAGTTTTCTATCGAACTCGTTAATGGTTGATGAACTAAACCAGAAACTGACATCGTACTAACATACTTCGGTACTTTATTTCTAATGAATTTTCTTCCTTGTGTGTTGGTGTGTGTCTATATGCAGCTATATGAATTCTATCAGAATTTATATAGGTATTTCAGGTGAACGCTTGATTCCCTTCCGAACCGTACAGATTCACTTTGGGAAATTACTTCCAGTGATTTTGTAGGGTTTGCATGGAACAACACTTTTTACTTAATCCCCAAACTTCTTGTATTCATGCCCAGAGTGCGGGTAAAATGATCGAAAAAGTCTGTTTAATAGAAATTTTCTCATCGGAAAAGATGTTAAACTTTTTATTTTATTTTTTCTTCTTATTTTTCTATTTTTAGAAACTAGGTAGGTACAAATCTGCAGTTTTATGGTGTTTTATTTTCTTGAGTTTTATTGGAATTTGTTTATTGTTATAATATGCTTTGTAAAAGTTTTCGAATTTGTCTATATTGAAAGATTTTCAAGACTGCTCTTCGAAAACTTTTCTTTGAAGTCAGATTGTGTATCGCGAGCAGGAGAAAGATGGAGAAAAAAAAATGCTCTAGCTGGTATTGTATTATTCGGAAACTCTCTTCATTTCTACTTTCATTTGAGTATTTTTTTACTGATTTAAATATTATTTAAAACATAGGAGTAAATGTCATTCTTTGGGATCATTTGACCCTTGTAAACGTAAACCAATGCGAACTATTTTTGAAAGATTTTTTAATAGGAATTTGTTTGAAATTTAAAAATTTAAAGCTTTCCACCCATCTTTGATCTGTAGTTTTGGAATCGCCATTTTCCAGTCATTAATTCTTTCTGTATATCATAAGCTTTCCAATAATTAATTTATGTTTTTTTTTTATCAATGTTAGGCTATTTTATCCTTCAGAAGAAATGATTTTTATAAAAGAGGAAATCCTGTGTAGGGAAGTAGAGAATCGTTCTCCTTATTAAGGTTAAGTTAGATTGGAATTTTTGACTCTTGGCTAGCATCGCGTGCGACGAGTTGGAAAAAATCAGATTGAATGCGTTGAAAATTGAGATTCGTCAAATTTACATTGAAATTTTTGTTATAAATTAGTTCGCATTTTTCGACTTTCTCAGTCAATTTTTCAGGAAATTTCTTTCTTGCCCTCGGAAATAAATAAACAAAAATTTAAGAAAAATTCGACAACATTACAATCTCCCAAGTGTGTGATGATTTACACTTCTAGTGTTGGTCCCACCTTGAAGCTGAACTCATACCGCTGATCTTTGAGACTTTGTATTACTTCTGATTTTGTATAGTGCTCGAGGGCTCTCCACCTCAATAAGGAATAATAAATGCCTTTGACCTTTAAAAGGTGGTGTAGGAGCGATTTTGATATATGTTATTTAGTCCAGGGCGGCAATGAAAAATCTAAGCTATAGGAAGGGTCGGAGGGACCCGGGGGGGGGGGGGTCCGCGCGGTATGCCATATATAGGATTAAAGGTACAAAAAATTGTTTTTTTTTTTAATAATACCTCAAGGTTGATCCTAGGACAAGAAAGTTGACATATAAATTTTGTAAGTCTGATGTGTAATAAATTACAGTGGCACAAACGTGAATATTCTTCCCAAAAATCCCCCATCTCCAAGGTGTTCTCATGTTAACCAATAATTTGTAGTTATTCATTACATAATGAAGGTAATTTTGTAAATGCAAACTCAACTCATTTTCACACCATCTGATGGTGTGGAAGAAAATACGAAAAGGGCAGAAAGACTCTGCCGAACGAGGAAGCAGTTGTGCGCGGAAGTTTTTTTCGAAGCGACAATGATAATTCAAGTTTCTCAAGAACGTTTTTTGGCCAATGAAAAAAAATAAAGCCCATCTGATTTCGATGCTGAAAAAAATATTCGAACAGAGTGCTTTACATTTAAGCAGGATGAAGAACATGCTGATCTTTTAATTATCAACAGAGCGATTTCCTTCTGCTCATCATTCGTCGCTGTTTTTATTGTTGTCGAAGACGTTGATCTTTTATTTCTGCTGAAAGCATTGGGATCATCCAAAACATTCGTAAAACGGGAAGAGGTAAAACTGCCGAAATTTTGTATTTCGCGAATAGTTTGAAAGGGAAAGAAGCAGCCGAAAGCAACCTGTTTTTATGCTTGTAAGAAGCAAAAAAAAATAAAAAAACAAGGTACTCAGTGCTATCATTGTCATCTTTAAAGATCAATATTCCAAAGCCGAAGACATCCCAGATGCTGGAGCATGCTTTCTCGTTGCTTTGTATGGTCGCAACATGGAAGGGAAATCCTTGGAAGAAGTCCCCTACCAACTCTTCGAAAAATCGACAATAAAAAGAAATTTCAACCTATCTTCTTTACCACCAATGAAGGACGCTGCATGGTATCATGCCTTTAGGACCTAGCGACAAGTTCAAAAATGGTGTGGATCCAAAAAAAAATCCATTTGACTGGGGCTAGAAACTTGGTATCAATGGGCTCACTCCAGTACCAATATAAGAGGAACCTGCATTAGATACCTATTAAATGTCAATTCTTGAAATTGCCAAAAGGAATGCGGTCGAGGATATGGATGCAGGAAAGGTGCGTTCAAATACTCTGTTGAATGCGGACTCGGCAATGGTGAATCATGCGAGAATGCACATGATATTATCATCGAGAGCGACGACGAAGATAAGTCAATGACAGGCATAGAAGATTCTTAGTGTGGAAAATGGGTTAGATGATAACACTAACAAGACGATTATAAAGAGATCAATTTCAATTGTCCCGCACCATCAAAAAGAAAAAAAAAGTACATCTGTGGATTTTTTGTCATAGGATCAACCATTGTGAAATTATTTTGAAAAAAAAACAATTTTTTGTACCTTTAGTCCAAGATGGCGGACCGCACGGACCCCCCGGGGAATTTAGCCTTCTTCAAATTTATATTTTAACTTTTTGTCGTAGGATCAACCGTTGAAGGATTATTTTTAAAAAATTAATTTTTTGTACCTTTAATCCAACACGCGGACCCCCTCACCCCTCAAAGGACCAAGGTCGAAAACTTGGATTTTTTATCGGGGCCCGGAACTAAATAATATTGTATCAAGATCGTTTCTACACCACCTTTTGTGCGGCAAAAATCCCTATTGACTGGACTTACTATTCTCCACAAAAATGTAGCTCACTTGAAATATGCGCATCGTGACCACAAAAATGATATCTACCTAATTTTCATAGTAACCCTAAAATAACTTCGGAAATCTTGTTTTTGGATTTTTGATTAGATCATTTTAATAAGAATTTTGTTGGGAAAAAATTTTCACAAATAATTTTTTGTTCGGGATCTAATTGACGGACGAATCTTTTCGTTCAATTTGCAGCGGAAAATTGTGTAAGAAAATTGGTTTGAGTCATTGGAATACATACAAATTTAAACGTCGGTGTTTAATCACGAATAAATTTGCCAACTAAATAAAAAAGAAAGTCAAATTTATTGGAGTAGTGGTAGTTTTATATTTGGGGGCAACAAACATATTTTGGTGGAAAGCCATCGATGCCGGCCAGAAATATGAGTCATATTATGTCTCAGATGAGTACCTAACCTCTTGAATTTTCAAGGATTATTCTAGGTATTTGTTGTCTGGAGTAGGATCTGGTGAAGGAGATTGAACATCCCGTGAGATCTTTAGCGGTAACACCACTCCAGTGGCAGAAAATAAGGTCAATTTATTTTGAGGGTATACAAAAGGAATAGCATTTCTTTTCAGAGTGTTTATTTAATACATATTAGAGTATAAAAAAAATTATTGCAATTTTCATACAAAATAGTGGCGACAGAGCTCATCTTGAAAACCGTATTTTTTACAAATAGTTTCTCGGGAGAACCGTTTTCTCGTCAAGCATAAGACCTGAAAAAAAAATTATAATCTATATATTATTTGCTATGTGGCTATGTAGGGGTATTTTTCTTTATAAAATTTTGAGGAAATATTTCGATTTTGTGCCCAAAAAATAATCAGTGAAATGTTTATAAAACAAAAAGTTTACACTCTCCGTGGCGGCGCTGCGGCAAAATCGGTAATTGAACTTATAATAAAAACAATTTCGCTACAAGATCAACTGATTATTGTTTTTATGACCCCAAATAATTAAAAAAAAAGAAAAGATTTTTCCAAAATCCTAGAGTGGTGTTACCCTTTAATTCAATCCAGGAGTTGCTGTCATATTTATGCTGTTAATAATCGGTGTTGGTCGTGAATGTTGTTGTTATTGATTTTTTCTTTATATTATTAAGCCAAGCTCAGGGGATTCATTACGATGGAAAGCATACCATGGCATGAAGGAGATAGGAAAAGGAAAGTGTAAGAGGTGTCGATCTATGTCACGCTTGAACCTTGGCAGATTGTAAGCCGGAGGTAAAATAGAAGATGGTAGACTATTTCACATTCGCACGGTTCGAGATAAAAAAGCATGACGGAATTTTACTGAACGGCCAATGCAAATTTTATGGTGAAAGGGTGTGTGCGGCTTGCAGCGCGAGTACTGTATGCAGGAATTAATCTAGAAAGGATCAGTTTGTTTGTCATTCATAGAAATAATGATGGTAGACACCATTCCATAATATCAAAAGTTATTTTGATTTTTGAATGTTCGTCAGTCCATCCGTCCGTCTGTTCCTCCGTCCATTTTTTCGATAACTCGAGAACGCGTTCACTTATCGATCTGATATTTTTGTACACGGTCTTTTTTAAAAGAAAAGAAAATATAGGTTCGAAAATAGGACAAATCGGGTAACTCCTTCCTAGAGTTGCCATATTAAAATTTCGTTCGTTACCATATATTTGGCCTGAAAATGCGTTGATGTAGAGAGCTATCATAGCTATCATAAAAATAGTAAATAAAATTTCAAAAACGTGCTAACTCGAGCAACCTATTCTTAGGTGGTGATTAACGATGGCAAAAACGTAACTCTAAGCAAAATAATGTAGAATGTCACGAAAAAAACACCATTAAATTTTCGAATACAAGATCTTTAGATTAAGCATCATCCTCCACCCCGCATTTTAATTGATTGAAAATCTCACTAAACTTTCAAGTTCAACATTTTTAGATTTAGATTTAGATTTAGCAAAGAATTAGCACATAATTAGTACAGAAACTTTAGCTAAATCAAAATTTTTTTGATAGGATTCTTACTAGGGCTGTGTGGCGGACGAAGTCATTCCACATGCCGCTTTTGGTTGTATAAAAACCTAATTAATTTTTCGAATATAACATTTTTCGATTAGGCAGAGAATTAGCACATAAATCCTGAGCGCCTGAGTGACTCAACACTTTATTGGTAGAGTTAATACTAAGGCGAGGTACAGCTTAGCGTCACACCACATTTTAAATTTTTAAAAGAACTATTAAACTTTCGAGCACAATATTTTTCAGTTTAGCATATAATTAGCACATACTTACCTAACATAACATTCTGGGTAGACGAGGTGAGGGGGGGGGGGGCGGGGGGTGCTATATGAAACCTCGATATTTATAACAGAAATTAGCCTTATAAAATTTAAGGGTGAAAATAGCATATTTTTCTCTAATGAAATATTTGTTAAATTTTTCGATAGATTTTTTTTAAATTCTATCATTGCACAAATTTCTGCTTCGATTTTAAGACAAAAATTATAAGAAACAGCAGCTTGACAATGTAAATAATACAGTCAAGCTCCTGTAAAGATAAAATATTCCTTTAATGGATTGTAAGTACTTATAACTTTAAAATTCTTTCTAGAGTCTGTCTATGTAGTTTTGCTGTATCCAAGAAAAGTATTTTGTATTCTAAATTTCGACAGAGTTAAAAATTTTGTTTAAAATATTCAACCCGATTTTCAGTTAATTGAAGTCTTAAGGGCTAAGTGTACGCTAAAGCGACTTACTTAGATTCTTCTGTTTTGTTTTTAAAATATATTTTAAGTAAATTAAACATTTAGAGGACTACTATACTCTACGTTGTACAATAAATTTGGTCATTGTATCTATGCATGCTATTTTTGCATAGAAAAATAAATTGTAGAAATTAAGGAAAGCTGTATGGAAGATATGCTGATTAAATTGTCCACAGGCGCATAAAATACTCCTCTGTTGTATGAACCTGATTAAAATAAATAGAAAAAAAAACATTAAAACTGTTTGTCGTACATAGAATCAATTTTATTACTCGTATATTGTTTCCGAATAAAAGGTTTGCTTGCAAAAGAGAAGAGGCTCCATAAAAAATGATCCAACATATCCTCACAGGAATTCAGATTTTCCTCTTACAATTTTCAAAAACAAAATACCCAATTTTTCCTATAAAAAGAGCAACTTTTTATTTGCTCAAGTATCATAAGTATACTTTTATGTATAACGGAAATTATTTTCAGTTTTGTTTTAAAGTTAAGTACATATATACATATCTCCTGAAGTGACCCTTAAGCTATAAATTCTTAGGATCACATTGAAAAGGTCAAATAATGACAACTTATTATTAAGAACTGAAAAGGAAAAATGAAATTTTAAGTACCTACCTTAGCCTCAATAACCAACAAAAATTTTTCATAATCTCACCGGGAAGCAACGGCTCCGATGTCGATGTTCCAAAAAAAAAAAAAAAAAAAACCATGGTGATTTGCCCTTTTTTCATAATGATTGCAATTAAGATGTAATGAAGAAGTCGAAATGAGCAAAAAGAATGTAAATTGTAATTTCAAATATTGGTGAGGTCATTTCCATGGTGAACAAGAGTCTCACTCAATACTTCTATGTATATGTATGTATATAACTTAAGCAGAAATAGCACTCAAAAAAAAAAAAAATCGTAAAACGTTATCCTTGAAAATGACACCCTTATCATTCCGGGGCTAAGGCTCTCTAAAAATTCAAGGACTAAAATGTATACTCACTCATCTACCCGCGCACCATACCACCAATGATTTACTTTCTTTTGTTCATAATTACTTTCTATAAGATGGAAAGTTTCGAAGCTGAACAACTAATGGAATGGGAAACGTTTTTGTCTTTAATTAAGCTCTTTCATCAGTTCCTTCTGGCATTATGACGGACAATTCGATGGGATTCTAATTAAGCTGATTATGCGCTAGAATCAAAGAGGGCTAGAAGTCAGTGGATTTCGTTTTTCGTTTTTTTTTTTTACTATCCTGATTTTTTATCTCTGATTATTGCAATTATTAAAACAACAAAAAATTCAAGAGAACGTGCCTTCCACTCGTGATCTAGTATAATTACCGTAATGTCCATAGTAAACGTATGCCGTATCTTTACGCTGAGGTTAACATATGGATTGAACCCTTTTTTCTTTTTTTTTTTGCTAGTTTTTATATGGCGACCAAGCCTTGGCTGGTGCACTGAAATCCCATCATCAAATTAAAATCAGAAAAGCATTGAAATAGCGCGGCTAATTAAAATCACCAATACAAGGATATCTCGCGGCAAATTAAATCTCTAACATAGCTACTCTGTCAATGGTCTTAAAATTGATTGGAAAAATGAAAGCCGTAAATGAGATGCGCCATCGTGTACATACTTTCAGTGTTGACCGGAGAGAGAAAAATCGCTGCAGGCTGGATGATGAAGAACCCTTTTCAGTTTTTTTTTATTTTTATTTTATTTTTTTGTTTTATAATAATTTGATAGGTTCCTTTACAGTTCGATATGAAAGCAGAAAGAGCTTATGATGGAATGATTTCATAATGAAAACCTTCGGGTCATTTATATATACATATATATATTTTTTTGTGTCCTTTCTCTCTCCGTTTTTATTTGTTTTTTAATTCCTGAAATCCAAAAATATGAAATTACCATTTCAGTATGGAACCAATTTATTTTGGTTAAAGATCGAAATTGGAAGGTTGAAAAAAAAAAATCTTCACAGTCATAAAAACATATACGGTGGGGAGATATACACATATACAACTCATAGTTATATCTGCTGGAATATACATAGATTCTATATAAATATATATATACATGTGTATGTAGGTACTATAAGTTCATTTCCTTCAAAAACTGTACAATATTGGAAGAAGCTCATCATGAGCAAACATGTTTACCCTTCCAATTGCTGGAAGCAAACCTCCCAGTAGACACACTATACCAAAAATGTAGTATAGAAGAAAGAAATAGAGGTAGAGGTATCTCTCTACATACCTTTCCCTAATTCTGTATGCACAGTGTGCAATCTTATCTGCCCGGAAAAACTTTATGAAAATATTTACCGACGAGTGCATGCACATTTTTGGGAGCTTATTATCCTCGAACAGAAAAGTTTAAAGTTAAACATTAACTTGGCATATGCATCATATATGTATGGTATAGTACATACACCCATATATTACATACATACATCCATACAAACTATACCTTGAGGACCAAGCCTTTATAAAGAATGGGGGAATTGTGATGTGATCCTCCTATTACTCCTCATACTCTGTAGTATATCCTCCTTGTTGCCAGGAGCAAACGTTTTATGTGTGAGTTCACATCGAAATTTTAATTAGCTACTGTAGGAAGCCCCATAATGCTATTACTCATTACTCCAGCGGCTCAAAGTTCTATAATGGAATCTAATTTTACGATAGGCTGGGGTTTCAGCACCCTATTTCATTTAGCCTGCTGTTGGGTCCTGATCATGACTGAATGCCCTTCTGTGTGCATTTATGCGATATATTTAAGTAACACACTCATTTTGAACATTTGTTTTTTTTTTTTAGAGAATGTGTATAGTGAATGTGCTAAACTTTGTGTGCAATTGTAACTATGTATGTAAGTACATCATGGCAAAATTAATCCGAGTTAGTTCAATCTAGAAAAAACGAAAATCTCTTTTTGTTTTTTTATGATGCTGTAAATTTATGGAACTCTGGGATATTGAAAGGATGCCACAATTTTTTTTCACAGAGAGAGCATTAAAATTATATTTTTATATATATTCCTGTAACATTATTGTTCTGGCTGACTTTGGACAGAAAAAAAAAACATTTTTTTTTTACTATATATTGTTCCCTAGTGGAGAGTATATGAGCTCAATGCGATAAGCTCTTTAAAATACTCAAGTCCACTACCTCCCCCGGAAGATTATGTTAAGCTAAATGGACATGAAATAAAATATTTACGTTAATAAAAAGTCCTTCAAAAATTTGAATATATAATTTAAATTTTTGATAATTCAATGGGAGTAAAATGACAATAATGTATCTACTATGTGCGGGGGATTTGCAATTTATAATTTGAGATTTATTAT
This sequence comes from Dioctria linearis, assembly GCA_963930735.1. NCBI lineage: Eukaryota > Metazoa > Arthropoda > Insecta > Diptera > Asilidae > Dioctria > Dioctria linearis. The sequence continues at coordinate 180,246,631 of OZ005743.1, read as the reverse complement.
GTAGTCTCGCTTTGCTACAGGAACGATTTTTTTTTTTATTATACTCAACCCAAATTAGTTTCTCGTTTGGAATTAGTTTAATCTCCCCATTAGCGTTTGTGGATATTTTAATTTTTTTTTTTTCAATTAAAAACTTTTTAAAATTAGGGAGTATCACTTTAGCTGGAATTGATAAACTCCTGCCTACCATAGTTGTCTGAAAGGAAAGCTAAATTAACCCCATATATGATCTCAATTTAAAATTCTGAGTCTGAATGATATGAGCAGATCAGCTTCAGGCGAGACAATCCAAATTCATAACGGAGTTTATCAATTTAAATTTTAATCACTACAAAGTCTGCAGCAGACGTAAGTATATAAAAAATTCGTTGAAAAAAAAAACTCTCCCTGAAGAGAAGTATCTAGTTCTTGTAGGATGAGGCATTAGACATGCCAAACACAACTCCAAACGCCGATATAGATGTGGTCGACAAGGTCTGGTAGACATAAGAGGCAGAGTTAACTACCACCACCACCAACCGATATTGAAGCGCCTGCAGATTAATTTTTAACACATTATAAGTGCCCCGGGTAATTTTCTGATTTGCCTGAGGAAGGAAAATGTTGCTATAATTCAGGAAAGATTTAACCATAAATGATGTGTGGAACAAAACTACAGCTTCTTATGCAACCGTAAAAAACCTCATTTTGGTAAGCCTAAAACTCGTATTTTTCATAAAAAAGAACATAATTGCATTTGAGTTAGTTCTTCTAATGAACTTAGACGGGGCTTGTCTGTATATTTACAAGACCCTTAACAACAGAATTTCAGAAACAAATAGAACTATAACCGAAATTAAATCAAAAAAGAGTTATACTTACTTGTGAGCTACGTGTCCAAATGTGCGTGGTACGTATTGTAAGATAGTTTGGATTAGAAGAACGACCCCAGTGAGTCTTTATTTGACTTTTACCCTAAGAAGTATACGACAAATCTTAATGGGTGAAAAAAATTGTTATTTGAATATCAACCTGGTCCCTATTGTACCAAAAACTTATCGGTTATCCCTTAGAAACTTATCAAAATTTTTGATTAATGTCTGTTGCATCAAAGAGAAATTTGAAAAGAACTCATTTGAGTGTTGAAAAGTGAGAAGTTCTGAGCTTTCTGCGTTTAGGGATTTTCATCAGGTATCAAATACAATAATCAATGTGAAGATGCGTGAAACAATTCGTTGGCCAGAAAACAAGAATTGTTGCAACAGATTCTTGATATTGGAAGCTTTCCCCAAGTAGCTAGATGTATCGCTGGAACTATGATTAATATAGATGCCCCTACAATGAATGAAGAGCACTACATAGACCGGCACGGATAATTCGCACTTAACGTAATGATAATGTGTGGATCAAACCGGAGCTTTTATGCTGTTCCAATTAACGAGATAATGTACATGATTTCAGAATATTTCGAACTTCCAAATTGTTTCGAAATATTGAAGCTGGTTTATGTCCATTCCTTGGTGCAGTAATTTTGGGAGACAATTTGACTTGCCAACCATCCCGTTTTCGTCGGGACAGACCAGTTTTAGAGTTGAATGTCCTGTGTCCCGACGATACCCTGAACGGGACGCCATTTGTCCCGTTTTAAAAAAAAAACTACATTTTTCATTAATTGTCACAATAAAAAATATATTTTGGCACTACTCTTCTCATTCTTCTTTATTCTTTCACATCAGCAACACAGTTAATTTTTTTACTAGAGTAGCAACACTGGTATATTTTGAATTTTTTATGTCATGTTTGTTACTGTCAAAACAAACCAACTTTTGTTTTTAAACTCAATTTTCAACAGAACGTGACTTTTTGTAGAGGTATATCTTGTTTTTATTTTAAAACATATATTAGTAATATTAAATATTATTTCCACTAAATTTGTACAAATTTTAAAACAATATACCTTGTATAGGAAAATGAATGAAAACAGAAAAAGAACAGCAGATTTACATGGAACATCCAAAAAGGAAAAAAGTAAAACAAAAAGGTATTGCAAGTTTCAGGGTTGTAAATGACCGGACTCATTTATCATATTGTTACGAGCGTGGCCTTAGTTCGATATTTAAAATCACAATATTTCAGATATAATTCAAAAGTTCTTTCTTTATTTAACTTTACTGTTTACTCTCACAAATTCACAAATGATTATCAAACCAACTCTTTATAGTTATCGCTTAGTACTGTACTTCTAAGTATCGCAATCCAAGTAGTTTACTTCGTTCACTTCACTGTCTGAAATAATACTCCGCCTCCTAGCTGTCAGAGCGCCGTATTCATACTCTACGAATTATCCTAGAACCTTCCTGAATATTACGTTCTCCGAACCCAAAGTTTACTAAGATGACACTAACCTAAAGTTGCTTCCATTCCTAACAGATGTCGCTTGATTCACTTTGTGGCACGTAACACTGCCCCCTTCTTAAAATTTGTTCGTCCCGAACAACAGATGGTCCACGGTCGTGGTGCTCTCCGTATTGACCCAAGCGATCTAGATGAACGATTTTTCTTTTGCATCTTGTACCGCGCTGATTCTTGTATGGCATGTTATTAATTTTAGTTTTAACTGCATACGGTCTCTCCCAGTGTTGTGGTAACTTTGGAAAACGTCTCGTGGCCTCGTGCACATCAGCTAATCGTTGTCTGAGCTTTGTTACGTAGTCTTCTGGTAACTTTTGTTCGCCTTTGGGTATACCAAACTTGAGGTCGCTAGGTAAGCGCATTTCCTTTCCGAAAATGACCTTAAATGGGCTTTGTCTGGTCATATTGTAAACAGCTGATATATAAGCCATTAGAAATATAGGAATATGTCGAAACCAATCGCGTTGATTATAGTTGAAGACCTTCCTCAGATGTTTGATTAATGTTCTGTTGAAATACTCTTCCATGCTTTGATTTTTCTTTCGTCTTTTATCTTTAATTCCTTTGTCCTCAAATTTCTTGCCCTTTTGACTGCCGTTGTCATCCTTTTCATTGCCGCCTTTGCGCTTCTTATTATCATCATCGTCAGAAACTTTATCTTTACCTTTTCCGACCTTCATTATACCCTTATCATCGTCATTATCAGCATCTTTAGACCCTTTACTTTTCGTCTTTTTCTTTCTTTCATTGTCCTCGCTCTTGGATTTCTTTCCTTTCTTCTTTTTACTTTTATCACCGTAATCATCATCACCTTTTGATTTCCTTCCTTTCTTCTTTGGACTTTCGTTTTCATCATTGTAGTCATCGTCATCTTTTTCTTCCATCCGTCCGCAATGATTCCATTCAAGATTGCATGGACGTTGTGAAAAAGCTTCTGCATATCCGTGAATACGTCCTTTGCGGTATGGGATTTCAAAGTCATGAGGTTGCAGTATAGTCTCTCCACGGAAAGCTTGCTCTCTAGCTCGCCATATTTGAGTATTCGTTCTCCGACATTTAAATTTATTTTATATGTGGTCATAAAGTCTACTCCAAGGATGCATTCATCCATTATGTCTGAAACTAGGAAATTGTGAGGAAATAGTAGTTCACCTAGTTGAATATCCAAAGTTAATTCTCCAAAAACTTGAACTGCGGCTCCAGTTGCTGTTCTTAGTAAATATTTGGTGGTATTGTGAAGCCATTTGTTCTTGACAAGATCCGCTCTAATAATTGATCTCGAAGCTCCAGTGTCGATAGTGACAACGCAGTCATTTTTTCCTACACTTCCATATATAACAAGACTGCTATTATTTCTCTGCAACTGGGCTATCTGAATGATGACTTCGGGGCTGTCGACTCTACCAACCAACTTCTGCCCCCCGAAGTTGGTTTTTCCTTGTTTTCCGACTGCTGGACAGGGGAGCTGATGCGACTAGTCGGTGTTTGATTTCTAGGCTCTCCCCGAATAGCTTGCTCCCTGGCTCGACATCTTTGGCATTCTGTTCTGTCCTCCTCTTCTGGTGATTCTGTTCGACGGCGTTTTCTGCAGTCCCTTTGGAGATGTCCTGGTCTATTACAATTCCAGCATCGCAGAATACCACGTGAAGAATTGCTCTGTGATGGCTGCATTCTATTACAAGTACATTCCTGCACCGAAATTTCTCTCACTCGTACTGCACTTCGGGAAGCTTGCCTGGCAGATTCATACGCTAGTGCATAGGCTAGTGCTTCTGCTGTTGATTTCTTTCCTGCTAGCCTCAACGCTTGTTGTAAATTTTGATCTGCAATAGCGTTCACAAATGCTTCTGTTGCCACTTCATTAAGGAAATCCGCATTTACGCTAGAGTATGAGAGATAAGCTAATCTTTCCACATCAGCCTGCAGTTGTTGTAGTGATTCGCCATGCTTTTGAATCCTGTTGCGTAGCTGTAGGCGATATACTTGCTGCATGTGTTCATCTCCATAACGTAACTCTATCGCCTGTACTAATGAAGTATAATCACGTTGCCTTTCTATCGGTATAGTTTGTAAAAGCTCTGATGCAGAACCTCGAAGTGCTAATACCAGAGCTGTAGCTTTGTCTGCATCATTCCATCCGTTTACTTCGGAAGCAGCCTCGAATTGTCTCTTGAAAATATGCCACGAATTTTGTCCATCAAATATTGGAGGTTTCATTCTGCCTGCATTGGATATTTCAATTCCTTCGTGCCGTGGTTGTCGATGCCTCATCTTCTCCAAATCTGATTTGAAGTTGTCAAGCTGTTCGGTCACTTTTTGTTGAACTTCCGCCACTTCTTGCTCGATTCCTTCAATTTTTAAATTTTGTTCGTCTAACGAGTTTTTCAGGAAATTCTTTTGTTCCTCTAAGCGATTTTCTAGACAATTCTCCAGAGAACTCTTTTGTTCATCCAAACGCGTTTCCAGTGATTTCTTCTGTTCATCCAAACGGGACTCCATGGAATTCTTTTGTTCATCCAAACGGGTTTCCATAGATTTCTTGTGGTCCTCGAGAGAATTCTTTTGTTCCTGGAGAGAATTCTTTTGTTCGTCCAAACGGGTTTCCATAGATTTCTTGTGGTCCTCGAGAGAATTCTTTTGTTCGTCCAAACGGGTTTCCATAGATTTCTTGTGGTCCTCGAGAGAATTCTTTTGTTCCTGGAGAGAATTCTTTTGTTCATCAAAACGAGCTTCCATTTTGCTCATTAAAGTACTTAAAAGCTGTTCTATGTTCATTGCAGGCTCTTCCTCAATTTCTGGTTCTTCTTCGAAAACGAATGTCTCAGGATTCTTTTCTTCCTCTATCAAAGCTTGTCTAAGTCGCTCGACTAGAACATTCTTTAGGCCAGTCGTTTGTAATGACCGCTTCCCCAACTCCACTTTCAATTCCTGTATGCGAAGCTCCTCTAGCTTGCGTCCCATTCTTGCGTCTTTTGTAATTCACTCACAGTTTAATATAAAATTATCTTTCGGAATTTTTACACACGATTTCACAAAATTAATCACTCTTTGAACTTCAAATTCAAATGCCACCAATTTATTTCGCGATTTTATTTTACTTCTGACACCAGTTGTTACGAGCGTGGCCTTAGTTCGATATTTAAAATCACAATATTTCAGATATAATTCAAAAGTTCTTTATTTATTTAACTTTACTGTTTACTCTCACAAATTCACAAATAATTATCAAGTCGACTCTTTATTTATCGCTAGTACTGTACTTCTAATTATCGCAATCCAAATAGTTTACTTCGTTCACTTCGCTGTATGAAATAATACTCGCCTCCTGGATGTGAGCAGCGCCGTATTTATACTCTACGAATTATCCTAGAACCTTCCTGAATATTCCATTCTCCAAACCCAGTTTACTAGGATGTCACTAACCTAAAGTTGTTTCCAATTCCAATAGATGTCGCTTGTATCACTTTGTGGCGCGTAACAATATCAACTTATCACTCAACTCAGGATTTGAGTCTCCCCAATCATTGAGTCCGCTCAACACTTGAGCGGTGGTTCATCGCTCGAAATTTGAGCGGACTCATTGGTTGAGCGGACTCAATCGTGAGCGGACTCAGTCTTGAGCGGACTCATTGCTTGAATGAACTTGAGCGGACTCAAGTCTTGAGCGGACTCACTGCCTGAGCGGACTCATCATTTGAGTCGAGCGGACTCAAATCATATTTTAAATAACATAAAGAGAATTTGATTTAATTAAAATTGATACTGAAATTTCAATAAAATAAGAAAAACTTATAAAAAAGTCATTCATTATATTATATTTTATTAATTTAGCTTTTGCTAATTTTCTTAGCCAACATTTCTTCTTCCTCCTTCCTTCCTTATTTAAAATATGATTTGAGTCCGCTCAACTCAAATGATGAGTCCGCTCAGGCAGTGAGTCCGCTCAAGACTTGAGTCCGCTCAAGTCCATTCAAGCAATGAGTCCGCTCAAGACTGAGTCCGCTCACGATTGAGTCCGCTCAACCAGTGAGTCCGCTCAAATTTCGAGCGATGAACCACCGCTCAACTGTTGAGCGGACTCAGTGATTGAGCGGACTCACTGCTTGAGTTGAGCGATGAGTTGAGTCAAAATGTGAGTCCTTTACATCCCTAGCAAGTTTCAGCCGGATTGGTTAAAGCTACCTGATTTCCAGAGTTGGTTAAGAAATTGGCCGGATGATGAAATGAGTGCTTATTGTAATATTTGCAAGCTTATATTTTCTGTGAAATTTGAAAGTTTTGGAATTGTAAAGAAGCATGCAAGTAGTAAAAAACATTTACAAATTACAAATGCAATGAACGTGGGTACTAGGTTGACGAATTTTTTCATATAACCTAATACAATTGAAGAGGATGGAGCTGTAATATCTGAAATAGTATTAACTTACTATGGTGTAATGCATAATCATAGCTAGATTTTACGCACTGTGAATTAATGTGTTATTGTTTTTCTTGAATAAATAAAATAGAAATATAATAGTAAACGAATATTTTTTTTTGTTTTAAGCGGTCCGCTGCGAAGAAATTCAGATAATCTTAGCAGAGCAAAAATTTAAAAAAACACAAGGATTATTGTATACAAACTTTTCTCATATAAAAAAAAACAAATAAAATAATTTAGAAGATTACAAGACAAATTTAACCAATTGAGAAATAGCTACTTTTTTAGCTAAGTTATCAGGTCTACTACAGTCTAGCAATCGGTTTGTTCTTATTAGAATGATTGTTCAAGATATAGCGTATATTCATCAATTCATTAATCTTGTGATAATTAATTTTAAATTTTAGTGCAACACTTATCATCTTTGCTTAGCAAAAATGAGTGAAACTTTTATTTTTTTTTCGTGCAAATCTTATTCCTTACACTTATCAAAAAACAAATGAACTAATAATTTGCTAATTGGTTAGTGATAAGTGCTTGAAGCAATAGGGCGCAGAACTATATCTTTGGAGAGTATCAAACTTATGATCGTTTTGTGATCATAACTGGATCATTTTCTTGGGACCAAGACTCCATAATCATTAATAAACTCTAAAAATATCAGCTTGAAAAAATTCAGCCGAGTTTTTAATATCAAATTTTCGGTCATAAAACTTTTAAAATTTTAAGATTAATACCTTTTAGAGTAGGTAATGAATGTAGCTTACAAAGTATATTTTGCAATGGAGTTCCAGTAAGAAGACACTAATTCCTTTAGTGGAATGCAATCATATCCAATCTTTTTTAAGAATATCCGAAAAATCAATTAAAACTGTGTAGGAAAATAGAAAATAGATGGACTACTCTCAATCCACTGATAGTACAAAGGACTCTGAAAATTCTCTGTATTGTGTGAGGACGGGTGTCGGTTTTCAGAAGGCAACTCAGTATATAATTCAAAATATAAAATTTTATTTTATTAGTCTGTGCTACTTCAGTTTTCTTACATCTAATATCACAATTCACTTTCCAGACTTAATACTAGTAAAAATTCAACAAATTCCAGAAGCTGTATGTTTTCTGATTCTCGTGGTTCGCGTGATTCTCTGGTGAAAGCAATAATTTTTCGCCGGTGTGCTTTCATGTGCTGAAAGAAGCCTCATGAGAAATGCTTTGCTTAAAACAGCTAAATGCATGCAGATATATTAGAATGCTATTCACTTTTACAAATTCTTCTTGTTTTGCAGAGATTGTTAGTTGTATATTTTAAGAGGTGATTTTTTAGTCGTAGAAATTGAATTTGAAGGTGTTAAAAATTTGCATCCATAAAAATTTAGTAGGCTTGAGCACTTTGTATGGGATTAAAATTTTCCAGACACGTACACATTGACAAAAAGTGATCTATTAATTGTTATTGAATCCCCAGGAATTGTGCATATTGGGCGTAACATTGTTAGAGGCCATCAACATAATTCCATGTTAAACAATTAAATTGAGAGTGTTAACGTAAATGAATTCATGTAAAGGCATCAAGTTAGCCGCATAGCCCTACTATTTGAGAAGAAGAATTCTCTTCGAACGTTGAAATCTTTTATTGAGCTCCTTAAGCGTAGCACGTTATATGAACTGGCTCAACAAATCTGTCTGCCATCGACAATAGTACCGAAACAAAACCTCAACACCTTTTGTCAAGGGTTTCGAAAAAGAGGTGGGTTAGGGTGGTGGTACCCTTGAAGATGTGCCGCAAGCCGCAGGCAAAATGCAGAGGAGTGAAAGCAGTACTACAAGTGATTAATGAATTCAAGCAAACGGTAAATTCTCATTAAGTGAACCGTAAGCCTATCAAACGTAATTAGTGAATGTCGCCATAACAACGTCCTTTCACTTGGCTGCTGTGAAGGGACTCCAACAACTAGCTATATACCTATAGCAGTAGCAGAACAGTACAGCCAGATGTCAGAGCCTTAAAATTACGTTCTCATCGAATTTGTTCATGAAGCGTAAACATTTGTTTGTTACCACTGAGATGTGCTGTTTGATTGTATTGCAAGTGACTTCACCGCCCAGGCCAACTAGAAAACCACAAGCAGTATGTAGTAAGGGCAACAGAAGTCTAATTTCTGCGACAGGTTACCCACCTCTACATATAACTAATCGCAGGAAATTGCAGGAGAATCTGAAAGAGTATCCCATAACAACCCTGTGTGGGTTCGCTAAGAATTCAAACATTGGTTTGAGGGTAGGTAGGAATTTGACTTGACTTTGACCACAGTGGTCACCACCTACTACGTGTGGGTAAAGTGACACTATACTATATGCTTCTCTAATGGTTAAGGTAACTTCAACTGATTCAATATTTGCACCAATTCTCTCTTGTCCTTACCTTGTACGTAAACGTCCTTGTAATTGCTTGCATTGCTTGAATTGATGTATCAATTTCAGAAATCTCTTTTCTTTCTTTTAAGATCTGGTGGGAAAAATTTTTTTGGAACCATTATGGGTGTGGACGCATTCTTAGCGAACACCTAGAGGAAAAAATATGGGGTATGCATGTATGTACTTAGTTTTTTCATATGTTTGTAACTCATGGAAATAATTAAGGCAGGCAAAATAAATAATAATTAGGTACACGTGATAGACATATTTTTAATTTTGCATGCCTATTTGTCTATCTGTCCTCGCTTGTCATTACGCTAACTTCAAAATGTATTGCCCTAGCCTCAGGAATTTTGGCCCACCTGGAACATATTTCTAGCAACCACGGTGACATCTGCTTCTCAAATAATGTGTGATGCACCGCATTTAAAAAAGGTTCCAGGTTGGCGGAATATAAGAAAATGAACAGAGAGATATGCCGGAAATCTAATGGGATAAGAAAAGTGAGACATTACTTAAGTAGTGGAGTTTGAGCTGAGAAGAAAAACAGGGAAAAACTGCAAAAGGAAGAAAAGAAAAGGTTTTTGCAAAAGAAAATAAAGGGAAGAAAAAGAAAAGTGGGTTTAAGCAGAATTGGTGATTAGAATCGTAAGAGGAAAGGATCGTGCATAAAAAAGATTACTGTCACATTTTATAATTTTGGCAATGAATTTCTGTATTTGGCGTTGTAAAACATTTACTCATTTTTGTGTGGATATTTTGAAAAAATATTTAATGAATTTCGTATTTACCGTAGTAAGAATATATACAAGTTTTTTGTCGGCGAGTGGCTACATCTGCGATTTACCAAATTGAGTTAGAGTAATTGGATTTTTTTTTTTATAAGTTTAGTAAGGGAACTTGCGTTTTTGTCGGAGCCAATGGCCAAGTCTCAATCTGCAGGATAAGTTGGAGTATTATAATCTTTTTTCCATGTCAAGTAATACTATACTCACCATTGTAATTTGTAAATTTACAGTTGACCCTTTCCTTTCGTCGAAGTATCAAGTGTTAAGTACAAACAAAAGGAGTAGTCGAAATAGCCTCAGCTCATTTCAAGATTGGATTAATAGCTTACAGATCTCCATAAGGCCTTCCAGAGACTATATTAAGGGATTCGCGAACGAGTGTTATTGTATTTATGACAAAATTTCCCAAATTTAAAGTTTTTCAAATGGTCGTCTCATTGGGTTTGCTCCCGTTTAAATTCGTATCTTTTTAACTATTCTCTTAAAAGGGTTAATAGTTCAACAAAGCGTGCTAACTGGTGCTACAGGGAGGCTGGGGAGTGATATTGTGAGGATGGTCACCACCTTATCCCCGCCATGAGGTTAGTCGGGTCAAGGTCCCGTCAAGACTCGGTGTCTGGTTAGGGTTATTTTTTTAAAAACACAATATTTTTTTATTATGGTGCGTGACAGATCAGGTAGTCTTTTTAATCATCGACAATCTCCGCAAATAATCGAAGTCCTAGCGTGTCAATCTGACTAGATAGCTATCATGGAGTGAACCATCACCTTCTGCTGACAGACTGGACTGCATGTTCATTATCCTCCATAACACGAGCTGAAATTTTGTACCCAACAATTTTATAAAAAAAACAAAAAAAACACGAGTAGGAGTTATAATTGGTCCAAGACCAAGACCCTAGGTAAAAATTAAAGCAAAATAAAGTGAGACACAAGGTGTTATATGACAAAACCAATAAGACGTGACCTCATTTAGTACATTTTTATACCCTAGATGAAATCTATAGGGTATACTAAGTTTGTCATTCCATTTGTAACGCACAGAAATAATGATGGTAGAGCAAAATGGATTGGACACCCCGCATAAAATTAAAAGTTATTTTGATTTTTGCATGTCCGTCAGTCCGTCCGTGCGTACGATAACTCGAGAACGCGTTCACTTAGAAAGCTGAAATTTTGTACACGGATATTAAAAAAAAAAGTACAATTAAGTTCAAAAATGAGACAAATCGGGCAACTCCTTCGTGGGGTTGCCATACAAAAATTTCGTTTTCCACTATACATTTGGACACTACCTGAGAACACGTCGATATAGAAAGCTGAAATTTGGTACATTGTGTTTTTATCGTAATAGCAAATAAAATTTCAAAAATGAACTAAATCGGGCAACCCCTTCTTCGTGTTGCCATATAAAAATGTTGGTTATTTACATATACTTTGAAAATGATCAGTCCTAGATATTTTTATTGTACTAAAAACTTCTTCAGAATAAGAAATCCTATAATATTGGTTATAATCATTTTTTCTGTCCGACGAGCTGTTCTAGAAATATATGCGAGAAACCAATGCACAAAATCAAAATTGCTCAAATGGGTGACCATACGAAATTTCATACGTGCATTCATCTAGGGTATCATAAGAATTGGTCTTAGACCAATTCTAGCTTTTTCACTTGTTAAAGTTGTATTTACTTTTTTCTCTTTTGAAAAAAAAGGTCCACATATATGTAGTGAAAAGTGAAGTTATCTGATTGGTTTAATTTTCGAACTGAAATCTACAGTTATTTCAAAAAGACCGTGTGTGAAAGATGTATAAGCTTTCTCAGTAAACATGCTCTCAAGTTATATTGAGGACCGGCAAACGGACATAAATGTAATTTTCTCTAATGGAACGAGAAAATCAGTTTGATTTCCCCAAAGGAATGGAACATTCAGTGAATTTAGGTATTTGGCACCAGAAAACCTACGTACGTAAAATTCCCGAAATGTTAAGCTTTCTCGGATATAAGGAAGAGAACATTCAATTAATTACGTATTATTCTACATTTTTAATGGAATATGTACTCACTTTTCACTCTTTTGTTTAAGCTTGCCCAGCGCACCAGCATAACTTCTATAGTACATAACTTACATTTAATGAAAAAAACATATTTTCAGCAAGAAGAACCATAAAAATTTGAAAATTCCCTTCATTTTAGGGAATATTCCCTACACTTTAGGTAACAAAACCAACCTGCATTTTAGGGATAAAAAACTAGTCTACGTTTTCCGAAGTGGAGCTTTCCCTAATCTTAACGGAAATTATCTAAACTAAGCTTTGGGGCACAAATTATTGCCACTCATTTTAAGGAATTTATTTTAACTGCACAGCATTATTTTTATGCGCGACAAATGGAATGGCATAGTAGACAGTCGAAATAGAGCATTCTGTTCGTAGAAATAGTGATATTATCTTTAAATGAATAGGACCAATTTTATCCTCACTAAACGAAGTACAATAAGACAAAAGCCTTATATTAGTACTACTAAATTACACTAAGATTAAAGTAAATCAAAGAGATGATAGTTTCTATCGAAAAGAAAAAAAGAAAAATTCATTAATCTAAAACTACAACTGAAAAAAAAAACAAAATAGAAATGAGAGAAAATAACAAACAAGAGTAGGAAAACAAAAGAGAAAGAAAAAAAAATAAAATAAAAAAAAATAAAAATAATAGTAAAGCAAACCAAAATAAAAAAAAAATGAAAATAAAAAAATAAGATTAACTAAAATACGTAAATTCGGTAGCGAACAAAAGAAAATAGCACAAAAAAGAAGAAAGATCCTACTGCAGGTGCCGTCAATTGATTGCAATTGATTAGGAAATCATTATCCATATGACGTGTGCTGCCAGAGTAACCGTTTAAAGCTAGAGGCCGAACTCTCGCGCTGAATGGAAGCTGGAAGAGCGTTCCAAATGCGAATAGTTTGAACAAAGTAAGAAGCATTCAAAACAGAATATTTAAAGCGAGGCAATAGCAAATCGCAACGTCTGTCACTACGCAAGGCCGGTCTACGTGTGTTCATTATGTTATGCAGGAAAAGTAATGCCTTCCGTTGCAAATGCGTTTCCAAAGAGCAATTCAAAATTATATGTCGAAAAGGAGAGATGTGATCATGCCTACGTAGCCCAAACGCAAACCTAATGGAATCGTTATAGGCTACTTCAAGCTTACGCTCACAGCGTGAATCGAGTTTGGGGAAGATGAGTGAACCATGCATTAGATGCGGCAAAACCAGGGTCTTGACCAGCCGCATGCGAAGGTTGGTGGGAAGCATATCAGCATACAGCCAGAGTCGACGAAGCACCCCATAGATCATCCTCAGCATCATTTTAATATGGTCACAGCAACCAATTTGAGAATTGAGTATAATGCCCAAGTTTTTCACTTTCTGTACATATGGTATGGTTGAGAGATTGAATTCTATCGGGTGAAAATAGGAAGGGTCACAACTTCCTCTACCTACCGCTAGTGCTTGAGACTTTTGGGGGTTAAGTGTCAGATTATTTGCAATTGACCAGTCTAAGATGTTGTGAAGATCTTCGTTGATTCTGCTAACACAGTCCTCAAAGAGACGAATGGGACGATCAAGGTATATTTGCACATCATCAGCGTACAAATGAACGGAGCTATTTTTGAGAACAGTAGGCAAATCATTAATAAACAAACTAAATATAAGAGGTCCTAATATTGATCTTTGTGGTACACCGGCAGTCAAGCGAAGCCTAGTGGAAGTAACTTCATTAAACTCTAACCCGCTGCGAGCGATTCTCCAAAAAGCTACTAATTATGTTCAGTGCAGGCGAGTCAAAAGCAAAGAAGCTCCTTAGTTTGCTAAGAAGCATCATATGATCAATACTATCGAAGGCTTTCCTGAAGTTGAGAAGGACCAAGAGCACAATGCGATCATCGTCCAAAGCCTTTCTAAGGTCCGTAGTGATTTTTAGAAGAGCTGCCTCACAACTATGCCCAGAGCGAAAGCCTGACTGCCAACGGGATAAGGAATAAAAAAGGATAATCAAATTTTTTATTAATTTTTGCGGCTACTTAACCATTATTTCAAAATTAAATTTGTTGTTGGTTATGAAATAAGAGCTATCAATCAACTTTTATAATTCTTGTCGATTTTTATTTCTGAATTTAGGTTTACCATTGATCCACAAGAACTACACTAGCCGACATGGTTTCTATTTCTATCACATAAATTCTATTAGGCGATTTTTATAAATTTTTGCATATTAAAAACAAATCTGTTGTACAAATTCACCTAATTCTTATTATTGCGATGTATTAAAATGGTTACCGACAACTCTTATTTCGTAACCAAAAAGAAAAAGTTGTGAAATAATTGTCTTAACCAAAGATAACTATTAAAGTGCAATTTTTATCAATGAATGTCTCCTGTTTAAACACTAAAAAGGTGAAGGTCAAATGAATTTGGAAAGTCACAACTCATCGATCTTTTTGAGATATTTAAGTATTACGGGTTGGACGAGTTTCCGGTACATTCTTGAATTTTTTTTTAATTTTTTTTTTCAGACAATTAATAAATAATGCGTTGTTAGTACACGTAATTGTACAAAAATGAAAGACTATTCTTGTAAAAATATGTATATCGGACATGCAGTTGATGCAGCTTGACAATAGTGCTGAAGCAGGACTACGATTCCATATAGATTACTTTAAAAAAAAGACAGTACATCTCCAAATATTAAGAAAGTCTGCTCGCAAGCTTCCAGTGTTATTTGATTAATACCAGAGACTTAAAAAATTATTACAGAAAGCAACTTGTAGTAATAAGGTAATAAGGCATGTAGGTACCATTTTTAATTCTGAGGACTTTTTTCAGATCCTATTCGACTAAGAACGATTAGAGAAAAAGATGAGCCACTGAGTCGAGTATGTAACTGTTTTAGAGTAAAAGAGGTTTTAATATTAAGTTTTTAGGAAAACTATCACCATAAAAGGTACCTGAGATAAAAACGGGTACTTACTGATTGTTGTTTGACAACTTAGAAAAGAAACAAAAAAAGTTTCGATTGAAATATTACTAAGACACAACCACACGCAAAAATTGAATTAAAAAAAAAATGAAGACTATAAAATTCTCCGAAAACTACGCAGAAATTCAAAAAATTGTATATAGGATTTTCGACTGGAAATCACCCCAACTTTCGCCTTTTATAAAAAAAAACGTTTCAAAAGAATTCAGTAGGTCTGGCCGGATGTGTGTAGACATAACGACTAAATGTTAAAAAAACACACACATTTAGTTAAAGGCGCGTCTACATATAACAAATATTTCCAAAATGTTTGACAAGCATTTATAAAACATTTGTCAAACATTTATAAAACATTCGTTAAACATTTGTCAAACGTTTTTCAAATGTTTGTCAAATATTTGTTTTAACATTTGTCAAACATTTATAAAACATTCGTTAAACATTTGTCAAACGTTTGACAAATGTTTAACGAATGTTTTATAAATGTTTGACAAATGTTTTATAAATGCTTGTCAAACATTTTGGAAATATTTGTTATATGTGGACGCGCCTTTAACTAAATGTGTGTTTTTTTTTAACATTTAGTCGTTATGTCTTCACACGTTTGATGAGTGTGGACGCAAATATTACAGATTTTGATTATTAAAAAAGTTTCAATTTAACGCAAATGAAATGGAAAACATTAGATGTTTGTTAAAGTTTGTACAGTACTTGCAGTCAGTTTTTTAATAACAAATTAATCATGGGTGAGAATTGGGAGTAGATAAATATGATAAAATTAAAAGAATAGTAATCTATATACCGAAAATTGTGGGACAAAGCGAGGGAAGAGCACAAGGGCAAATTAAAACGTTACCTTCATATCAAATGGAAGTGAGTTATCAGTGGCTGCAGGTGAAGCAAGCAAAAAACTTAACTAATTGCTTACGCAGTTCTGACGTTAAAAACAGGCACAAAGGGCCAGTAAACGTGATGGTTCCAATACAATTATTAACCCTTAAGTAGGCGGACGGGGTCAGAGCAATTTTAACCACGAAAAATATGTAGAATCTTCTAGTAGCCACTGCAACGTCCGCATGCGAAGTGTGACTCCATCCGCCCACTTACGTACTTTCTTTTCGTGAAGTAAGTTCTGTTATGTGTTATATCTTTTGTAATTTCTACAATTTTACAATATTTTCGGGTAGGTTCGATCGAAAATAAATAAAAAGTATGTTGAGCTTGGAGTTTTGAGTGAAAAGTGTATGCTTTTCTACTCTACTCCGAATAGTGGTTCTTAGTTTTTTACTTTTCTATAAAGACTGACATGAAGTTCCTCAGTACGTAATATAAAATTATTGTTATTTTATTTATGTGTTAACTTAAAAAGAAAATATTTGTTTTTTAGTTTTTGTTAAAGCATTAAGATTTAGTTATTGATCTACATTGTTTTTGTTTTTGAATATTTTGTGGTTTACCTAAATTAGATATTGATGTCACTGCCGACCCCATGCGCCCACTTGTGTGATTTTGCTAGTGCGCCTACTTAAACTCTAATGCCTCAGCTACTTCAGGACGAATTTCTGAAATCAAGTGTTTTGAGACATTAAGCAAGTACATCAAAGAATCAGCCGTTACAAAAAACCTCTGCTAGTTTGTACTTCGTTTTCTTATTTGTGCCCCGATTGTATTAACTAGAATTTCGAAGTAAATTGAAGAGATTCTTGTGAAATTTCGAAAACTGGAAAAATAATAAATTTTTAAATCATTTAATAAATCACGACCGCTATACTCTAATCTTCTATCTAAAAATTTTCAGTTCCACCATCTCCTTTTTGGAAAATTTCCTCAAACGTTGTGGCAAGTACGAAGAAAGATGCTGCTATGAACGTTACTTCACTCGGAGAATACATGATTAAAACTAAAAATTTGGAAAATATTTCTCACACAAATATCCTATCCTATGTTTGACAAATGTTATAACAAACATTTGACAAACATTTGACAAATATGTATTAAACTTTAATCAACTGCCTATAAATTGTTTGGTCAAATGTTTGACAAATGTTTTTTTGCCAATGTTTGTTATATATGTGGATGCACCTCAATAAGTAATATTTAAACGTTTTAACTATTAAACAGTGTTATAATCTATAGAGCTAAGTAGATTGTTGAAATTGTCACACTCCGTTCTTGTAATAACTGTGGTTATCTAATTTCGAAATAAAAGAAATGGATAGCTCTTCAAACAAACATTTACAATTTTGTAGATTTTCACGTATACTTGGAAAAAAAATCAAACCTAGCCGTTTTTAATATCCTGAATGGTATAAGTGTATATCAAATTGGTTATAACAATTTTTACTGTCAATTGAACTAGATTCTAGATAAAAATTCAAAATATCACATTTTTTAGGGGTGAGTATATTTACAAGTATTCATCTAGGCTAGGGTACCACTATAATTATTCTAAATCCAATTAATTGCAGCTTCCTTCGCAGTTTTTCAGTTTTCTTTTAAGGTATCAAATTTTTTCCTCAAACTTCCAATGAAAAAAAATATAAAACAAAAAAAAAAATGGTAAGAATGAGAGGAACATATTCACCCAATATTAGAAAATTTTATAACTCAATGAAAGCACGCTTTTCCTCAAAAAATACCCAATATTATTCACAGAGAAGAAGAAAATGAAAAATTTCCTCATAAGTAATTTTCTTCGTTGCGTAAAATGGTTTGATAAATAAATATAAAAAAAAAACCAAGGTAAATGGGAATGTATCTAGTCCGCTTAGTAACAGCATAAAAATGAAAGAATTCAGTATCCTTCTTCCTTTACGAGATTTACCTTAATATTGGTAAAAATAATAGTTGAATTCGTCCTTGCTGCCGATGATGTACTCATATATATCTATGTGTGTTTGTCTGTATTTTATACACCCTTTTAACCTAAGCAGATACGACTAGGTGTATTGTTAAATAGTAGGATTCTCCCCGAAATACTTCTTGGATGGTAGATAGGTAGGTAAGGTAAATATCAGAAGAATTGAAGGGTCTATTTATAGGCTACAGGTAGATAGATATAAGTGGTTTTTCTCTTTTCCATCAATGGTCTGCTCCTTTATACTGGTAACGTAATAAAAGTGTGTACAGCCTGCTTCAACTTCATCCACTGTTTAACTCAATCGATTAGATAAGAGATAAATTGGATTTATGTGAATTTTTATTTTTATTTTTTATTTTTTTTTCAGTCGGCTCTACGAAAGAAATAAAAATCGAATAAGCAGAGTATGAATTTCGAGTCTATCTTGCTAGAATCAAAGACTTTTTCACCATACCACCATAAAAAAAATGTAAAAGTATATCACAGTGCAGGAAGGAGCGATTGCTCGCTCGTTCATTGTAAGAGAGAAGAAAATTTAACTGAATCCATCTTTATCAAATGATAATTGTTAAAAGGATCAGGGGAATAACCGGAGATAAAAAACGAACATAGAAGCGCCGAAATAAAATGCGGCGTATTATTAGATTTTATTGAGGTATGTACGTACATATATATAACATGGATTCATAGTGCTTTAGCTGGTACAATTTTATAGGTCGTATCTTTACTATTATGTGGGTGGATTTGTGGTGTGTTTCTTTGAATTTAATATCAAGTCTCTTAATTTTTTTATGACTGTTCTAAGGAAGTGGGGTAGACTTTTTGGTTTTTTTTTTTTTTTGTAATTGGTGAGGCAAGAAATGACTAAATTAGATTAGAGCAGTGGATATATGTATATACTTATTATTCGCCTAACAAGGTTGCTATTGCTATATAATACTAGCACTGCTTATGTACGTACATCCATAATAATATATCCCTTGATATACCTTAATTAAATCGGCGAATTTTTTAACAGTTTCAATATACCTATGTAGTCGCACATCTACGGCATACAGCGTACATATCAGTATAAACTCTTTTGAGAAAATTGAAAACCCCCCTAATAAATATATGTAGGTATGTATAAAAGTGTGTTTCGAAAATCCCAAAAATTCCACCAAACTACATTTAACTTTGCGCAGTGACATCCAACAAATAGGAATCGATTTATTATAGTGGAAGCGATTTGTACCTGCTATCAGACTACACACAAACACTCCATTGATGGAACATATTTGTCTAAAGGGCTTTAAAGGCAGCCTTAATTTTTCTTCTTTTAACAATTACGATGCCAGTGGCATGGCGTGTTTCCTTTCTTCTTTTCTATCCACCATATTACGCCTGTTGCTGTTGTTCTACTAATTAGAACCATTTATCATGTTTGCCAAGTCCCGAGTGCTCTTAAATGAGCTAAAGGCCAATTAAAATACCTGAACACTTTAAGTAGGGGCTTTTGTGGATGGAAATTACATAAACATGATTTATTGAATTTAGCGATAAATAATGATCAATATAGGAGGAGTGGGGAGAAGGACACGGAATGAAAGGATAAAAAGTTAAATTTACTGCTAGAGTCCTGGTGTGTTTGTTACAAAATGAATTAATGTCTCCTGTTTGTACTCACATTTGGTAAACGTCTAGGAGAAAAGCATCTACTTCTATTTGTAAGAGAAATTATCAATTTTGAATATTTGTTCCAGCCGAGTTAGTTTTCCCTTACATATATGGATGTAAATATGTGTATGTATGCAAGTCCTGTTTGTTGGTCGACCAAGTTATGTCTGTTATACGGCAAATTATTTACAAGGTGCTTGCAAGAGAAACGTATTAGAATGTCAAAGTGTCTAACTTCGAATATCTATCTATCTATCTATCTATATCTATTGAAACTCAAGGTACAAATGTCCTTTGCTAAGATCCATTCCACCAGTTATTCATCTTGCTCAAGATCTCACATAAACAATTAAAAGGACGCATATGGACTTCCAATGAAGTCCTAATTAAAATTAAGCTCCAATGTAATACAAATTTAGCTTTCCTGCATGGATTTTAAGAGGTTAAAGGTGAATTAGTCTATGTATAGCCTACCAATTGCAATCCTTTGTAAATATGTGTTTACATGTAATTCCAAATATTTGCTTTTAGGGTCTATCTAACTGTGATTGAATGTTCAAAGGATGTAAAATACAAAGATACATAGATGGAGGTCTTGATTCGATGAATTGAGCTACAACAGCTTTATGGACCAGTTAAAATAATTTTTAGTATAACATGTGGCCTTAAATCAAGATTGATTCAGTGACTACACCACTCACATTGATCGACAAAACCTAAAAACCAAACTAAAGCCTGAACAAAATCTGGCTTGGAAATTTTGAGATGTTACCTGAGTGAGCACAGGGTCCATTAAGTAGACCCGTTATGATCCTTAATTCTTTCCTGCTGAACGTGAGGAATACTTTTTTCCTCTGAATACGAAATGAATTTCTTCTCTTGTCTCAGATGTGGGGTGTTTTTTTTTCAGTGTACCAATTTAATTCTGCGTTTCAAAAGCATGACTTTTGCTGAAATGTGGTTCTTTGGGTGATCAGAAATATGATTAGGGCCGATAAACAAAGATCTGATTCGGTCCTTTGAAAAAATGTAAATCAGCGCAACTTTTTTTTTCGCATAGTTACTTCAAAACTACAAGACATGTCAGAACTAGCTTAGATTCAAATGTAAATGAATTTAGGCAGCGCAGAGATCTACGGACTGGAAAATAGTAGATGAGGCCCTCAATTCCTAGTCGAATTGGTAATCGATCCATAAATGGCGAGGCCTGTCTGTAGTCTTATTGTCCGAAGTATGGCCTTCTTCTTAACATGCAGATGCCATGGAAGCGGGTCCAGTATAGCTTCCAAGTCTGCAGTCGGGCAGGTATGCTTATGGTATCAGTTGCAAACTATTGTAGTTTTCGTACACTAGATTCAACCATTTTGGTTTATTTTTTTGGCCACCAAATAAGTGAAGCGCATGTGACGATGGGACTTATAATGGATATATATTGGTTAGTGGCAGGGTTGGTAAAGCATGTAAAAGTATTCAAATATTTTTGAGAAATATTGATCTTTGCCCCAAAAAAATAATTAATGTGAAAACCTTGGACGTATTATCAAGCATGCATTCTTATTGGAAAATTAATATGAAAACAAATAAGTTGACTTTAAATGAAGCCTATAGACTTCAGCAAAAGCATTTGCATATTGAATTCCACCAAATGTATAAAGATCCAAAATAGGGATGTTTTTTTGAAAGCATCGAATTTTTTTTAAATTTTTGAAGCTTCCACCTTCATCAGATGGAAAAAGTTGGAAGCTACGAAGCTACCCAATAACCAGTTTTCAACTTTCCGTTCATCTATTGAGCTAAGATATGGCACACTATATAGATTGTAGATCTTGAATGACAATAAATTCTTGTACTTTTATATGATATAAAACTAAGATGGTGTCTACATGATGACGGCGAATTTGTCCATTAATGACCCCATTCGATTCAAAATTAATATCTTGGAATTCTCGGGGTTGCAGATTACGAAATTTTTTGGTAAAAAATTATAAATTAATATATGGCAGACAAACGTAGCTATTTTTTGTCTAATTCGGTATCTTAGAGATTTGGACTTGTGGATATCGAAGTCCTGAACAAAATTCCGAAATTTTTTGTTATTAACTTTACTAGTTAGTTAGAGACAAAACTTGTAACGACTTGAAACTTAACATGTGTACGTTCATTCCATAAATTTAGTCTATAAAGGACAAAATGATAAATAAAAAGAGATTATTAATTAAATTTACTATAGATAGTCTTCGAAGTTGGAAGTCGAACCCATCGAATCGAATCATGAACATTGCATGAAATTTCAAAATATTTGAAGCATCCAAGTTAGTATGCTTTAACAAGCGAATGTGTTTGATTCAAAGTTTATTACTCTGTTCGCCCGTTTGTTTGTCCGTTCCATCGTCAAAAACGATACAAATCATCCGCCATTTTGAGTTTTTGTTACATAAAATTTTAAAAGTTTATTTTCATCCAAGTAGTGAACCAAATTTTTGATCAATAGCTCAACGAGAAGAGTGTCGATATAGCGTTAAAAGTTTCGAGACACATTGGCTTTACAATCTTATAATGATATATATTTATATACCTACTCTTTTATCATAACTAAGACACTAAGAGTTATTCCCCGAAAACTCCTGAAAACTGAAACTTTTTAAATTATTCGAAAATAATTTCATAAATTTAACCTTAACAACAGTGCAAATACAGGGAAAAATTCATGTTTCGTAGGTTCGAAGCATAGGTGAAACATTCATGCTTCGAAGATTCGAGACTTTCTAAATTTTGGTAAAACATGAATGCTTTGAAGGATCCAACTTCGAAGTTTCGAAACTTCGGATCACCTGCTTCGAACACTATCAACGGCCCTACCAAATGTGATTGAACAACTAAAAGATGGTGCTTAACCTGGGTCTGGAGTCCGCAGGTTGCACTAGTTGTATTGTTGGGCAGGTTGATAAACAACTGAGTTTTGAGGTGTAGTTTGAGGTTTTGTGACTGCCTTAATCTTACGTTCGAGGAAAGTTCCAGCCATACTACTGGAAGAGAGGTTAAACAATAGAATCTTCCAGTATAAATTGAGGAAGGCTCCGATCTTGCGCTCAAAGAATGCCCCTGATGTAGTACTGGGTAGGTTAACAGATGGCGTCTAGATTGACATAAATATGTCCTAAAATTTAATATAATGTAAAATAAAAATGATTTATTGAATCACGAACAACTAATAGTTCCTGGCGGGAGCCTGTATTTACTCCGAGTCGGGGCGAATTTTCGCTTTTTTCGGCCAGCTGATATTTAGCACTCTATTACACACACAGTTACTATTTAGGTGCTGTTGAGACCAAGGCGATCCTATGTCGACTTGACAGGACTGTTCGGAACAGTGCTAACACTGCTTGATCCTGGAGTTGTCACTCTGGCGACTAGTCACCGATATGCCGATCTGCGATAGTGAGTGCGTTAACTGGTGCTGAAGTACGTAGCGCTGCATCAGACAGTTCGTCAGCCATCAGTGGCACAGGATCTTAGATTATATAGCAAAAAGGATAGACTAGGAGGAAGAAATACTTAAGCATTTTTTATCATGTAGTAAAATCGCATCGATATGTTTGTTTAGCCATGGAAGTCGTAAACTACGATATTTTTTGAGCGGGCACATAATTAAGTGGCTGAAACTTTATCAAATATTGAAAAAGTTTTATAATTTTCTGTTACTGTGATTCGATTCGTTCATTTTTCAGTTTATAATTTTATATTTTTTTTTATAACTTTTTACATTTTTAAGAATTTTCCTAGTGCCCCATTTATTTTTCAATAATATTTCTTGGCGTTGCCTTTGTATGGCTGATATCATATAGACACCCGATGACAATTCAATTGTAAGCAAACAAACTGGCATTGGAAAATGTTAAATTTTCTTACCACAGCTGTTTATTTTTATAACTATTTTGTTTATATTTTATTTCAAACTTTATAAATTATTATTGAAACTATTAAAGTCGCCTGAAAAACGACTTTCTACGGCAATAACTCCGGTTGTTTCTGCAGCACAGCACAACGCAATACATTACCATAATTCTAGACTTCGGATTCTCGATTCTATATTAAATCTCTTACACAAAATAATATTTCACTATTGTTTCTCACTATTATAAAAGCATAAATCACTTTTAATCACGTTTTCACTCACAAAAACAACACCTGAGTTGTTTTCGCAAATTCAAATAAATTTAAAAATGTCAGAAATGTCGAACTGTCAAAAACTAAACACCCAGCCCTCTTGTCAGTACCGCCCCCCCCCCCTGTCTACAAAGAAAAATGCTTACCACACGTACACGAATTTTACACAGCATAGCTTATCCTTTTTGCTATATAATCTAAGCACAGGATGCTCGTCAACTAATATCTGCCTAAAAGTAAGTATCTGAAATTGAACTAATGGCGATATCAGACCGGTAATATGCAGAAAGATCGTTCTTCAAGTAGGACATTTTTCAATACAAGCCTTATTCTATTGATTGTCAAATACAATTGATTGGCGGCTGACGTGAGACTACTGTTTCTAAGTTTTTTAAAAAATTTCATGATAATCAAGGCCCATGATACATCAATAAAGTATGGCCGACTCGAGAGGAACTTTTGACGTTACTATGTTATTTGAACACAAATGTCATTTCCAGTTAATTTGTTTTGAATTTTTCTGATTATGAAATACGTTTTGAATATATTAAAATATTGAAAAAAATGTTAGTTTCTTCGTTTAAACCACTTCGGGAGAAATAATTATGTGCTAGTGGGAAAGCAAATATATTTTCACTTTGATAAGAACGATTGAAATTGGGACGAACAAATTTGTGATATTTGTCGCCAAATAAGGCAAGCAGCCAATTGACAGATAATTCGGCCGTACCTTGTTAATCTTTGCATCATGATCAAAGCCTATCTAGCTAAGGCTTTCTTCGTTCAGCAATATATTACGAGCTGGGAGTTTCGAAAAACATGTTTCCCGAATTTACATTGTGGTTTGTCAAGCGTTTAGAAAACTGCGACCAGACACAGACGTGCAGCCATATGCACCTGCAACAAATATGCACAGTAAAATTCCGTAATGCTATTTGATCACAACCAGAACTCTGTGAATGTGGAATAATCTCCCATCTTTTGTCTTTAATCGGACTTACAATTTTACAAAGGTTCAAGAATGACATATTTTAGCACCTGTGCTACTATAATCGTATCACCAGGGAAAGTGCTCAGACATACGTGATAGGATATAAAAATCAGCTAAAAATACCGGGGCGGTCTTCTATAACCATTGACCATGATGATATTAGATGATTCGCATAGAACACGTTGTTAACGGTGTATCTGATGAGAAAAGAAGAAGATGCGCAGCGAGAGATTGCTTGTCTCTATGTAGTCCGAAATCAGTGCAGAAAGTGCCATGTTGAATTACGCGTAAATTGCTGTGTCGTTTTTCACTCGATTTGAGTATGTTATAAAACTTTCTATACAAACTTAAAAAAAAAAATTTACTCACAATGAATAGAAGAAATTCTTTCACTTATTCCTATGCCAATCCCTTGTCAACTGGTGCTAATTTAATTAAAATTTCGTATTTGGCCATTTCAAAACCAACGCCAATCTACTAAAACTAAACAGACTTATTACAAAAGAATATAAATGAGGACTCAGTCTGAATTACACATTGGATACACCAATCTTCAACAATTGGTGTGAATTTATATATATATATATGTGTGTGTGTGCGTGTGTGTATTTCCAAATCATATTCCTGAATAAGTGTACCCGACAATGTTAAATAGTTGCAACATTTCTTGCTGACAACCCGGCACCTTTGTATGAAGGATGATAACATTTCAGAGATACATGCACGATGCAAAATGGATTCTGTCTGTCATCGTTGAAATTAATTGCTTCTCCAAGGAACGGCATGAATAAAATGCAAATATCTATGTATATGTGAATGCCAGAGCTATGCTATGTCATTATGACACCACACCTATATATGTACATATATATACATACGCATCGCATATGCTTGGCGAATTTGGGCACCTTGCAATAAGTAGACGGCTGTAACTCCTGTTTATAGTTGACATTAAACTCTTAAAGCATTCAGCCGTATCACATGACAAATGAATTGTCGTCGGCTAGGCTGTGCTCTAATAACGAAGGCTTTTCAGATGTAATTACCCTCTTCCGTGCAAATGCATGTGAATGACAGCGTCTTTGCCTAATCGTGTACCTACTTCTTAGCAATGTGTGGTAGAGGGACAGTAACGATTCGCAAATATACAATGGTTTAGCAATTAGTGATTTAGAGGGAACAGTTGTTGGCGACAGGTAGCAGTAGTACCCACCTACTCCTGTACTCTCCTCTCTGTTTGCTATTCAAGTACCTACTAAGCTGCGGCAACATATCAAAATGTTACAAATCCCGAGGATTACATCGTTTTAATAGTCACCGTATTTGGATAAGGGATATATACTAGCGCGTTTGGTCCTAGTTGATAAGAATTTAACGGGCGGAAAATAGGGTTGTACTACTCTAATTAAGATTTGTGGTGGTGATGGGTGTAGAGTTGGAAACTTTCGTTGTTGTTTTTATTTGAATATGTATGGGTGAATGCTCGGGCTATCGGTCTCTGTTGTAGACAAAAAACCAAACGATTAGTGTCTAAATTTTTTATTTATAGTCTGCCACAACGTTTCACGGGTGAACACTCCGCGTCTTCAGGTGGTCTTATCTATAAGGTAACTATCATGAGCCCTTGCCAAAATTTACAATATTTACATTACTTACGAAAAAAACATTTATGAACAATAATTAACTCACTCCAATAAAATATACAAGCACTGGGCGAAACAATAATAAATTAACATTTAAATGAAAAAACACTGCAATAAAAACTTATGAATTATTAAACAAATACAAGAAAAAGAAACTACTTTTGAAAAAACACACATTTGAGACCACAATATTTAAATCTCACGTCTAAGAAATAAAATATCATCCACATTGCGCGATTTGTCGTTACTTTATGATCAGGTGAGAGAATGTTTTTTGGATTGTATATCTGTATACACAACGTAAGTGTATATGTGGTGGGAGGAAGCCCTTATTATGGGTTAGCTAAGAAGTGAGCAGTACACCGAATTTATGTTGTCGGTGTCTGTTTTCCGATTCATTGTATTGGGGGGTGGTGTAAATATGCTAAGCCTCAAGGCAGATCCTCTTGCTAATATTTTTTTCCTTACATAAAATCGTAGTATTATTAAAATCCGGACAGTGGTTTGCCTGCACACAGTGGTTAGCCAAAGCAGTCTTGCAGATCTGTTTATTTTTTATATCCGACTTGTGACCCGCAAGACGATTTTTAAGTAATTGACTTGTGGTACCTACATAATTTAAATTGCAATCTGAATTGTCTAAAATTGAACCCATGCACGGAATATTATAAACCAGGTCCGTGGAATGTTCCTTATCTGTCCTATCTTTAACACGGCTGAAACACCGCCTAATAGTTTTGTCAGCTTTAAAGGCCGGGCAAATTCGATCATTTTTTTCTGTAACCACCTTTTTGAGTTTTTCAGACAGACCTGAAATGTATCTGAGACTTCGATATATTTTGTTATTTTGCAGTTTCATGGACAACCAATATTAGTTTGATGTTCCCAGAAATAAAGTTTGTTGTAAGTAACCTTGCTGCCATCAAAATGGTATCTGTCTTTAGATATTTTCTTAAACCAGTTCACATACCTTAACATGCCGACTGTATGACCATCTATTCAGAGAAGGGGAAAACAGTAACATTGTAACCACGTTTAGAAATCAAAATAACCAATGTACGGGAAAACCCTCTGGCCAACATGCTACTTGATGCGATGGTACCAGAGTTTCGTTTTGGGCATCGCTTCTCGGTGAGTTTTTCTGAAAGGGAATCGTGGGCTGAGGATAGTATCATATCGAGATTTCCTCGGTCCGCCTTGAGTGTCTGTCCTGCCTGAAAGGCGAGCCTGAGACAATCGAACACTTTCTGTGTGCTTGTTCGGCCTTTGCTCGGAGTAGGTTAAATACGTTTGGGTCTGCCCTTTTATCTGTTTTTATCTGTGGATAAGCAGAAAGACTTACCTCACCATGATAATGATGCACTCTTCATTAAGAGGACAGGAAGATTTTGGTCCTAGGGTTTCTGGCAAATTATCACAATGGGCCGACCCGGTCTCCGAACTTGGGTTCTATTGTCTCACTACCAGTAGAAGGAAAAATTTTGCTAATATGCTACGTGCGCTCATTTGAAACTTCTTTGTCCTACTGAAGGATGTCTCTTTTTCTTTTTTTATGTTCTTCTTGTTGTGTAAGAACCATCTAAAAATGTTTCTCCTACACTTGGTGAAAGCCAGCTAAACACTTGGATACTCAGTCTTCACGAATAGTTTCTTGCTCCAAATTAGGAAAGATATTTTGTTTTATGTTCGAAAAAATTTTTTAGCATAGGACATAGGATGTCATCCGTAATGATATCGACCATATATCTTCTTTTCATCTCCCGAACTTCATCAGCAAGCTTGTGAACTCTCCGTTTGGTACATCGAGAAATATTTTTCCCACCTACTGTCTCTTAGTAACGCTGCTTCCTTCTTTCTTCCCCTTTTTTTTATGACGGGCCCAACCATTGTGGTAGCAGGGACTAAGACAGGTTTATGGTTTAGAAAATATATTCTAGAGCATTCTTATTCTGCACAATGGCTGATACTCAGGTGTCTATCGCAGAGAAACTCTATCTTATAATTACAGACCCGCTAAAATATCTCAATTCAATATATATACGGGAGCCATCCGTAAAAATTGGGGAAGCTAGTCTGGAGTCTTCAGTTCATATGACTTTGCTCCAAATTCACAGCAATAATCGATAGATGAAGTGAAATTCTATGGTATCACAACTTCGAATATCATGCAGGCCAGGGATTTTTAGGTTTCAGCCGCCACCCATTACAGTTGTAAATATCTTCATGAACGTATCCATCACACTTGTCCTCTGCCTAAATGTTCAGATTATCGAGCGACTGGTAAAGTAAAACCTCAAGATGTAAATATATGTGCACATCGCGGACAACACCGACCTCAGTTTTATTCCCTTTAGTTTTTTTTTTATTTATTAAGAAATACACAGAATTTTTTAACATAGTCAGATAGCCTTGGCGAGTTATGTAGACATTGAAAATAGAATGTATATCCAATAATGGAGTTATAATTTTCAGTTTCCGTAGCAGTTTTTAGGTAAAAAGTAGCATCATGGGAGCATGTGACACATGATAAGACAATAAATGATCTGATGCACCAGATTAGAAGATTAGAGGGGATAGTTTGGAATGCTGCTATGAACCCTTCTTCTTATCACACTGGTAGCTGGCTAGCATTTGGTCAATCCAAATTACAAGATAAGTCCACATCAACTTCTAGGTATGGAGAAAGCCTTTATGCTTCCGCTCTCACTAAAGCAGGATAAATACATTGGACAATCAGAGTTTGAGGGCTGAGATAATTGTAATCGTTCATTAGACCAACTCCACATTAACCATTTTAGCAATAGCGTACAGTTCTCCATTGGAAACGGGTTCAAATTCATTCAGATTTTTTTCAACTTCACCTCATCCTCTGGCCTGCAGCTTGGAAAGTCTACACTTACTGAAATGCGCTATATACTTTAAAATCCTTGAAGAAGCATCCAGAAACACATGTCTTTTGCTTATGTGCCAAGCAAATCATAATAATTTTGAATTCAAATTACACCTACAACTACACATTGTCAAATTTCAATTGCATTCAAAACATTCTTGGGTGTGCGTGTGGAATATCGTTCGATATGGAATGACCTCGGTAATCTTATGAATTAGCCTTATTAAGTAGGATATGCCAATTCGAGAAATATGGTGAGGAAAAAATATTTAATAATCAAATGTAAATCTGTGACAAGTAAACAGGCAAAATACCACGATCCATTAGAAATTACATGTCCGTAAGGAAGTACCGATACAGTTTATAAGCAAAGTCCAAGTAACAATCCCCCACACAATTTGGAAATCAGCTTGATGAATGCATCTTCCATGATCTGCTAAGAGAAAAAAAAACACCTACTAAAGGGAATAGTATTCATAATATAGAAAAAAATTACCTACTCTCCTTTCAGAAGAGTAAACGAAGAGTGCTGCAAAAGATAAGAAAGGGACTATGCTTAACTAAGGCAAACAAAGAAGAAAAAAAAGTTTGGGTTCGAAGCGATAAGGTTTTTGTGAGAAAAATGATTTCTACTTGATGGATGATGGGCTAAACTGCAAAGAAGGTGTACTGGTTGCTGTACAAATAATCAGAATCAATTTTTCAATATTTCCTATGAAATAACTGTCACTCACTACAACCCTAATGAATTAGAAATTAGTAATACCAAAAGGCACACGGAAGTTACAGGCTTAATGATGATTGTGATAATTGAGAAGTTTTTAGCAAATTATTTTTACTTAAGATCTGTGTGTCCTTTTAGGTGAAAAATTATAGTTTTTTAAATGTAAAATAAAGTTGGGTACATTCGTGGTGGTGAATTTTACTATGAAAACTATGAAACCTAAAAGGAATATTATTGTAAATGTCCTATACGGGCTATTTCCAAACATTTATATGTACTTAGGAGGTTGTCTCCCAAAAGCGTTGTGATTAGCAACTTGTTTTAGTGTTTTGTGCCCATTTTCTGTAATTTTTGATTTAAAGTAAGTAAAAAAGTATTTCTCAAGAGAGTTCTGACTCAATTGTAAAAAATGTTGTGAGCATAATATGATGAATTATGTAACGCTTAAAGTTTTAAACAAATTTCTGAATAAAATTATCAATTAAAAAAAAGTGTTGTGGGGGCATATTCGTCAAATTTAAAAGGGCACAGTTGCACAAAGTGATGTTAAAATGATATTGCTAATTCCCAGACATCGTGTAGGCTCATGCACTTTACTACATACTGATTGGATATCAACTGAACATTTGTGATTTATTTGTGCTATATCTTAGAATTCCTTAATTGAATTAGTTTATTTTTATTCAAAAAATAAAATATATAACTTTTTAGTCTTTAGTCCTTCATTGACGTAACCAAAATTGATCTGCAATTTCTTTCGATGAATCTTTCCCTTCAAGAGGTACTTTGGCCATATTTACATTATTTTTCAAGTTAAAAAAATTATAAGTACATAATACAATGATATATTACTAGTTATATAACCAAGTGTATAGTTTAATATGAGCTATAAAGTTTTCATCTCGTCTTATTCTTTTGGTGATATACTATTTAGAAGTGAAAGTGGTGAATACACTCAACTCTACCCTACTGATAATGAAGGTTGGTTGGATCAGATTTTGTAAATCAAATTTTTCTAATGTAATGAATTGAAAATCTGTGCTAATTTTTTGTGTCACTAGATTTAGATTTTTGTTTTTGATTTAAGTTTGAAGCGTGGCGAGCAGCCTTAACACTGCTAATTTTTATTGGCTTTTTCTTATAGCTCACCCAATAATCCCATACTCTTTCTAGGAAGTACTTTTTTTATGTGATTTAAAATGCCTGGAATCTATATCGGGAAACATACGAATGCTCGAATCGGAAAATTGCGAAATGATATCCCGATTAAAAATCCCAAATTTTTCGTAGCCACATAATTCCGGACAACAAAAGCCCGCATCATAAAACCCCGTAGCATAAAATCCCGAAACGTATTCCCACATAATTTCGCAATAACTAAAGTTTTTAAATTATAAATGGAAAAAAAAGTAATCAGAAATAACGCGGAATTTTCACAAACGTCTTTATTATATAATATAAAGAGAATAGGTATATGTTGCACATTATTGTAACAACAAAATATTAAACATTATAATTTCTCGTGTTAATATGTATATTTAGTTAATTGGAATATAATATAGAAAGTGCGCATAAATTATAAAATAATTCGATTAAGATCGAGTCGAGTAATTAGCTGAGGGGAACTGTGAAATCCGTTTTGCGATCGGATATAACCCTACC
Organism: Dioctria linearis; assembly: GCA_963930735.1. Taxonomy (NCBI): domain Eukaryota; kingdom Metazoa; phylum Arthropoda; class Insecta; order Diptera; family Asilidae; genus Dioctria; species Dioctria linearis. The sequence goes on along the minus strand of OZ005743.1, from coordinate 180,214,980 downwards.
GAGTTAGAAGCAATCTAAGGTGCGAAAAATCTAGTATTTCAGTTGGATAGGGAAAAGGAAAGTACTAACAAATTTAGCATGGGGATCGAAAAATCTCCAAAAATAAAGAATGCTATTAGTTTAAAAAAAAATATACAAAATTTAATCTAGTACGTTTATAAAAATCTAGTACAGAATCAAAATGTCTCAGATCATGAAAAAAAGTTTGTGTGGACCCACCCGCATAAATTGGAGTCTTAAATCGCCGGAAATCTCAAGAAAGAAGTCCTCCAGTTCACCCCCACCCCCCCGCCAAAGAAAAAATGAGACTTTTAAAAGTTGCGATTATCTCTAGAGATTGCTTTCAGGAAAATCCAATCCGCTTGATGGACGACTACCGTTTTTCATATACATGGGACGAAAAAGCGATACTTTGACTGCCCTCGTGCGACGCATCTGTAGCCCTCGATACCAGCTTAATACATATTTCTCTATTAAATTTTCAAAAATTTCCACTTTTTGTTCGCCTGTTCCCTAACTTCTCGTTTATGACACCAAAGTGAAGCCACCGGCCGTGAAGGTATTAGTTAAAAATTCTATCAGCTCACTGCACAAGTGTTCTAACGAATCTGTGTATAGCGAAAGATTTTTATAGCCAATTGTGAGGTTTTATATGAAATTTTGTTACTATTTGAATCGATAGTATAAGTAGGACAATGAAGATTCACCCGATCACTTTCAACCTCCCCACCTTACCATCCAACCCAATTATCATAGTTGAACTGGCTTTTTTTTCTATTATTAAGCAAAGCTCAGGGGATACCCTTTGATGCAAAGCAGAGTAAGGCTATACACATGTGCGGAGTCTGCAGCGCGAGTATTCCGTTTCAGGAATCATTCTACATTGGATCAGACTGGATATTTCATCGAAACATTGACCATGCATGTAGCGATAAAGGAGCGAAAGGCATCCAACATAGCGGCGATACTCAAGTGAGTCGATATGACGAGTTATTGCCACAGCGCCAATGAGCTTGAAGTCTCTCTTTTGTACAATATAAAATGAAGCTAAGGTTGTGCGACCAGTCCCGGACATGGCAATTGTATTGCATTTTATATCTGATCTATTACTTGTAGAGGAGCGCTAGATTTGACCGGCTGAAATATTTCTTACACCCTTGGAGAAGTCCAAGGCATTTTGATGCTTCTTTGGCAACAGAGAAGATGTGATCTCTCTGGCCTAGCTTGCTGGAAATATTAATGTCAAGAATGCACAAAGGTGGTGTATCGTAAATCAGTGCTTAATCAAATTATGATCGTGTTGACAGATTTGGCTTTTAGATGCATTAAATTCGGTGCGATTTTCCTTGCCCCAAGCGAAGATATTGCCAAGATCGCTATTCTATGATCTAATCATGCAATCTCGTTTGACAGATATGGCATTCCCACCTGGAGTCCCTAAGAGTGTTGAAGGAGTAAGCGAAATCAAAGGTAGTGTCATCAGCGAAACTATGTATGAGATTGAAAGTAAAAAAGCAGATCATTAATGAAAATTAAAAAAAATTAAATTAAAAAGATAGTCGGGTAGATAAGGGTGCCCTGAGGCACACCAACATTTATGGGATGATTTGAACTTCATCGCTGTAAGGCCATGTCACACAATCCGTATTAGGGGACTGGATAAGAAACTTTCAATCTATAGTAGGAGAGCGAGGGGGAGACTGAGTGCTTTAAGTTTGGCTAAAAGGGCGGACTGCCCGACTCTATCAAAAGCCTTTGAAATATCTAGAGCAACGATTTTATATTCATTCCAAATTTCGAAGACTACGGTCCCAACATTCTGTAAGATAAGTCAACAAGTCTCCAGATGAGCTTCCAGTCCGGAAGCCATATTGACAATCATTGATGAGTTGACTGGTTTCTAGATATTTCATTAATTTGGAGTTAATGATAGATTCAAAAAACTTTGAAAGAATCAAAGTGATTGCAACTGGTCGATAATTTCTTGTCTAGAAAAGCAAGAATATTCGACTTTTATTAAAATTTTGCCTGTACGTTGAAATCGGAAAGCTATTCGTTGTATGTGGGTCCAAATGGACGCCTTTAGTCGGTATGTGTTTAACGGAAATCCATCCCGTCTTACTTCTCAGCTGCTAGATTTAGTTATTAGAAGTTTTAAAATAATGGTATTATATTTATATTAGGGATATGAGCAATAAAGCATCAAGTTAATATAAATGTCAATTACTAGAATGCCTAAGGTGAGGCGACTTTCGACTGTAGTCTTCCTTTATCCAGCCAAAAAATTATTTCTTATGTCGGTAAAATCTTTTTCGAATCCGATTTTCGAAAATTTCAATAAAGTTTAACCGAAAATGAAATTTTTACACTGAAAGACAAATGGTAAGTATCACATTTTCGAAAAAAGTCACAATTTCACTGTAATTTTTATTTTTTTGTAATTCAGACTCCAGTTTCAAAAAAGGGAAAGTAACTTTTACGACTCTCTTATTCAATACTATGTAAAAGATCTCTGCCATTTCGAATTTTGACTAAAAATTCAGAGTTCACGGACCCCTAAAGCTAAATCTAAGCATGCAAAAACAAACAAAAGAGTATAATTATGTAAGAAACATAGTTACAAAAATTCTGGAATTTTTAAATCGAGTTATTATACATAGGTTTTAAAGCGTTTCTTTTAAAGCTGATTTTTTTATTCATTTATGTTTTTATTATCTATTTTGAATCAATATACAACAACACATCCATATATTCCGTAGTAGTATGTAGTCAAATAAAAACAAAGTGGTCGCATTCAATAATTTCTATATCACTCTTTTGTATAATTCAGATTTTAGTTTCATCTTAACAGTAAATTTTGATCTCTAGTTAGTAAGTTTAATTAAAATTGAAAAAGCCATATGCAGTTATACAGCCGGACAGAGTTGATCCGTCTAAATCCTTCTTCTAAAGTGTAAATTTGTTTTTCTCAAACATACCTGCTGTTCCTTGGCCCTGGATACCTTTGCATAGCATAATTTTGTGAAGTGGAAATTAAACCGCAGTAAATTAATTTCTCGTTTTACGTCCGAAACACAAACAATATGAACACAAAAGTTACAATTTCGTTCAATAGGCGCATATAAATTTAGAGAGAAGCTAAGAGGGCACGTTATGAAGGTAAATGCATGTGGTGCTGATTGAAATTGCTGGTGAAAATTCAGAGAAATTTACAAAGTGTAGCTAGTTAGACTTCAAGTACAGAGCTACTTGAGCACTCAAGTGCTATATGGTCATAATATTGCAAATATTTCGACGAAATTTGAAAATATTTCGAAATATAATTTTAAGCTATGTTTTTGTCCATACCATAATTACTCCTACGCAGCAGTTACTGCAATATACAAAATGAAACGAAATAGAATCTACTACTTTACGCCCTGTTATGGGTAGTCTTGTTGCTAAGCATATTCTGAGCTTCCTCATCGTCAATAATGGATCATCAGCATGGATTCTTTCCAGGCAGATACATTTCCACTAATCCTTTGGACAAAGGTTCTGGATTTAAGAGACGCAGCGAATGTTATATATATTTGCGGCAGCAACGAAGATATCAAGTCGTGTAGTAGTTAATACGATAACAATAGAAAAAATTATAACCTCGCATCCGCCCACACTAATCTTCAAGCTGACATTGATACCACCTTTAATTGAATTCAGCGCTGGTTTCTAAAAATGAGTCCAACGAGCATCCACACATAACAAACAGTTTCGAGAAAACATTCGTCAAACATTTGACAAATAATTTATATGCAATTTTTCAAATGGTTGTCAAACATTTGTCAAACAATTGATTGGATATTTGCATTACTGGCCCCTTGTGCCTGTTTTTCACGCCAGTACTGTGTAAGCTTTTTGCTTGCTTCCCACACAGTCACTGATAAATAATTTCCAATTGATATGAAGGAGTCATTACGTTTTAATTTGTCTTTGTACACTTTACTCAATTTGTCCTACAAATTTCTAAAATTCCAAAATGATCTCTCACTACTGTTTCCGACAGGTGTTGACAACTAACTACGAACTTTAACAAATATTTAATGTTGTTCGTTTCACTTGGATTAAATTGAAACTTTTTTAAGAATCCAAAACTGTAAAATTTACAACCACATACTCATGAAACATTTCGCAAATGTGTGACAAACATTTGACAAATGTTTGATATATGTTTGACAAATGTTTTACAATTGTTTGTCAAACATTTTGGGAATATTTGTTATGTGTGGACATTTCACGAATGTTTGACAAATATATGACAAACATTTGGCAAATATTTGTCAAATGTTTGTTAAACATTTGGGGAATGTTTGTTATGTGTGGATTCGCCTCAAGTTTCATGTGATACATATAGGGAGGTATAATTCTCGAAATACTTATCTGCTTAATGGTAGTCCGGTCAAAATTGAGAAACAGACCAATTTTAAGTGGTATAAACAATATATATATTGTCAAAGAGCTCACTTCTTAACGAACTTGATACCAAGGTCATTTTGTCTATTTCCTCCTAGCATGATTCTTAAAATATACAAATTCTTCATTCGTCCGAAATTGGAATTTGCAATCCTTATTTAATCAAGGATATTGACATTCTTGAACGTGTCCAACGTCGTATAACGAAGCTTGTACTTGAATTTAGAAATATTCCCTACGAAAATCGTTTACAGCGTATAGGTCTTAGCCACTTAAGATGTCGTCGACCTCGTGGGGATCTCAGTAAAACTATCAAATTCTAAAACACGACTACTCATATCATTTACTACTTCTCTACCATAATTTTGACTCATTCATGCATGGATACTCTTATAAGATGGAAATCGTAGCAATTTTTTTAGCTTAGTTCGTTCTTTATATACTATAATGGGCTAACAAAATCACGTTTCACTATTGTGAAATAATAAATAAAATCTTTTGATTTCCCTGAAAAATTTATTTCTAACTAGAAGTTAAAAGTGTCCCTATGAAACTAATGTCCCTGAAGAATGATCATTTTTCTTTAACAGCCAATTTCTTATGTTGTAAACAAAATGTTACATTTCAAGTAAGTTGTCTCTACTTTGTCATACATTTGCGTTTCAATTAAATTTGAAATCATAAAAACTACGAAAAGCACGACATATAAAATCAACTTTTAGATTTCACTTAAGCTACCCGCCCCCCTGCCATCCAACTCTCATGAATATTTACTTCGGCAGCAACCTAAGACCATATCTACGGTAACGAAAAATAAAAAATGTTTTGGCCAAAAGCCAGCATAGCTAAGATTATCCCTACTAATGCCGTCCGTAATGCCGAACATTTACTTTTGTCGATGCGAGCATTTCAAAAAGTGCACAGCGATCAAGAGGAATCATTAGAACACATTTTCACGTTTCATAAAACTCGAATGAGACAAAAAGTCTTTATTTATGGGAATACTCCCCTTACCACAATCGACGAACGGAACCCAAAAATAATATCGTTTTCTTGAATCGTTGTCCTTGCCTTCCTTCATCAACCTGGACGAGAACGACTATGGCGGCGGTGGATGCGGCGGCGGCGGCGGGCAGAGCGATTTCTCTTGATGATTGTGAAGGTTGTAAGGAAAAACAAGGCAGTTCTAAGGGAAACTTTACTTTTCCCTGGCTGAGTTTTTCCAGCTTCATGGCGCTTGGAACGTAATTTTTTTTTTTTTTGTATTATTATTGCTGCTGTCTTCTTTAAGATTCTTTTCATTTTTATTTTCATGAAAATCAAAATCTACGTGACATCTATGGACGTATGAAAAGTAGGTATGATGCTAGATACACACAAACACACACACACAATCCATACATATGCAGGTATATGCCAAAGTAATGATACAGTTGTACCTGGCTTCTTGTATTATTATATCCGTTATTGTTAGTCCCGGTTTGATGATCAAAGTGTATACCTTTGGGAATTCGAGTAGAAATTTGCTTAATTAACTGCGGAAAAATCCTTTTTAAATTTCTCGTGCCCCTTGTTATTGCGTCCCTTATATTTCGCTTTAGTATCAGAGAAATGTTGCGTTTCAAACGAAAGGAAGCAGAAACTCAAGAGATTTTCTGAAATAATACGAAATTACGTGCGGAATTATGTTCATTCCGTGAAAGTATGCTAATTTAAGATGTTCCGCTCTACCCTAGCCCTACCATAGTTAATTGATGTTGAACTGTAGGCGTATAGCTGCCAGCGATTTCTTTTCAAAACTATTCAGAATGATGTAAGAATTCTGTTACATGGAGAGTTTGAGAGATGTGACCGACATTCTTCTTATTATTATTATTATTACTATGACTTATTACCGGGTATGATTTTGCTCTTGTTCAAGAAGGTTATTTTTTGGATTCTCCGGCACAACAGTACAAACGAAAAAAAGCTTAATTGTCCTTTCACTTAAATTTTAATTTTGGGTGGAAAGCCTCAAATCTTGGTGTGACTCATAGGGCCTACTGAAATTGAAAGCGAAATTGAGTGACTCGACAAAACAAATTAAAAATAAAAAACTGTAGAAAAGGTTAAAAAATTAAAAAATTGAGAAAAATAAAAAAAAAATTATTTAAACATTTAAAAAAAAAACAAATTAATTCGTAGCGAAACGAACCTGTGTAAGCCCGCAGTGGGCTGAAAAAAGAAAAAAATAAGAAGAAAAAGAAAAGTTTCGTATCGGCGTAGACCTTATACTCTTCAGTACGGATTAGTTTGTGCCTACCGTAAACGCCAAAAAAGGTATAACTGCAACACTTTCGGGAATAGCGGCCATACTGTAGGTATCAAAAGAAATTCCCCAAAAGAAAAACAACGGGACGCCTAACAGAATAACAGAGAACATTTGTAAGATTTATAACATATGATTTTTGTCACAAACAAATTCAGTTACCGGAAAAGTTCATGGATAACAACCAACAGACTCCCAACATACTTTTGATAATAAGCGACAGATGGCATCATGAACATCAGAATAACGATGGTGGGCTAATTACCTGACATAGAGCCTCGAAGATTTATTAGAGCTTTATCAAAGGTCTGATCACTGAGTATACAAAAGTAATACACGAAATAGTAATAATAATGGAAAAAGATAAATAAAATTAAGCAGCTTTCTTATTAGTAACTTTGAAAGATGAAAGTCAATGCAATAAACATGATGGTTAAAGAGACGAGAAATTGATTAAGTTGGCTGGTGCATACCATAGTTAGAACTATGCTAAGGAACAAGGTAGATGAAACGGTTCCCCAAGGAGTATACAGGAACAGATATATTGAAAGTATTTAAGAACTCAGTCGACTGCATCAACTCTTGGAAGAATCCAGTGGTAAAGGAGCATTTACATTATGATGGCATGCATTTTTGTTATATATTATGAGGGAAATAGCCTTTGGAAATGTAAATGCTACCAAAACAATCACTGCAATACCTAACACGTACACTCCCCACTAGATTTTATGGCAAAAATCTCAAACTGTCAAACAGCCAAGTTGTAAAAATGGAATGAGTTTCAAAAAAGACCATTACAACAAATCTGTGGATGTGCTGATTCCTGTTTCTAGATGAGGGACTATCTCCAAAATAATTTCAATCCTTTCCATAAAAAAATATTTAAAAACTTTCAATTTCACAATGTTTAATTACAAATTATAAACGTATACTTTTATTTTCTTTAATTTTGACAGATAATTTAATAAATGTTTGCTATAAAATTATAGTAAAACGTGCTACCAGTAGTCAAAATTGTCGGCTTAGTGTTATCAGTAACAAAATGTTTTAGTTCCAACACCCATAAAACTTTGTATGCTTGAGATCTTTTTATGGGAATAAGGTATTCTGGACACACACATTTTAACAAAACGAGGTCTGGAAAAATGCAGAAAAGCAATCTCGTCGCTCATAAATAAATGTACTTAATGTTGTACTATGTCCATCATAATATCTGGTACAAACGTATGTCATCGTAATGTGAATCCTCCTTAAGCCTGTCTAAATATAAAGGTAGGATAAAGGAATTAATCCAATGAAGCCCACCATGGAGCAAATCTAATGCATATCGAAGAGATTTTCGGACTGGCAATACACTAAGAGGGGTCTTACAAATGTGCAGTTAAGGAGTTTAGATATAAACTCCTTTTTAACCATGTCTTAAAAAAAAAAAACTAAAGTGAATCATAATAGAGGCGAAATGCCCAGTATTTACTCGAACGCTTAGCATGCTGTTGATACGAAACGCCCTATTTTTTGAAAAATATCTATTTTAAAAAGTTTTTGTCACACAAGTATTCTTGAATTAATCAGAATAAAAAATACAATCTTAACGTAAATTATGAAATGGAATTGTCCAATATGGCTGAGGAACACTAGTGCGGTCAAATAAATAAGACCGAAACCAAATGACAAAAAATAGTAGGAAAATTAAATGAATTAAATGAATTAAAATTTTATGATTGATTCTGTCGAAGGCTTTACTGAAATCCATAAAAATGCAATCTACTTGCTTTCCGCTTTCAATAGCAAAAATGAAAAAATTGGTAAACTAACGAATTAATCGTTAGTGGATTTTTCCCATCAAGAGTTCATTCTAGAAAGACTTTTAGTCGAAGTACAAAACATCGCAAACCAAGTCCTTAAGTATCTTAGCAATACAGCTGAATTTTGCTAGGGGTACGTAATTAGGAATAATTAAAGAAAGCTTCAACTGTTTCGGAAAAATACCACGGATTAGAGATAAAATAAATAAATAATAAAAAACAGAAACGATGGACGTGAAAAGAACGCCATCATAACCGCTTGAAAATCATCAGCCATTTTTGAAATATACTTATCTAGGAACAAATACGTCGAACAACAGGTCTTTAGGTTGGGATCAAAACTGTCTATGTTTCCTAGCCTCAACAATGAAGAATGGCCATCACAATTGCTTTTAGGATTTCTAAAATTGTTTTGGCTCAGGAGCAAGGCTGACTTTATGCTATATACATAATCGGTGTACACATCAGTCAAACACGAAATATACTGATTACGCAAATAATAGAGTAAGGTACGTAATCAGCATCACAGGAACAGAACTTCCTCCAAGTGTTATTCTTTAAAGGGGAATGCTCACTTTTCATACAACTTTAGGCCCTACATGAAAATTTTTTCTATTAAGCTTGGGAAAGCTTTGACGATTGGATGTATCTTGAGCGACTTCTTGAGTGAAAAAGTAGATTTTCTAATGCTCGTAATTGTGCGGAATTGGTGCGTTGTAGAAAATTCCGTAAGGACTGCAAAAATATATGAGAAATGTAATAACTGGGGTGTATGTGACCCAAGTACATGAAAATGGGGTGTGGGTACTCAAGTTTCTTCTCAGGATCTAAGCAATTCAATTCTGTACTAGATTTTCCAAAATGTACTAGTTTAACTTTTGACCAATCCCCCCGCCAAAGCTTTCCCTTGCTTAATAGAAAAAAAATTCGTTAATTAATTATGTTCAGAGTATCATAATACAATGTTTAAGCATCTCTCATGTCTTTTCACGAATATTCATTTTGGGCCTAAATTGGGCATTCCCCTTTTTAAGATGCTTCATAGAACCATTAAACCACGGTTGGCAAGTCAAAAACAATTGGAAGTAACAAGTGATTAAAAAAAAGGAACAGTACATCATGAAACTAGTTTACAGTTTTATCAATCTCACGTCTGCACCTAGAAAACTAGCACTAGTCACAGGTCCAGTCACAGTCCCGACAAAATGGCAGAAGACGATCCTTGAATTTTTAGTTAATTTTACTATAGCCGATTTGCGTTTCTTTCGGAAACCAAAGGGAGACCTTTTGGAGAAAATTTTATATTTATGATCCTTGAATCCTTCAGCTTCTTTTGAGCCATCTTCGGTCAAAATTAATTAAAAAATTCAGCTAATTTTTTTGTAATGCTTTATGTAGGTATCTATCTGGTGATAGGTATCTATCTGGTCATATCTTTTATTTATTTTATTAAAATCAGTTTTAAAAACAGTTAATAGAAGTATCAAATGATGAAGTTACAGGATCATAAAACAAAACTATATGTATTAGCGGATGGTTACATATTTCAGGAACGAGAGGATTTTAAACACGTTTAACGAGAGTTCCATTCGGATCGCTCAGATCAAGAGAATTTAAGGAATAACATTTAGGTAGACGACGTTGAAATGGAAATTCATCCAATTTGTGAAAAGGCGAGTCATCTTGGAGCGAATAACAGCCACATTTGCTTGGTAGACGGAGACTTCGTTAACAAGGTTTTTGTCGCAATAGAAGATTCAGAACGTCCCTTTTGAATAAATTCACGCACAATGGAATTGCAGGGCCTACATTATAAATGTATGGATAACACGTTAACGACCTTAGGTGTACGAACCAGGACAGGATTGTAGCGGGGAAGTAAGAGCCATAGAGAGGCCATATTACTAGGATAACTGTATAAATACAGATAGAAGTGAAGAAACGCAATACTGAAAATTTTAAATAAGCGAAATTAGGTGATCAGTCAGTCACAAGTGAAGTAGCAACCCTAGTGGGGAATGGAAGCGCTCAGAGACGAATATAGGAGCGTTCCTTTGGAAGCTTGCAGCACTTCCCACCATATACTTGTTCTTATCTTCTAGCGTGAGCATGTCGGCAGAGGGAAGCGCTCAGTTACAGATCCTTGGGAAACACTCTTGGACCGCTTGTGGGGTAGCACTCTTGGAGTGTTTTATATGATGGCACTCTTGCAGCACTTGCAGGGAAGCATCGTTAGAGCGCTTGGTGGGTAGCTGTCTTAAAGCGCCAGTAGGGAATACAGAGGAAATCAAGATAAGGGCTTTATTAAACATTTCGGTTTTATTCTGAATGCCCTCCGTTTAGTTTTAGAAAATTCTGCTGCGCTTTCAGAATTGCGCAGCAGAATTGCGCTTTCAGATGAATACGAGTTCCTTTCACAACAAAAAACGAATAAGCCTATAATCAGAGAAGAGAGAGATCTGTTTCCGCAAAGATTCCTTTGGCTACGATAAGAGAGCGCTTGGGAAAATATAGTTTCTGGCTATTGTATGGAAGCGTTTCCCTTTACAAGCGCTTGACATATTTCCCGGTGGGAGCTGAAGGTAGCACACTGCTACATACTGTGGGAGTTATAGAGTTAGTGAATGTAATATTGGGATATGTTCCATACATTTACAAGCACTCTAATCAGCTGGAGAACAGCAACACGTCGTCGCCTGGATATTGGATTGCCCCGTCCGCCAAATTTGACATTTTGAGTTAAGTACGGCTTTTGAGATTATTACTGAAGTTGAAATAAATGCTTTAATCAGATTTTCTCTAAATTATATATGTATCGAGATAAATCATGTCATGTTTGCCCCATATCATATTTTTGGCACAAAAGTAAGTATTGTATTGGTTTACCTTAAATCTAATTTGTGTATACATAAAATACATGAAATACTTTAAAATATTTTCTTAAATATTTTTTTAATACACGAGCGGAAATTTAAGACTATAATTAAAATTGGATTGCTCCATGTGGCCAGAAACGCTGCCACGTAGAGTAAATCAAAATCAATTTTTCCAAAATCTTCGTTTGCTCCATGTAGTTTGAGCGATATTGTCTTATATAAATAGAATTTTTGTATTTAAAAAGTATTTAAAAAGAAAGAGCGTTTTAAGGTGTCTTATTTATTATAAAATGTCTGCAGCACAGACACAATTTATTTCGGAGTGAATTTTGATGACAGCTGGCCGAAATAAACTTGGAGCATTGAACAATTTAAGGCCTGTTTAAAAAAAAAGACCACCTATGAATAATGAAAGCAACAAGGGAGAAAAGCTTTTATGTTTTATAAAATAACTACTATTGCTCAAATATCTACATTAATCACAACTGACATGATCTAATTACTACATGCTATAAAATTGATGAACTTTTTGCTTTACATTCTTCATTAAATTATGTACAGACAGACAGTATGGAACGTATCTGACATTTTTTTGTACTGCCTCTTAAAAATGCCTAAGTTAGCATTGTTTTTTTTTTGTTTAAATTTTCTTTCAATATTAGACCAATATTTGTCGATTGTTGTTGGACATTTTGGAGGATTCGCTTCCTTTGGTACTACGGGTATGCATTGGGCATCGTAGAAATCTCACGCTTTTCTGCCATAGTGGCAAGTTGCTAAATACGCCCAAAACAAAACTGATGCATCGTGCTTTCTAAAGAATGAAAGAAAACGCTTCTGAAGATACTGGTTGAAGTTCGTTTTCACCCTAAGCCGAATTTCGTTAGGTAATTTTCATACATAATTCGCCGAATTTCCTGTATTTTGCAACTTTTCTAGTGTTCGACGTTTTCTGAATATGGAAACATGTGTCCTCTTTTAATTCGATGGACCATAGCAAATGACGTTCCAGCCTTATCAGCCGTATCTCTCAACGACATGTTGGCATTTAGTGTTGTTGAATTTTCAGCTTTTTAGCTAAGCTTCTTTGAACCATATTCGGATTTTCCATATGGGTGGAAAGAATTAATTTGCGGCATTCCTCTTGGCTAACTTGCATTTTTACTGCATACGAATTTTGCATGTAATGGCTGCAATTATAAGTGCGCATTTTTTTATAATGCAGTCTTACCAGCGGTCTCTAATTTTCTTTACCTGGTGATAAGAAATAGAAGCGGAGATAGGTCGTCTTGTTTTCTGAAACAGTCCTTATTTCAATACAATGTATACCTACCGATTAAAATCAGCCAAACTGAATTTAAAGATAAGACAAAAGATATAAAATCTCTTTTAGTTTATCTTCCAGATGCAAATAGAAATTATTATCGAACAGTTTTAGTGCTCAAAAATGGAGTGTTATTGTGTTTTTATGTTGTATATGTTATATTTTTATGTTCCCTTTGTTTTTTACTAACTTTACTGAATGAAGTAATATTTGTTCAAGCTTTTTGGGATTCTCCAGTACAAATGACCCAGATAGCAAAATGGAACATGCTCTGAACAGATACCTTTTGGACACCGACGATCGGCTCCAAATCGGTAAGATTATATTTTTAACATATACATTTTGAAAAATCGAATTTTGGTTCTTGCCTCGGTACAGCTTACTTTTCGTTTATTGAATAAATTTTTATTTTATTTAAATAAAAAAAGTGTATACAAATTTCACTTTTTATGTTTTTTTTAATTTTATATTTATTTGACAACGTCCCGAATATGCGTTTCATTCATATTCATTTAATATCGGTTTAAATGCGTTTCAAATATGCTCATTTATATCAATTTTATATACTTTAGAATACGTTCTGAATATGTTATTTTGGATACGAACTATTTCCACCGAATATCACTCGATCATTTCTGACCGACGTCTGAAGATTTCGTTCGGCAGGGCGGTCTTATAAAAAGCATATGGAAAGAATATGAGTTTTGATATCAATTCGAGTAGTCAGAGAAGATATTTTCATATTCTGTAGAACATATTGAGAAGATGGTCGGAACATGTTCTCTGTTATCTGGTGAAAAGCAAAAAAGGGATGTTTTTTAATTTATTTTATCCCGCAATTATCTTATTAAGGGCGGCAAAATATCAATGGAACATTTTGTTTGCATTCTCCCATTTTCATTCATTATTTTTTGCCGCCCTAAATCAAATGATTGTGTGATAGAATAAATAAAAAAAATCCTTTTTTTTTGGTTTCGCTTGTACCCGAGAATACCAAAAACGCCTACTTGAAGAAATATAAACTTTACTCGGTAAAAAATCATAAAATTATATTCAGTGCGAATGAAGAAAGTATATTTGATTAGGAAAACTAGAAAATATCCAAGACTAAATACAGATGTTGAAGCAATAAATTTCTTTTAACTTTATTAGTAAATTAATTTGCCCCAAATCCTACAAGCAATGTAATGTTTGGCAATCTAGGTTTAAGTTAATGAAATTTTAACGAAAATTTTCTTCTATTGAAACAAAAATAATTCAAGATGTAAATAGACGGAAGTTTTTGTGCAAATTTAAAAAAATAATGTATCGAATAGTTTTTTTTTACAATAAAGGTCTCAGCTTTAACTGCATTTATCTTAAAATTACATTTTTGCATATGGGATAAAACGGTATTCAGGCGACGAACAGTCTACCTGTAACGAACAAGATAAGAACAATTAGAATCAATTGAACAATCCCTAAATATCTATCCAATAGTACGATCAAACAAATTCGCATCATCAAACTCAAACAGCATATTATGTACTTAGAGCGCAAATAACAACAAAAGAGAATACATCAAAGAATTGTTTCAGGATTGCAATTATTGTGATTGATGGAACCTTTTTCCTTGCAGAAGTATCAGTAACAAAAGATTCAATACCACAAACATAAGAAAGACTGTCATCCCTAGTAGAAGAAGTTTAAAATTTCAGTAGCCTTGGTAGGATCATTAGAGCAAATGAAGGACGCGAAGAAGACATTCGCATAGGTAATAGATTGCAACGTTTATAGAATGTCGCTTGGAAGACATTGCAAAGCTTCCAAGCCTTCCACGAAATGAACTGTTTCAGAATCAGTATTTCACTTTTCCTTCAAATTGTCTCAAATATGTTTTTCTACGTTGGTAATGGTTTGAAAAAGACTTCGAGATCTTCAGTTCACTTTTATCGAATATCTTTGGAAATTGATTTGTGCAATCCCTCATCCGAGTGTAGTTAGCTATATTTAGCGACTTCTAACAAATTATTCTCAAGTTTAAATAAAAATGAAGATTTTGATTGACGTCCGGATTAGAATGATCTCATTTGTATATGGAAATGTAATCAACAATATTAACTTGGCCAATTTAAAGCATGCCAAAGTAGCAAGTCCAAGTTTTGCTGCAAAAAGTAAAATAACAAGTAAATCCTGTCTAAACTGGTTTGCATCTCAATAAGTGGAAAGATATCTTAATTTGCTGTTATTTGGGCATCAATCTTTTGCTGACAAAGAAGTCGACCTCTAATCGATTTTCTTTGTACTGTTTTAAGGTCCTACACTTTACAGTGAGTCTCTTATATCCCAATAGTTGGTATGTGTATGTACCAACGCCCTGTAACTGTATCGAACAATATATAAATTTTATGCAAAATACTTTCCTATCTCTAATGGGGAAGTACTTAACGAGATTCCCTTTTAAAACGAAGTGACCATGCTGCCGGCCATCATGTACTTAACTCTCATACCCTAGCCACGTATGCATGCAGTAACTTGGGACTCCCATAAAAACTAATTTCTTAGTTACCTACGAACTGACCCTTAAAACTCTAACACCGATTTAAGTTGAAAATCTGCAAAAGCTTGGATTCTGTGCAAAATGTGGCCAGCCTTTCAGGTTTACTTGTCGTCATATTATCTCCATTAAAGGTGCGCTTGTATACGTTGGATTATTATGGTACTCTGTAAGTTGGTATAGGTACCCGGCAAGAGGCATTATCGGTGAAATTGATTTCGGTTCCAAACTTTTTTTTTTCTTTTTCATCATAAAATTATTAAATCTAACAGAATCTCGTAAATTTTTTCTTTCTGCCCCCAGGGGCTTTCAATTCCCTCTACACTTGGTGGCGCCGTTAGTTATCAAATCCCGCAGAGTTCATTGTGGCTTGTGTACAAAATCGTAAACGGATTTAACGGTATCACCCACGTCCCAGCACTAAGCCCTTCTATTTTAGAGGGCTTTTAAGCTCTAAAACCTGAGTTTTATCTGAATTTTGTCTGGAACTATCGCAGCAAAACTTACTTCAGTTATACACGGATGTAGTCCTAGTATAAGGACTCTAAACTTGCTATTGTGTGTGTGTGTGTGCACTATATATACATATGTATTTGTGTGAGTTTACCATCAGAATGTAATGTACTTACGTATAGGTGCAGAGTGCAATTGAAGCAATTGTATATGCACAGTGCGGGTTCTCCATTAATTACACCAAGGATGCTAGGTGTCCAAGGGGTGCTGCTGCTGTGCAGAGCTTTCGTAAAATTGGCTGGATGACTAGATGGATTGTAAAATTTTCAGAATGGAGGAACGAAATTTTCAGTTGTCTTCGTAAAGTTAATTAGTCTCCTGGTTTGAGTTGAGTTGGTTCATTGAAAGTTCTGTCGTTTGTCTGAGTTGCTGAAAAACCTTCTTTTAGATAGAATGTTTAAGGGATGCATGACATAGATGGGAGGGGAGATAGCTTAATGGTATTTAATATTGAAGCTAGGCGGGTACATTCTATATGGTGTATGGGATATAAAAATAATTGAACGAACTTCCCAAAAACCCTTAATATGTCCAAGGAAAATTTGAAAGTTCCAAGTTTGTTTTTACAGCAACTCCTCACATGCGTTTCACCGAAATAGATTATATGAAATTTGAACATGGAACAATTTTAATGAAATTTTAATCCTCTGGTCCTAATTTTCGCATAAAGCTGTTGAGCTGCAAGTTAAGTTTTCAGGTAATTTCGAGTTCGGCAGTTAACAGAGTTTTCGTCGAATTAGTCTTGATCAAAGACTGGAAATAAATCTACATATGTATATATAGGTAATTCTGAAATCGTTTTGAGGAAGGGTGTTTAGAACACCATCTCTCTATTTCCTTTTATAGGATCCAATTTACTAAGAAGATTTAAAGTTCGAGTTGAATGCAATCTCTAGGAAATTTTTATCTATTTGTTTTTGCTAACATTATGCATTTGGTGTTGCAAATAATTGTGGAGAAATTATAATAATATAATATTTCTTCTGTGAGTTGACAGATATATTTTGACCTTAATATATAAAACAGAAGCGTCGTGCGATTCCTCAGATATTTGTGATTACTGCTTTCTTTGTTTACTTTTTTTTTGCCATTAGCTACCATATAAAATTAGTCAGAGTGACGAATCGTCTTAAATGTAAAAAATCAGCTAGGCATACTTTACAGTCGGTTTATTGTGAACTCACCTCCTTTTCAAAGAATCTCTCCAATATTTATTTCATTCAGTAGTGTAAACAGTAGAGGCCGAAATCCCAATGATGGGTTTTGGCATCTATCAATCTCAAAACTGTTATCTGGCATACGTTAAATTACAAAATTTAGAAACTAATACTTTTAGGTTTCTTTCTATTTTCTATTTCTAGTAGAATTAAAATCTTGTTTAGTGGAGAAGCTTAACGGAAGATGGGAGCTAGTGAAAAGAAGTTTGTAGAGTTGAATTGAAGAAAATGTGAAATGAAGCGCAGCTATACAACGGAAATATTTCGCTTTAATTAGATTTCTGTGAGTACCCGTACTTTGTAGCAAAACTTATTCTTTTATTATTTTATAATGCATAAAAAAGCAACTGCAAGTAAAATAAGTTGAGTATGGATATCTATCGAACAATTTTATGAAAAATGAAGATCACCTGAAGTGCATTAGCATCGGGGATAAACAAATTTTTCAGTGATGCCATCAATATCAACACAATTCTTAGAAAATATTGTAAGAATCCGTCATCATCCAGGAATAAGTTAATCATCACAGAAAACCAATATGTCATTTATAGACCAATACAAAGAAAAAAGCTATAATTGGTATAAGACCAATTCTGAAGATACAATGAATGAAGTCCCGCACATATTTAAATTTTTATGGTCACCGTTTCTGTTAATTTGATTGCTGAAATAGTTTTTCGCATCTAGAATGTTTCGTTGGGCAGTAAAAATTATTGTAATCACTTTCATCCGATTTATATTCTGAAGAGCTTTGCAGTACAATAAAAACATCTAGTATTGATCCTTTTCATATAGTATAAACGTAAAAAAGCAAGTTTTTGTATGGCAACACCAAGAAGAGGTTGCCCGATTTAGTCCATTTTTGAAATTATTTTTACAAATTGAGAGCACCGTGTACAAAATTTCAGTACCAACTCTACATCGACGGCCTCTAAGGCCAATGTTCAAATATATAGTGAGGATCGAAATTTTTGCATGGCAGCCCCACGAAGGAGTTGCCCGATTTCTCCCAATTTCGAATTTAAAGTTAAATTTTTTTTTTAAAATGCCGTGTGCAAGTAAATGCGTTCTTGAGTTATCGTGCGAACATGCAGACAGATAGATAGATAGATGGACAGACAGACGGATATGCAAAAATCAAAATAACTTTTAATATTATGCGTGGGCTTTCAATCTATTTCGCTCTATCAGCTTTTTTCTATGCGTTACAAATGCAAGGACAAACTTAGTAAACCTTACGAGATTTCATCTAGTATATAAATATAAGTCTTTGTAGTAGCGAATAAAACATGCAAATTTAGTATTTTGTTTAATGAATAAAAAATAAAAATAAAAATAAATAAAATATAAGTTTTGTTTTTAACAATTTATTTTCCTAGCAGTTTTGGAGTAATGTAAAAATTCAAATAAAAATGGAGCTGAAGAAGTATTTCTTCTCAGCTTAGATATAAATTTATTGACAATTGCAGAGTGTTGAAGAACTACTTCACATCAAGATGCTTCGTTTCCTTGAATATACATATATAAAATCCAATAAAGTGCAGTTCTCTAGACAAGAGCTTGTGAATAATACTGATGTAAGCCTCAGCGAGCTCATCTCTATAAATTTTTTTTTTTAAATACAACGAAATGAAGATTTTTGACATAAAATAATTTGTAAGAAGCGTATAGAAGAAATTCTCTCAATAGCCGAGAGTAGGCTTACCGAAAAATAAAATAATGCAAAGCCGTTTTTTAAAAGTATAAATTATTTAGGTAAATTTAGTAAAATATACAATTAATAAAAAGACAAAAACCTGGTATGAAAAATTTGGGGGAAATATACATAGGATTTCCGACATTGTGGTCCATACAGCAGGAGGTGATAGTTCTCACCTAAACAAAATAAAATTTGATTGGCTGTGGCTCGTAGGGGAGGGGGGGGGGTACATCTCAACCGTTTCGTAGATACAAGATTATTACACAATATACGAATTTTTCACAAAATACTCCGTATACGGTCACTGTTAAGAACTCATTGAATGAATAACCTCATAATCGTCTCATCCGGAGTTATGGTAGTTTGAAATAAAAATTTCTGATTTTCTTACCATTTTTTTTTTTTTGATTTGATCTCGTTTTTTTTTACGAACAGCTGATTAACATAACATTTTTATAAAAATTGTAAACAGTGGACTCTCCTCTTTATTCTGACATGTTACACTTATGTCGTAACTATAGCCATTAATTCAGGTCGTACCGTTCTTAGACAATTTTTTTTAATGACGAGTTTGCAGTTACTAAGGGAACAATAGGTTTGAGATTAGGTTCGAGAATAGGTTATGAGGTAAAGCTGTTTAGCGGCTACAGATAGGATCAAATTAAAAGAGGAGAATCCACAGTTTACTGGTCTCATAAAAAAAAAGTTATATTAACTACTTTTTGTAAAAAAAAAAAAAAAAGTGAAACTAAGACGAAAAAAAAGGTAAGAAAATCCGATATGTTTAGAATAGAGCTCCATAACTTGTGACAAGGGAGGAGCACCAGGGCTGGTTGAGGAGTCATTGGAAGAGCCTTGAAATTCTGCATATATATAGATAAAAAGCTCTTGACAGTGACCGTAAATCCTGTATTTTTTAAGAGGCAAAAAATTTGGTGAAAACCTGGCATGTTTTTTTAATCACCCTAGATTTTTTCCTATTTAGCCTTCTTCCGCATTTTCTCGTATTACCTGAGCCCTACTGCACCAACAGCTTACCAAATGTCACTTAGAAACTTATCTAAATTTTTGATTAATTTCTGTTGCACCAAAAAGAAACTCATTTTCGTGTTGAAAAGTGATAACTGCTCAACTTTTCGAATTACTGTTGCACCTAAAATAAAAACTGACTAAGTGATAAGTGCTTGAAAAGTGATAAGGTTAGCAAGGTTGATGCTTTTTGTTTTGGTCCATTGCACCAAATTATTCATTAATCACTTTTCAACAGAAAGTTTGATAATTTTAAGTAGCATAATGCTAGGAAAAAATCTCTATTCAAATTGAGTTTGATAGTCGACATCGATCGTGTTTTCTTTGTGAGAAGTAATAATCAAACAAAATTAATTTAAAATTTCACAAACCAAGACTACCTACGTGAGGAATATATGTTCACAAGAATCAGGAAACGAATCGGGAAGAAGGCGTGCAGTTAATCCGGGAATTAATCTCGGCTTAAATTTGGAATGAACATACACATAAAAGACAATTTTCTTTTATCACGTACACAGGGTGAGTTTGTGCTCTCAAAAATTAGGGGAAATTTAGAGCTTAGGGAAGAAAATTGTTAAAAGAAAATTATATACTTATATTAAGAAGATTACAAAACAAATTTAACTCATCGTTTTCTCTTTCATCAAATGTAAAACAGCTTCCTGAATCACCAACAAATTGTTAAATTCAATAATTTCGTAATCAGCTTTCATAGTTATTTCATAGTCAATTACGTGGAAATCTACTACATAATAGTCAAACGCAACTAAATACGAATAAATAGAAATGGACCGGCAGTTTTTGTTAACGTGGTCCGATATGAATATTGGCTCTTATTGCAAGGTGTTTAAGATGTAATCCAAGTTCAGTATTTTTTTCTCTAAACCTGGAAAACGTATTAGGTGGATAATTTTCAGTGATGCATATCCATCTGAATATCCAATGTGTACCTACATTTAAATAAAAAGAAATAATAAATTAATTCTGGTGTGACTATAGCTGATATAGGTAAAGAGAGTTATGCGAGAGACTTTTGATCTCCTCCACTCTCCGGTTTACAGAGAATAAAATCACCCAAATGTTTACATGGAAACAGACCTTTTTCTCTGGAGACCAAATTAGGTCTCCGGAGACCATAATAAAAAAGTCTCTAGACACAAGTCTCCAAAGTGCATACACGAAATATGAATTTTGGTCTCTACAAATCTCCAGAGATTTTGCTTATTGTCAATCAAGAGATTGTTAGAAAGAATTATCACAAAACTAATATTGTATTTTTATGTTACGGGAAAAATGAAAAAGCTTAAAAAAATATATATACCTGGTGTACAAATTTTACGGAATAAAGGAAAACCAAACAAATTTATGTGTTGTGTAACCACATAATTCCCGAAACAAATTTTCTGCCTAAATCCATTATATTAATTATTAATTTTTTTATTAATTTGTTTGTAACAATTTGTCAAACTCACTCCAGTTTTCATATCCGAGTAGACCAACATTTAACTGACCAGAATACACAAATAGTCTCCGGAGACGACAAATGAACAAACTTCGGGCACCAGAGACCCAACCTGGAGACCTGTTTGTTTCAAAACATACGACGAGAGACCGGATATCAGAAAAGTCTTAAGAGACCAAGTCTCTTTAGAAATGTATTGCATCTCCAAAGTGTATACACGGGTCTTTGGAGGCCAAAGTGTAGCTTCACCTTATAAGTAATAAATCATTGACTATTTATTTATTAAACATGGCATATTACAGAGCTTTTACACTCGGATTGTGATACTACCATTCTAGTTGTACAAACAAGTTGAAAGTGTTACAAGCTAAAGCAAGAAGAAGAAAATAATACTAGTGATATAATAACTTAAGTGCTAGTAGTGCATGTTGGTTCTACTAGTTGGCAATCTAAAAAGAGTGTTATGTCTAGGAAACCAAAGATAGGCATGATATCTGATCATTAAGGATTTTATATAAGAACATTGGATCCAGGAAGGCTCCTAGGTTCTCAAGTGTAGACAAGTTGAATTTGGTTAGTCTCTCGCGGTATTCCATGGACATGTTTTCAAGCTTGAATAATGTAATTCTGGTGAATCTACGCTGGACGGCCTCAATCTATGATTTATATGAGGAGTAAAATGGATTCCATACTTGTCACGCATACTCGAGAATACTTCTTACTAGAGAGTTAAAAAGAGTAGAATATGAAGTCGCACACTTCAATGACTGACAGGTACAGAAAATGAAGCCCATTAGACGGGAAGCTTTGGATGTAAAATGAAATTTATGTGTGATGCAAAGAGAAGCTTACGATCAAATATAACTCACAAGTCATTTAATTCATCAACACGGGGACAAAGATATATTATGGATTCTATAATAGAAGGAAGGTAAAAAGATATGAATTTGCACTTTCTGACATTAATTTCAATGCAGTTCTCTAGACACCACTTTGCTAATTAAAGAATATCCTTCTGAACGAGGACGCAGTCAGTAACATTATTAATAACTCTATATAGTTTTGCATCGTCTGCAGTTAGATGAAAGGAAAGAAGGCAAGTCATTATTGTCGATAAGAAATATCAATGGTCCAAGTATTGTGCCCTGGGGTACACCACCGCAGATTTGTTTGGAATAATGGAAATTCCTGGCCATTAAACCCTACGACATTTTCTCTCTTGGACAAGTAGGAAGAGAACCAGGATACGGTGTCCGGATGAAGCTCTAAGTTAGCCATTTTGAAAAGGCTTCGTTTATGGTTTATCTTATCAATATCCTTAGTAAAGTTCGTATGTACAGAGTCCAACTGCTTGCTTACGTCAAGGGCACAGGATCTAGGTTTGAAACTGTGGATCGACCAAGTAGGAAGCCGTGCTGCTGTTCCTAGATGTATGGTTTTGTTAGTGGTAGCAGTTGTTGATTGTATATAACTTTTTCGAGTGCGAGTGCATTGGAAATCGAGGTGGGACGGTAATTAGTAATCAGTTTTGGGTCACCTGATTTGAAAATAGGCATAACGAAACATTTCTTGAGGGCTGCAGGGTAAATTTTGTTATTTATTGAGAGAGAGAGAGAGAGTTTAACAGTAATCGATTGGTTCTGTTGAAAGATGGACGAGACATTAGGATCCTTATCGTCATAAACTGATTTGAAATAATTTGAAAACATTTCGCTTACAAATTTTGGGGGAAGAAGAGGTGGTGCCATTATATGTCAATTCTTTTGAATTAATATTAGATTGTTTTAAATTTTTACTAAATGCCCAGAAAGATGTAAGATTACCTTGAAGAGAATTTTCTGTGCTTTCAACATATTTCCGGTAACATTCCTTTAAGAGTAACTTTGACATTTTCCTAAGGTAAGAAAAGATCTTATAAGTTTCACGGTGTGGATTGGTTGTATAAAGACGTCTATATCTATCCTTTTCTCTGACGGGAATATCATTTCGGAAAGCGGTTTTGTTTGCTAACTGCAGGTACATACAGATTAATTCCTTGATATATGCTCGTAGAATCGTTCAAAAGATAGCTTAAGATGAGGGGAGGGAATAGATGACAAATCACGGTTACTTAAGAACTTATTGAGACTATCATAATCACCTCTTTGGTAGTTTATAACCTTGGCAAATAGATCTTGGGCAGCCTTTGGATGATGTGTCAATATCAATTGTATGTCGAGAGGAGGATGGTGGGGCTCAATATTAGAAAGCGGGAACATAGCTGTAGATATATCAATATTATAAGAGGGAATATTAGTCCATACAAGATTCAAGAGCCTGTTATTAAAATTGAGTTGATTATTGTATTGCTTCAAGCAACAAAGCTCCATATTATTAAGAAGAGATTGAGACGCAAGACTATAAGCCTCAGACGCACGTACACAATTGTCCGACGCACTAAGAGTCCAACGTAGGTATGGGAAATTAAAATCAAATGAAAAAAGGATTTTCGAATTTTGAGGTTAGCTGCAAGATTGTATGACTTATACTGAGTTGTATACATCGTATGAGGTTTGGGGAGGTAAGAAGACACAAAATATGTAAAGTGTAAAAGTCCATTCCTTTATGACTACCCAAATCATTTCATGTTCAAATTCCACAGCTTGCACTCAAGTAGTACATAGTAGTTTCTATTTCTAGCACAAAAATAGTTGCAAAATATTTGAATTTGACTATTTATTTTTCTTAGTGTAAGTGAGTGGAATTTGAAATGCTTTTCGTGCAACTCATATTAGGAGCAACCCTAATAACAATGTCCAATCTCCAATGTCCTATCTTTGTCGAATATTTATAGTAACAACATTGGACCGATGTACTTTCTGCGTCCGATTATTTTGAATATTGGAATTTATCCAAGTTTTGTCCGAAATAGATGAGACATCGATTGGATTCTTTTCAACTTTGCTCACACTTTGTCCTCTAAAAGTCCTAAGTTGGATAAAATTCCTAACTTCTATCAACTTTTAACAACATTGCAAGACACGCTTGCTCAGTAACCAGACAGACGGTCATGAAGCGTCATGCGAATAATTCGGTTTGTATTTTGTTAGTGCCGTAATTAATTCAGTAAACAATTAGAATTTTTATTGGTATTCCTAGTTTTTCTAGTGTTTTTTTAACTCTATTTGTTTGGTGGGTATAATTGATGTTATATTATTTCAAAATTTTAGCAACATGCTCTCTATCAATCTCTCCACATTGCGTAAATATTTTTTTCATTTGGATGTGTATTCTTCTTATCTCTAAATGTGCATCGAAAAGTGTTGATCTTTATCTATTTATATTTATCTATATATTTCAATGTCTGGATCTGGTTAAAGGAATTATTGCCAACTTAGAATTATATAACAAAGCAATGGTGATTTTCATTTTGATTTTGCGTACTAATTTCCGCTAAATATCGCTTGTTTCGAATTTATTAAGACAAACACTGGATATAATGCAGATTCGTCTCAGTCTTGTCCAACCTTAGTCCTATAAAAGTCCAAGCTTGAGCTTGATTGGACAAATATTGGATATAATACAGATTTTTCTCAATTTTGTCCACACTTTGTCCTCTAAAAATCCTAAGTTGAGATAAACATTGGATAAAATTCGGATTTCTATAAATTTTTATTGCAAGGAACGCTTGCTCAGTTATAGTATCACTGAAAAATGAGGTTAGTCTGGTAAATATATTTTTATTTGTCTTTAACTTAAAATTCCCGTGTTTTTTTTATAGTTTATACTATATTGTTGCCTTCGATGATGAAGAAGCATGTGAATTAATTCCGGAAAATTTGTTGCATTCGGATAAAATTCCTTGTTTTTGGTCCCTAAGCAAAAATGTAAGGAAGCTGCAAAAAGAGAGCTACACCTGAATCAAATTGACACATTTGTCCTTGCAGATTACTATCTAGTGCAGGTAAAACCTTCCAGTTTCAAAATGTTCAGATAATCCTACCTCACTTTGATATAGGAACATATGAGGAGGCATACAAAAAGTGCGACAAGTACCAGTGGCAGTCTTCTACAGAAGATGAGGAGTACAGAATATGTGCTAAAAAATTAAAACCGTGTGCAGAAAAAGTTACTTATGAATATCGAACCAACTCGGCAAGTGTAGTGGGAAGATAACTAGAGGAATCTTCACTAGCTATAAACGTCATTAGTGACTTCGCAGATGATTTTATTACATTTGTCCAACCAACGGAAAAAGACAATGAAGCAGAGCATGTTTTACAGGTACTTTAAAAGCGAGTTATAGTCACATTTTATTATTAATTTTACCTTAAATAATTCTAGAAAGGAATTTAAAGGAAATGGAAAAAAATATAATTGGATACATGGATAAAAAAATGAACGAACTCACAGATAAAGTTGAAAAACCCATATATGATCTTCAACAAAATATGTCAAAGTGCATCGAAAGTATGGCAGTTAAATTACTACAAGTTCCATCGTCCGTCCATGTCTTTTAGCCGGGAAATCAAAGTGGAATATTTATCGCAAATTCTAACGATTTTCACAAGTTAGAAGAAAATTTGAGGAACAACGTCAATGAAATTGGTAAGAACCTTGCATTGCATTATTATTTGATTTTTAAATGACACAAGGCTTTCGTAGAATGTATTTTGGCAAGTCAGAGTGCTCGATGTTAGAGACTTTTTCAGAAAGTGTGTGTTAAATTCATTTTCTGAAGAAGTAGTAAGTCAACTAGCGGGGAATACAGTCGAGAGCGAACACAAAATTGCTTTGAAGAAAACTAAATTTATGCAGCATTTGGAAGGTATTACGTTCAGTGCTAATTTGTTAAAATTACATTTAAAGAAAAACTTTGTATATATATATATATAGAGCATAGGTTTAATAAATAATTGAAGGCAGCCATATTTCTTTTTTATTTAACTCCTTATTGAGAACAATATTGAAATCGTAATCCCTGGTTATCCGAATTTAATCCTGGGAAAAAATCGGCTCGATATCCACAATATTTCCTGTGGTTATTTCCACATTTATTCCTTTGAAAATGTCGTCGTGATATCCATGGAATTTCCTTTGGTTGTCTGATTTTATTCCTTGGAACGTATAGAGATAATATCTATAGAATTTCCTATGACCTTATCTGAATTTAATACTTGGTAAATTTAATTTAATACTTGGTAAATATCGTCTTGATATCCACAGAATTACATCAGTTGATTTTCGGATTTATTCCGCCGAAAATATCCTGTGATTTTTTCCCAGTATATTCCTTGGACAGCGTTGCATTTCCCATAGGACATTCCATTAAAAGTCTTAAGTATATCCTCAGAAAATTCCAAGGAATAATAAGTCTGGACGGGACAATTTCTTTAGAATTTCTTTGTAAATTCTTTGGAAATAGTTACTAGGGAATTCTCAAAAAGAAAATTTTTGCTAAACAGTAAGTGCAAAGACAATAAAAAAAAATAAAAAAAATTATAATAATAAAAACTCAGCAAAATGGTTGCGCTTTTTCTAATAAGCAAAAGATGGCAGCCCATCATTAGGATAGCTACTGCGGATTAATCTGCTGGCATAGCGAAAATATACGATTTTAGAGAAACTGATTCGGTGTATCTGTTAGAAGCTAGAAATCGTAGCCCTATACTCCCAAGAGCAGTGAAAAAGAAAGAAAAAAATCACACGAAATTGACTTATCAGGATTGCATTAATTAAGCGATTTTTGCAATTAAGAGCAATTATTCCGAAATCCTGAACATACTCTTTATATCAACATACATACCAACAAGAACTACAAGAAAATTGTGGCGAAATTTGTCTTTAAACACAAAACAACAGTGTGACACCATCAAATGAAAAACTATCAATCCACAAACAAATTATATTATTTCAAAATTTCCCTTTGTAAGTTTTCTAAGTAGAAACCGATTCAGGACAATCTATATTATCTATACAATATAAAATATTCAAGGAAGTTTCATATACTATATTTGCCCTTTTGAAGTCCGCGAATGAAACTGATCTACATAAAATATATCGCATTATATATGTATGTGCGATGTGCACACAAGAAAACCAACAGAATAACCAGAGGAAGACGATAGAATAGAAAATTGTAGAAGGACGAAGCGACGACGACGCCGACGTTCAACTATGCATTTCACTTCGCAGATGTCCGATAAAATTAGTCGAATTTAATTTTTTTGACATATGACCCGGAAATTTATCGGGCAACCAAACTATAGCAACCAGTCTAAAGTATGCTCAGAGAAAAGCAACAGATCCTTTCGCTATAGAATTTGACTTTACGGTATAAACACAAACCGACAGACAGACAGACAGTCATACATACACACAAACATATACATACATGAACTCGTAGAAGTGGTTGGGAACTGTGTATTTCCTGGTGAGCGGAAAATTTGTCACCACAAAAGGAAGTACTTAAAAAGTAAACTGGGAAAAAGGATTTCACACACAACGGGTTTTTTTCTTTTACAATTTTAAAGTTAGAGGGGTGTTTTTTG
Source organism: Dioctria linearis (assembly GCA_963930735.1). Lineage (NCBI taxonomy): Eukaryota > Metazoa > Arthropoda > Insecta > Diptera > Asilidae > Dioctria > Dioctria linearis. The sequence continues at coordinate 180,187,232 of OZ005743.1, read as the reverse complement.
TACGTTAATAGTTTTTAACTCATATCTCAACACAGATTAATTTCAGTTATGTTTGCGGTGAAAGAACAGTAAAAACTTTGATGGGAGAACAGAAATCTTTAAATGATGCGGTTAATCATATTTCAGAATGGATGGTGGGGGTAAAAAAAAAAAATTTTTTAAAATATTACTGAATATGTATTTCACACTTTTAGTTTTTTTTGCGCAATCATATCATTAAGTTGCTTTGAGCTTATGGCACTCTCATTAAAATATAGCAGAGTTAGATAAACTAGGAAAATATTTTGTGAATCTTCAATAATTTTTGAAAATCATGTTTTAATCGAAGTATTATGGCGAAACTTGAACGCGGATATTCGGCGAAACAAAAAGTCTAAAATGCCAAAATATTGAATGTTGAACGTTCACTAAACCTGTTTAGTGCTGAGTTAAAGTTATAAATTTATTGCGAATGCTGCGCGATGGAATGGTGATAAGTGAAGTGAAAATTACAAAGACAATTCAATTATTACAACGAAGTTATTCCAATTTCAAAATATAACAGTTTTAACATTTACAGCTAAAGATCTTATTGTATTTAAAATACATATAGTTAATTATAATGATTATATAAATTATTCAAACTCCCCACCTCGGAAGCTCGTGCTTCCAACTATTCTTCCATAGGTAGTGGATATAGATCAGAAATTGCTCGTCTCAAGGTGCCCGTGGGACATTAACCTGACTCCAAAAAGACTATGGATACACGTGAACTAGATTCGTATACCTTAAATGTGTATCTTACACCAACACAATCTGTTGCCCTGAATTCTGATTTAGGTTCTATAGATTTTGTTAATAGAAATGCAGATAAGGTTTAGACGGGGACGGTCCATCTTTCCGGTGTGTTGATAGCAATAAACTCAGTAAAGCTTTTCATTCAATAAAATGTGTTGCAGTCGGTCCAGTTAGAGTACCTCCACAAATTTCTCAAGATAGTTCTACCTAATATAATGTATGCAGTCATGCAAATCTTCAATGTATGCTTGACAATTTCTGAATTTCCCATGTGCTCGATTTTGCTACCAATTGCTAAAATCAGGCCTATAAGTATATTATGATATCTTTCAATGGCCCTTGAAAGGATAATTTGTTCTAAAATAATTGAACACTTGGAAAGCAATAACCTCTCAACTAGCTGGCAATCGGGCTTCCGTGCTTTTCACAGTTGTAAAACCGCTCTCATAAAAGTCTCCAGTGATATTCGAAAATTTTCACATTGCAATGACCTTGCAGCGTTGACCCTATTGAATTTTTCAAAAACTTTCGATAGTGTCAACCATGTTAATTTACTGGCAAAATTAGCTTCACGATTCAATTTTACCACGTTAGCCATCTCTCTAATAGTTGATTTTTTGACAAATAGATCCCAATACATGATTGCTGATGAGCTTCTCTAGGAAGTACTACCTTTACATTGCGGAGTACCACAAGGAGCTATACTTGTACCACTATTGTTTCGTCTGTACATTATTGACTTTTCTACTGTTATTCATGACTGTAACGTCCATCTGTTCACAGACGATGTACAACTCTACCTGAACAGGCCGATTAATCTGATGAAAGACTGCATGTGCCGCCGTAACTCTAACTTGAAGCGAGAATCAAGATGGGCGTCTGAACATTGTCTTACACATATCCCAATCAACACGTTATAGACAACATCTTGATATAAGCGAGTTGGCTCCTGTCATTTTTGATGGAACTACTCTGCCTTTTGTGAAGAAAGTTAAAAATGTCGGCTTTACTCTGAACACCTCAATGATCTGCTGTGACCATGTAAACGGAATCATTCGATATGGTGGCTGTCTAAAGCTGTGGTTATCAGCTAGTATACTAACAAAGCCCTTACTTTTAAAACTAGATAAAATGCTTTAATTGCCATATATTGGGTCTTGTTTAATTTCCTTCATTTAGATTCGTCTTGGAATAGGAAATTGGAGGTCGCTTTTAATGATGGTACGAGATTTGTCTTTGGGCTGAAACGATTTGATCACAATTCTCCGTTTCGATTGCATATACTTCGATGTGATTTAAACACTTTTCTTGCCTGAACGCAGTTAATATTTTTCTTCATAGAATTATATATCAATACCGTGTACCTTCTTACTTACATGACGAGTTACTTTTCCTGAGTTCATCTAGATATCTTTAACATTTTAATTCCTCGACACAGATATTCCATAATGGAGAACACTTACTTTGTTCGACTAATATCTACTTTTGTGGATTTCACATCCTGTCAACTTTAACAAATCCAGAGCGTTGTGGGCTTTCAGGGGACTTTAATGCCAATACTCACCTATTGACAACTTATGATCACAAATTTTATTTATCCTTGCACTCACTCAAAGCAGTTATAATTGTTACTGCCAGAGATCTTAATTTTATTTTTTTTTCTGAATTCTGCTACTATTTTTGTTTACTTTTTATAATATTATTATTCCTACTTATTTGACAAGTCAGTTACCTCCGCGAAATGGACAGCCCGACAACCCACGAGAAAAACTTATCAATGCATCCCAGTGGGAGGGTACAATTGGGTGTGCTCCTTTTTGAAGCAATAAAGGAGCATAGAGCTTTGGTTTAGATTTTAGTAGGGCAGGATGAGGCAATATCGGACACCTAAGAAAATTAGGGAAATATCCGATTAATTGTTTATATTATTTCAAAAATGGAATATAAGCAAGGTCTGTGCTATTGTTTATGTTTCAAAAATGTATTTTTGAAAATAAACAACTCTAACAATTTTAAAATAATAATAAAAATTCACAGCTAGGTATTAGTCCAGGAATGGCCTAATATGCGGCTCATGATCAGACATCCGATGGGGCATAGTGCGGTGTCTTTTTGTAACATTTGCCTAACTGCTTTCGCAATTGTCCAAGTCTTTTTCATTCCACTCAGTGCAACTCTCGTGCGCCCATCTCCTGCAATTCAAGCACTGCACTCATCCATCATTCTCTCCCTAATTAGCATAAAGTCAGATAAATCAGCTCTCCGTTCTGAAAATCACACAAAAAAAAAACAAAAAAGTTTAAAAAACTAGTGAAGGCGCCAACAAATTTTAGTATTAATTGACAGCTTAAAAACAAAAAGCATAATGAGACCTGGATTTGCTCGGTGCAATATTTTAGTGGCTTTATCACTGTCGGTTTTTGCCCCGGAGTTCCGTCCTACCCCACCTTCCCCTACTAATAAAACCCATGTTGAAGCTTTTTGATAAAAACAAACATTTTTCCATGCGTCTTTCGAAATAAAAATTATATGACGCTAAAAACAATGCCCAACGCTATAAAAAATCCTGTTAAAGCCAGGAAAATGCCAAATTTCCCATAATCTATAATGCTCTCGTGGAAACACCCCCAGGCTACGTTGGCTCCGAGCCAAGTCAGTGTTTAAGAGTTTTGGCACATTTTTGAGTATTTCTAACTCATAGCTCTCCTCCCACCACAGGGCAGCATACAATCCGAGTACGTGGCAAGTACGTGTGGCTCCGATTAACCCAAAGATCATCGGCTTTAACAACCACCGGCCCATTGGGCTAGCGCCCGATCGCCCGTACTATCAATCCAGATCTGACTGATAGAGAACACTAAAAAGACCATCTTGAGATAGATATGAACTATGCGCAATTCATGTATTTATTTTATGTGTGATATGCAGGACTCGCGCATGTTGTGCTTGTTGTTAAAAAAAAAATATTGAAAGCATGAGAAATGGCGAAATCAGTCAATCTGCATTTTTGAAAATATTTTCGAAACTAAATGATGCTACAAAAGTCGCACTTGTCTAAACGTTGCTAAAAGAATTTTTTGAGTTATAATTTAATTTGCAAAATCTTTTAAAAGTTAAATTTCTCTAAAATGATTTCATTTCAATAGCACATGCCTACGTATATCACTGTTACCTGGACGGAGTACTCTATTACTCCAAAAGAAGGAATTCATTTCAGTTTTACACTCCAACACCAGTTTGGGGGTTGTAAAGGGTTTTGACAAGGCTTCGACAGCTGCTTGGCTCTCCGGGCAGATAGCAAGCTCGTTGTTCGCAGTCTATGAGTTGAGGAGATACCTTCCTAGCTTAAGGATGGCCCTGACTTCCGCCTGGAAGCCCGTGACATAACTTTCAAGGTGTATGGCGATTTCCATTTGAAGTTCCTCACACAAAACGCCTGATTCGGAACATTTATAAATATTATTACTCAGCTGAGAGTTTTTTCGCATTTGTTAGGTTTATAGTTATGGTTAAGATAATTTTTTTTTTAATAATTTTGTTATGAAAGGTATAAAAATTTGATTATAAGAAAGTAAGCTTAAGATTATCAGAAGACAACTTTTCTTTATGAATAGAAGTTTAGGGCGCAGGAGCTATTCTAATCAATCTTTTACCAGGTTTACATAATAACACTTCATCCTTCATGAGCACCATAACATTTACTTGCACATTGCGACTTGGACATTTTATTTGTGACAGTGCTGTAGGATTTGGAGATATTCCTTACTCCACTTAAGCTTAAAGTGCTGCTTTATATATTTTATAGAAATATTATTAATATTTGTATCGCTATTATTATCGTGGAGTCAATGCATTTATGTTATTTAAGGGTAATCCATTATGTGTTGTCCGCTAGGCAAATTGGTGAATTTTAGCGTTATGCAATAATAATAAAAATAAGTTTTTTTTCAATTCTTTCAATTGGGTGTTGGCACCTACACTGCATTGTTTGCATTGTCTGAAAAGATTGCCGATATTATGCTTTTTCTCGATATAAATCCTTGATGCGTTACTAAAAAAACTGATAGTTGTAAGACTACCTCCAAATAGACACCATTCGTTGTAACTTTGTCCTTTGACTCGCGATATAACATAAAACGGCCTACAAAAATCCCCACCGGTATAGGTAAATGGTTTACTGGGTACTATGCGTTCCGAGGTTAGATCGGCCATGAATTGCTAAAAGGAACACGGTTTAATAGGGAAACACGCAATTATAATCAGCTTTACGATATGCATGCTCGTGATTGATCAATTGCATGTGCGAATGATACTGAGGAGAGTACGCAACCTGCCTTCAAGTTACATCAATGATAGTAAACCAGATTTGTCTTCCTCAGGGAACTAGATTCAGGCAGCAGAGTTTTATGTTTGATTTAAAAGTCTAATGAAGTTTTAGTATGCTGTCTACCCGAATTACAGCCTCTTTCTCGAAAGTCGGATACTTTAGGCGCTCTAAGATGGGATGATTTATATTATGATAGTCTTTTCGAATTTCGATCTTCTGAACAAGTTTGATTAATGCCTGATAGTGAAGTCTATGTACGCTCAGAAGTGGTACAATATTAGCATGACTTGTTACCATTCTTCTACCTCCGGCTTACGAAGTACGCAGTTATTTTTGTATTTTTTTGTGAAATGGAAATTCAAGAATAGTAGGTATATCGTTGTTGTTTTTGTTAATTGTAAAAAATCTATTTACTCAACATCAGTCTTTGTGCTTACGTAATGGTGGTTCGTATGCTTAGTCAGTAAATTGATGCACTAATGCCACTGTTTTAATTGTTTTTAGGATAGTTGTGCAAAGCAAAACTACTGGAGAATTATTTGTTAGAATATTGATAAATTTTCAAAATATGGTAATTAATATGACTGCCAAAAGTACATTCCGGCACAGCTACATAAATTTCTCGACAATCTTGAAGATTTTTTTTACTCTCCCTACCAGGAATATTATGGAAAATCATACAAACAAAAACGTTAACATAACTTTCATCTGTTCCAACAAACGAATGAAATAAAGAAGGATTTCCCATATACCACAAAATGTGGGGAGCACACTGGATCAGGTGAATGAGATTTTCGGAAATCGATTTTTGGTGTTACAGATTTACATTAAGGACACCACCGACAATTCTTTCTTATATCGATGAATATACGGGCAATTCTATCTTCGAACTCAGAAGTATTATTTATAGAGAAACATTTCGATGACAGCAAACCACTACAAACAAATATTTCAATTATTCCATCTCTTCGGTACTCACGGCCCTTTCAACAACCTTCTTGTTTACGGGCTATACTGAAAAAGTAAATATTTCACATTTTACTAGATAGTTTAATATTTTTTCTAAATTTCTACAAGACCGTATTCAACCAATGACGCCAAGTTCCAATTAAATCTTTTTCCACAATTGTGTTTCCATAACCAATCAACATATGTAATTACTTCACTGATATAGGTATATGTAGATATACGAAAAAAAATCTTATTTTAAAAAGCAACCATGAGAGAGGGAAAAACTTTAAGAATTCCATCATTCGCCACAAAAAGAAAAAACTCTCTCATGCAGCACAGGTGGTGAAAATTTAACAAAATCCCTTTTGGATTTTTATGTCAGCACCCAAAACGCTCCTAAAGCTCCCATTTGACAATAAATTTTAAAATACTTCAACGCGACAGCAGAATATCCGGCACTAAGTCGAACACACCACACCACAAAATTTCCAAAGCCTTACGAATAGTTGTAGTCCGCCAGCCAACAAACGGCGAGTCCATGCTGGAATAATATCTATAAGGTCCCATAGAGCTCCCCCCGTCCCATACTATGTGTGCCGTGGCGTATTTATTTGCTCGGATTTATCTTGTCAAAGTGAACAAAATCTCCTAACTTGTCGCTATATAAACACTCTCTGATGCTGCGGTACAATACAGTGTATTATTACAGTGTGCATATATCCTTAATCACGTATCCCCTCCGTATCCAGATATCATGTTCGGGCATATAAATTTCGGTTATTAATTTTATTAAGTCATGTGTACCACAAGCCCAGGTCTGTCTGTGCCATAGTTACTACAGCGGACCACAATTGAGGAATCCCCGAACAATAACCACCAGTTCCACTTTAATTAGAAGGATTCAGGATTCATGTGTCTCTTCGGAGGGAAACAGGACTACTACATAGCACATATTATGTAGCTGCTCACGAATATATCAGTGTTTACGAGAAATGGCACTTGGCAAATAAATTGTTGTGGCGGGCTTATTAGTTTCGACGACAAAGGAGGAAAACTCTAGAAATTTTCGGCAATAGTTTGGGTGCCTACAAACTAGTTTTCCTGTATTTTCCTATTTTATTAGAAAATTATTTGTTTTTTATGTGATATCCAAGGCAATAGGGAATACCATTTGAGGAAATACATGACTTTTTCCGGAAGATTTATGCATGTAAAGATATGCGACAAAAGGGCATTTAGATCTTGTATATGTTCCATTTTTGTCCTGTCTGACTATCCCAGCTCACATTCGTCTACGTATTGGCAAGGTAATTTGAAAGTAATAATTATCTTCGAAACAACTCCCTTGTTTTACTATCACTATAAGTAGGAGAGCCTGTGACATTGTGAGTTTTGTCATAATCCAGAAGGGCAGCTGATAAGTCTTGTGTAAAATTAGATTCGGCTTAACTCGAAAATACTATGGTTGGTGGCGAAATGCTTCTAGGTCTTGTAAAAAAAGGTAACTTCCACCACTACCACCCCCCCCCCCCCCCTTCCACACTGACAAACGTTTACTACCTTATATTCCAATGCGAGAGGAATACAAATGGCCGCCAACTATCCGCCAACCAAACGCGAAAATTAAGGAAAAGTCTAAATAGACTTTTTAAAATGCAAGGAAACCGAGAAGCCTGATTTGTAGATATTGCGACTGGGGGGGGGGGGGGGGGGGTGCTTAGAAAAGCTTAACTTGAAATTGTCGGCTAAGCTTTCCTATGAGCTTTCACCGCCATCTTGAAAAAAGGCGTCAATTTTTTTTGCGATAACTCGAAATATATACTTTGTTTGACATTTTTTCACGAGAGAGAAGTTTCTCGTCCAATATCTCAACAACGATCAACGCTAGGTGAAAAATTCATACCACCTAAATTGTTCAGCGCAAATAACGCACCAAAAAGTATGTAATCGCAATTTTCGCATCATGACCCTTTTTGTAAGATGAGGGATAGGAAACTTGGCCGACAATTTCAAGTTAAGCTTTTCTAAGCTACCCCCCCCCCCCCTCCATGAAATATCAACAAATCAGTCTTCTTGGTTCATTTGCATTATTTATATGTTATTTTTTCCGCCATAATGACTGGACTAAGTCTTTCATTTTCAATTGGTTTTAAATTTCTGTGCAATAAGGGAGGTTCATCCCCTCGCGGACTAGGGTTATGGTGGAAGAAGTCCGCCAACCTCTTGCAGATCAGAAAAGTCGCGATCTTCAAATGGAAAAAAAAATTCATTCCTCGAATATAACGATAACAACCATTTTTTTTTTTTTTTGGAGCGAATGTTACCCCTCGATTTTGTACCGGGCAATATTACACCTCCAATTTTTGCCTTTCCAAGTTAAGCCAGGATTAAATTAACACAAGAGTCGTTAACTGTCCTTCCAGATTGCGACGAAGACTTACAGTGTCATGGGCTGTTAGACGAAATAGTCAGGAATTAATAGAAATTTTCCGTTATTATTCATAAGGTAGAGGAATTCAACGATTTACTTCGGTTTTTTGGATGATTTCAGCTTTTTCCTAGTTTTTGTCACGCAAGACAATTGAATTAGAAACTTTCTACAATAATTTTTTGGTAGGACGACAATGCGTTAGTGAAGTTGGCTTACAACTGAAAAGAAATCTTGGGAACTGCTTGAAAAATATGCGTCAGAGTTAAGTGATTTTGATTTTAACTATGATGATAAGTTGCTACAAGCTCTGTGTGAAAGACCTGTGGTCCTACTTGTCTTGCAAACATTCATGAAGATAGAAATATCGATTGAGACCACCATCTTGTACTGGACTCCACTTGTCTCGGCCATCTGGAGCTCCCACTTGCGTCACTTTTATTTCTAGTAAATCTCTACATATACTGTGAATTTGGACGAAATCGGCGATGACGAGTAGGGACCCAACACTTAGTAGACCATTTCTAGCTTTTTAACTTCTTTACTACTTACTCTTCTTTTCTCTTATAAGGTAGATAAGTGGACGAATTCAGAATATTACTCAAATTCCTGGAATCCATCCCACTGCAAAACGGAGAAAGGCGTATATCTAGCATGGTAATAGGCGGGGGGGGGGAGGTCATTCTGCAAAAAACAGCAAATGGGGCACCATTTGTCCAGCGGGGAAGGTTTCCGCATTAAGCGGTGTGGATAATGTGTCATTTTTATACCCTAGATGAAATCTAAACGTCTTAGACCAATTCTAGCCTTTTCACTTGTTTAATATAATTTTTTTTATAAAAAGTAACTTTTTAATATTCTATAACTATTCTATTAAAAATAGTTGTTTAGGGTGCAAACTGCAGGGTCATTCAAACTAAACTTTTCACAGTTTTACACACTGGCATATAAGTATAATATGGACTGCTCGATATGCTATTTCATGCGGGTACAATTTTTTGTGTCAAAAATAGTTCTTACGTCGGTGCCACCATTGAAAAAATCATTGGCGGGAAGTTGAAAAGTGATTTTAGAATGGCGTTTTTTTTCAGTTGAAAATATATGAATAAATTGCCTTAGGTAAAAAACTTTTTGAGGCCCGCCATTCCCTTTAACTCGTACACGAATTTGTCTATTTCTTTACTATTTTCGACACTCTCGTAGACCCACTTTTCGTCATCACAGCGAGCTGAAATTTGGCACACAGGTTCATGTCGCGCGACAATTGAATCTATCAAAATTTGAACCGGAAATTTAGATGGAAAACCCGGAAAGACGGGAAAAATCATTTGAAAATTTGCTACAAATTTGATTAGTGATAAATCCGTTTCAGGAAAAATGCAGAGTTTTCCGATTTTTCCGAAAAATTTTCCGGAATTTTCCGTTAAAAAAGTTTTCTAAATTATGCAGGATCAAGTTCTCTATCCACTGGCATCATTACTTTCTCTCCGACAATGTTGAAAACTTGCAGAAAAAACTGAGGAAAATTCATATAATACGCTTTTCCGGAGTTTTTCCGACCAAGGAAGCGTTTGAGCGTTTTGCAACCTAAGACAAAGTTGTAGAGCGAAATGAGTTGGATAAAGTTGCTTTTGTGGAAAACTACATGGAAAACCCGGAAAATCGGGAAAATTATCGGAAAAATTTTCATCAATATGATTAGTTATAAAATCTGTTTCAGGAAAAATGCAGAATTTTCCAATTTAGTTAACGTGAAAAAGGTAGAAAATAAAATAAGTAAAAAAACGAGTTTTCAAACAAAACTGAGGCCAAGCCGCATGAAAAAGTAGAAAATAAACTTTTCTTCACACAAAGAGGTGGACTCAGATTTTATTCGCTGACAATCACCGATATATTTCAGTATGATCAATCAGAGGTAATAAGTGATTTGATTCATGAAGAGAAAGAACATTCAAGAGAAATGTCCCAATCAAAATATCTGAGTCCACCTCTGTGTGTGAAAAAAAGTTTATTTTCTACTTTTTCATGCGGCTTGGCCTCAGTTTTGTTTGAAAACTCGTTTTTCTACTTATTTTATTATCACTAGTTAACCCAAATAGTTAATTTAAAGATATTTATTTCGATGAACCCAGTTATTTATTTGCTGTTTACAGTTCCCTCTCTTTCTGCAGAGTATTTCTATGGACGTAATCAGTCCATATTATACATGTCATTGGTTTTACATAAGAACGGTGAAAATATTTTAGAATGTTAGGTGTTAGGACTAAGTTAGGGTTCTGATGTGGTAGTGAGAGAGTCTGTTTCGTGGCTTGCGAACTGTTTCTCGAGGGTTTTGGATGACCCAAAATTGGGGTCCCAAATTAAATTCCGAGAAAAACCTAAACATATACATCACATGCAGACAATAATAGTCATTGACATTTTTATTTTCTATAAGTTTTAAAAGTAAAGATTACTCTGGGTTGTGTGATGAAATAACAAATTAAAAACATTTTTTAGCTTTTGCTATACAGGGTGTTTCCCACTAGGAGGTCAATAGAGCGGGAGGTGATAGTACTCACCTAGACGAACCAAAAATTGTTAGGCAGGGGGGGGGGGGGCATATCAATATCAACCGTTTAGGAGTTACAGGGTGATTAATAAAAAGCTAGTTTTTCACAAAACACCCTGTATCTTAAAAACTACAGGGCGTACGGTCACAGTTAAGAGCACATTGTACGCAGAACTTCATGGCCTTTCCAACGACTGCTCAATCAGCACCGCACAGTCTACAGTTTACAGTTTTTATAAAAAGAATTATGTTAACGACCTTTTTTCAAAAATAATAGAGGTTAAATTAAAAAAAAAAGGTAGGAAAATCCGAAATTTTTAGTTTAGACAATCATAATTCTTGATGGGAGAAATATGCGGTGCTGATTGAGCAGTCGTTGGAAGGGCCATGAAGTTCTGCATACAATGTGCTCTTAGCTGTGAGCGTACGCCGTGCAGTTTTTAAGATACAGGGGGTTTTGTGAAAAACTAGCTTTTTTTTATTAATCACCCCGTAACTCCTAAACGGTTGATATGCCCCCCCCCCTGCCATACAATTTTTGGTTCGTCTAGGTGAGTACTATCACCTCCCGCTCTATTGACCTCCTAGTGGGAAACACCCTGTATACCGCAGTATCAAAATAAATTCCTTTTTGAACAAATCTATAAGTTTTGTAATAAAAATATTTTCTATAATTTTTTGAAGTTGAGTTATAAATAAAAAAAAAATTGAATAAAAAATATATTTTTTCAAAATACTCAATTAATTAATTTTTTTTTACTTAAATTTCCATTATACCCAGGCCCCCCTCCCCGCTGGATTCGCACCAGAACGGAGAGGTCTGCCACTAATGACTTCCACAGAAAAACTGAACAATTACGCAACCGACAATGCTTATTTGTAGTGCGATTGTAGTGTCACGTGTATGTGACCGTGACACTGGGACTTGACGAGTAAAAACATACAAATACCTTGCTAAATTCTACCAAGTCTTCGCCATTTCTTAAGAAATTCACTGGCATCATATTGGGGGCGGTCCGATTTTCTGTTATCATTTTTATGCATACAATTTAAACGTGGCTTTGCAATCACAAAATCTTACCAATTTCAGTTATTCTTACAACTATTCTACTATTGCACGAATATCAAGTCCAATTTTCACACACCAAGGAAAAATGTGTTACCCATTTTATTAAAAGAATACAAAAAAATATATTAAAAAAATGAAATCATGTTAAGCTTAAGTTAAGCTTTTCCTTTGGGGATTCCTGTTATTAATGAAGCAATTTATTACTATGTACGAAATTTCCTCCTTTATTGATCCATCCCCAAACAGTTAAGCAATTAACTATACAAATGCATTTCGGCATAGAAACACTATAGAACTCCACACGATTCACAACCAGGTGAGCGTACGTCTATACTTTTCGGTGGTGTGAATTGTTTTCCTTGGACTTTAATCCACTTAGCTAGAAGTGGTCACAAACAACTTCGGAAAATGTCTTGATAGTTGAGTTTGTCCAGACTGGAAGACAAAGGACGAGAGCATATAAAATCTGTGACACTTTATCCACATCCTAGGGGAATTACTATATATAGTCGTCATGCGAGTACAAATGAAAAAGATTGTGTCTGGTCTTAGGTGGTATAAATATAGCATGTGTTGGTGCGTCTTTATCAATGTAGGTGTAATCAATAAAAAAACAAAAAGGAAAACTTTTACTAAAGGTGTGCAGAATATTCGATATCTTTACCATTACTACCCCTCTACCCGTATATTATACTTTTCCCAATAGGTGGAATATCTCGTTCTCCTGGCTCGCGGATAGCTGGGGGCGGCATCGTCCAATATTAAATCGACGAAGGGTGCGAGAGAACAGAGATATATAGATTTTCGGGTAAGCGGATATAAATTTATTTACGAGCCACAAAATGACACACATATCTGAAGATTTTGATCAGCGTTAGGATAGAACTCGACGACAAGAGTGTTTTGGCTTTACGCCAAAATAGTGGAAAAAAGCTCATTTTCTTATTATTTTTACGGCTATTTATGCAGTAGAATGTAGAACTAAAATTTCATCCACTTATTTTCACACTCTCTCTCTAAATCATGGTTTTCATTGTTAAAATATTCCATTGTTTCATTAAGTCAATGTCCTTCAGAATCGTACTGGCATTTTTCGTATGAGACTTTCTCAAGGACTTAGAAGAAAAAAAAACCAGTAAGGTGGAGATTACTCAATTTTATAGCATACAGTTTAAGAAGTTTCTACAGTAAATAAATGCTAAGACATTTTGAAATATTATGAAACAATGGCAGTGGTTTAATGATGAACAAAAAAAAAGGACCTTACATTTACCTGCCAGAGCATACCTGCCGGAAAATGAATTTCAACTGTCCAGTTATGTGCAATGAGAAAATTTTAACTTTTACACTAAGGATAGAGTAGATCAACTCTCGTCCTGACATGATTTATCGGCTCCACTATAATTGGGAAAATCGATTCTAGTATAGAGTGAGAAAACTATTAAGATTTTTTCTGTGAATCTTACCTGAAAAAAAATAATTAGGGTAAAATCAACATATTGCATTATGTTGGTAAGTTTAGGTTAATTTAACACAAGTTTTAGTTAGAGCTTTAATCTTGGTTGGCTGTTGTGTCTGTAACTGTGCTGTGGTCCTCAGTTATTTGAGGACGTCTGCATCGATACATCTAGTATGCCCGAACTAGAATTCAAGCCACATTCAATAGGACATTCTACATCTGCATAGCTACAAAGTACTGAGAATCAAAACTCAGTGTACACTTAGTTTACCATTATACATTGGGTGGGGCCCTCTGGGCACAATACCTGGAAATCACCACCAAAAACTCACCATCCTCCAAACTAGTCTGCAGGTACGATCAGGGATCCTATCAATAGCAACAGGGTATAAATACAAGTTGAGAGTAGCCAGTGAGGAGATCAGCTTAGAGGTTAACAACCATCCAATTGTATTACAGAAGTTCATCATTATTTACCTTAAAACGCTTGGCAAGTGTGTACCACATAATAGTACACGCAGAAATGCATTGGTGGAAAATTACTATTTACACATTGGCTCTCTTCCGAATGGTACAGCTTCCCTCCTCCTCTAGTTAAACTGATCTCATGATATCTTCACTTGATAGTTCTTCAAGAGCGACCGATACTACCACATTTCATGCAACAGATTAAATTACTACCTGACTATACCGGAAATGGTAAGAGACGCTTTTGTTGTTAAAAGATCTATGTAGATTCTCGTAGGTTTAATTTAGTATGCCATAAATTTCGGCATACCCAATAATGCCGCGCTACTAGTTTCCAATACGATCCCAGACAATTACCTAATTTTAGACTCTTTCATACACCAGATAATTGGACCTCTGGGTAGTAGAAGAATTCCACAGTTCTCAAGCCTCTACTATTCCTTTGGTAGAGCCTCTCTAGGATTAGATGGCTTCAATAATTTGCTCACCGAGTTTTCTTATTCAAATAAATTTGGCTTTTCATAATATTTATCCGTGAGAGGAGGCCTGCTGCAGTTATCGAAGCACTCGCTGCCACATCCTCTATCTTTATGTGTAGACATTTTAGATTCAGTAGAGCTTTGCAATGCGTCCATTGGTACTTTCCATTGTGTACATGTTGGTAGTGATGCTTTCGCAGGATATAAGCTATTTATCTTCTCCATTTAATTTTCACTTCAATGTGGAAGGACTCATCTTACCAAATACCAGAAAAGTCTTACGGTTGTAGGCAGTGCGATCAATCTGGCTGCACCACATCATAATTATGTCCAGAGCTTACTGAAGAGGTTGGGACATTTCTCTTCCCATTTAATCCAACATTACGAGGTTGAGATATACTAGAAATTTGTCTACCACAAGATACCTATAAAGAGGGTGGAGCGTGTCATACATTTAAGAAGTCATCTAGTGAAAGTTTCTTCGCTTATTCAAAATTGGTCTTCAACTTTTTTTGAAGGATTGCCGCATCAAGTTAGTAACTAAAGTTTCACACCCATATTTGCATGTGGTTATCGAGGAGACTTTAAAATGTTAAGAGTCTTCAAAAGTTAAAAATAATTTGTTAAGTGTTCTTGCTACACAGTAATCCACAAAGACACAAACTCAATGTCATGCTCAAGGTACTGTATGCTTTCAAGTAAGGAATAAAAAACTCATACTCATACTCACTGTACTTTCTCAATATTTTATAATAATTTTAAGTTTTTTATTCACTGAGTTTTGTTTTAATTTTTCGCACATCTGTAAAAACAAAAATTTGTAGTATGAAAAATATATTCTTACAGAAAAGAGAAATTCCTAAATTGAAATACGGTGATTATTAGAAATGAAATTGTTGCCGTTTCATTTTTCTAAAAAAAAAAAATAAACACTTTATAGAAACTAGCGACGTTTACTTTTAACAGACACATTTATCAGTTCCGCATCTGCAATTTCATTTCGAGTCTCCTGATCGTAATATGTAAATTTCTACAAACAAGTCTCCTACGAACTACACCATTAATTAGACAAAATTGCCAATAAAAAGTCCACTAAAATTCCTTCGAGCCAAAAGTGATAAATTTTCTGAATGCGTTTATAATGCAAAATAGCAAGTCAACGAAAAATTTATCGAGGATTGGCAAAATATTACTTAGTTCAATTACAATATAAGCGGCCGTGCCAATATTATTTTGCATCTACAATATACAGGGAGGGGGGGGGGGGTGTCTAAACTTTTTTGAATGATTGTCAAATCCTTTTAAAGGCTTTGTTATCTATCTAAGTGTAGGTGTTGGATTCTTAATTTTATCAATGTTTCAGCCGAGACATAGTTTCGCCTGTTAGATTAGCCACTGGTTATTTAGTCTGGTACTAAACTGTTTCGCTGAGATTGTATTGGACACGTTCTAATATCAAAGCCTCTATTGCAAGATATGTTATCCACGATTGGTGCTATTCATTAAATATTTTCTATATTTTTTATATTTTTAAATTTTTAAATTTTTTAAATAGTCCTTTGCGAAACGCTTAGAAACTCTAGTATATAACATTCGCATATTATTATTGGAGCTAGTGGGTGTTTTAGTTGAAAGCACTACTACGATGAAAGCTTACTACGATATTTGCACGAATATTGGGGATTTTTTATATCATTATCTGTATGCCATTAATATTGTTTGCCTATATGTCGTGTTTTAATTCTTTACATATCTGTATGTATAGAACTATTCACTTACTCACTCCATAACCAAAGATGCTGACATCTGTTAAGGATACCTATCCCCACATTAATTGCATTTAACGTATAGTGACATCCAATATGAGTAGCTGAAAGGTGGATTTATCCTATGGTTTTTAAATAAATCTGTGATGCCTTTCTAAAGATGTCACGAATATTTCTTTTGTTCTGATGCGCAAAAATTATTCTCTAACCACGAGGCTTATGATATCCTTTTAAGCCTTTTTAGACAAAACAATATTATAAATATAGAATTTAGGTCATCACTGAGATGGGGTGGAAAAAAAGTGTGCACCCAATAACTAGGGGATGGGAAGAGACCGTATTGTAGTCTCCCAGACGATATATTTGCTTACTATAGGAAATTCAGTCTTAAAATAAAACCGAAAAGTTTGTATATAATTAAAATCGAAGTTTTATCTTAAAACAAAACATTTTATGGTTGAAAAAAGTAGAACCCCTTCAGTGTAAAAATTTTATAAAAAGTTGAGTTTTCAATTTAAATGACGAAGGTTAAAACCATAAAATGTTTTAACTATTTAATCTTAATATTATTAAAATTTGGAAAAATATTGAGTTTTGAAAGCACACTATTAAAGTTTGTATATTGCTCGTTCCTTGATTAAAAAGTAAACTTCAGAGTAATTAAAATATAAACATTAATCACATATAAGTGGGGAGGGTGCTACCAGTGATGCATCTCGATTAAGGTTGTATTACCTGTCACCGTGCTTTTAGTGCAGGCAATTAGAAATATTCATAATGCAGATTTCGGAATTATTTATTTGGTTTTAGTATAGTTTTAGCATAATTAAATCAGAGAGTTATTTCAGTAATTTTATTTTTATTTCAAACTAATATTAAAACATATAATATTGCAAAAGTAATTTCATTATTCACTTGATACTGCGCACTGAACTTCCTACTTCAAGATTTCAAAAGCAATTAAATTGCTGTGCAGGAAAGTTTTATACTAATAACCAGGGACTGAAAATAACAATTATTTTCATTTTTTCTAACCAAAAAATCATTTAGAAAATGTTATAGGAAGATTGATTGGAATGTAGCATTATGATTCTTATTACCGAATGTTCACAAATTTCCTTTACTTTTTAAATTTATGATTTTTATTCGAAATTATAAAAAGTAACTTGCTTTTTAGATTTATGTTTTAAAAATCAGATATATAATAATTAAAAATTGATTTTTATTTTAAAAATAAAAATTAAAAATCAAAATCCGATTTTTATTTTAAAAATCAAAAATAAAAATCTGAAAATGATTTTTATTTTAAAAATCAAAAATAAAAATCATAAAACGATTTTTATTTTAAAAATCAAATATAAAAATAAAAAAAATCTAGACCAATTCTTAGACTAAAGCCCGTATGTTGTGTGCATCTACTCTCATCTGTCGTACAATCTACGGCATATTTAGAACCATATTTTTCACCCGAAAAACAGTTTTGCGAAATTAAAATCATTTTATGATGTTGATTTTCGCTTTTTAAAATAAAAATCCGCTTTTGATTTCTATTTTTGATTTTTAAAGTAAAAATCATTTCCCGATTTTTATTCTTGATTTTTAAATGAAAATCAGTTTTTAATTTTTGATTTTTAGAAAGAAAATCAGAAAATAATTTTTTATATACGATTTTTTTTAAAACATTCATAACCGTTACGGTCTCTGCTAATAACACGTGATACAACTTAGGTCATTAGAACCATAAGTCAGAATTCAACTAACTAATACAAATAACATAAAACAAACTAATACAAATAAAATTACCCGCATTTTATAAAGAAATTTGCTCTAGCTTACCATAAATGATAAATTGTCGTTCTTTTTGAAATTGTTTCAATTTTATAAGAAAACGTCATAAGTTTAAAGCCAGAAAAGAATCAAGATGTATTCAAATATTAGAGTAATTTCTGATGTTTTGAATGGATTTTGATTAAAGATTCGTTCTTTGTCTTTTATGCACGTAGATTAATTCTGTAATTCAATGGAATTTCCAGCGCAAATGATTCCAACCCAGCTCTTTTGGATTTTAAAAAATACCCTTTTTCTATGGTAAACAACCAAAAAAATATTAGGCTTATTTCCAACTTAACTGTGCACAAGCAGAGCATGACAGAGTTTTCTATTCGCAAGTCAATTTTATACTCAGTATACGTGTGTGGTTCAAATGGAACCTTTCCCACTGAACTGAGCAAATAAAGCTAAGATGTTTGACAATCGAATAATGTTATATTTCAAATAAGGAATATTTGATTCCATGCTAATAAATAAGGAACCACTAATAATAAATAATAGATGTTTTTATTTTTTATTTTATTATTTATTAATTGCAATGTTTACTTAATAAAGAGGAAGCAAGAAATTTATACAAGAAATATTTATAAGCGCGATTGACCTTTTCACCCTTAAAATTAAAACTAAAATAGGGTGACCGAGTGTTACTCTTGGAGCAACTGAGGAAAGAACTGAACTGTAATCTCCTTGTTCACTACTGCTTTAACATTATTTCTACAGCTGTTGTATGTACACCTATGTGGACCAAAATGTGTATTTTGAACACCTTTACATTTAGCTGCAATTAACTGGAAGAAATTATTAAAAAAATATCTTCCTTATATTTCTCTGCAAGCTCTTCTTCCAGTTGAAATAAAAAAATCTTTTCGTGAAATATTATTACCCATCGTTTCCCTATACAAAACCCACACATTTATTCCGGCCAAATCGAGGAAATTGTGAAATAAAAATTGGAACGTAATATTCATAGCAACAGAATACTCGTATAGCGAAGATTTTCCTATTTTCATTTTGTTTTCAATTGGAATGTGTGAGATCTAGTTTCGAGTGCAGGTAAGTGAGGGTGCTAGTTTAAAATAGATAACTCAGCTTTAATTTTAAATTCAAATATAAATTTTTATTAAAGTATCCTAACCTAAATAGCACAATTCAATTCCAGTTCAACTTAAAATCTACAGTATAAAAATTCAATAAAATTCAACAACAAAAAAATGACAAGTTAAAAATTCAAGTAAAAAATCCAATTTGAGGCTTTTCTCCGAAGCGTTCTCCTTATTTCTGTAATAAAGAAATGAGAATAATTTTAGTTCACTGGAATTAAACTTCCACTAACTAATATTTAACCCTTATGTAAGCGACGTGGTACAAATGTAACAATCGTAAATATTTTAACGGAAATTCAGCTGCAATATATCGAAGTGAGCTTCGAGTTCTTCTTCAAATTAATGAAAACAACACATTTAATATAAAAAACAAAAAGCAAAAATACGAAAAATTTATCAGAAATATTTTATTTGTGGGTCTAAAGCTATTAACCCTTATACATTTGAACTAATGACTGAAATAAGGCGATATACATATAAAAAAATAAGACAAAGTTAAAGGCAATAGTTTTTACATTAACTTTTTTTGAACTGTATTTTAATTATAAAAAAATAAATGTATAAGTACAGCATTTTACAATGGAACTTGAGTTCTGGGCACAAACGGGACGATTGCATACATTACAAGTCTTCCGAGTGTTTCGGTAACTCTTTTATGATCGGCATAAATAACATGTGCCATCGAACTCTTGACGTTTGCTAGTATTTCCCTGTGCTGTACCGGAGCAATGCAAAGTCTTTCCAAGCATACATTCAATCCCAGATTTAGAGTCGGGAAGTGTTGGAAGACGCGACGATTTTGTGATCGTTCGTCAATGGATGACATTGCCAACTTTTTTCCCAGATCCCTTAGGAAGATACGCGACTATCGGTGCTCCTTACAGACATGGGGTTATTCTCGGAAAAAATTATATAGGCTGTAAGGCTAGCTATATCTATCATATTATAAAACAACTCTATGGCCATCGTTTTGTTTTCGCATTTTGAAATGTGTGACCATTGTATAGTTGTTGTAGTGTATAATTTCTGGTTTATTTTTTAGGCCACTTGCTTGGGCTGTATAGTGCATTGTTGATAAGAGTATTACGCGTTTGTTCTTCTGGTTGTTTTAGGAACGTATGAGCAAATAGTGGTTTTGTTGGTACTAAATCTAAATAGAGACGACAATGGTTCCCGTGATTTGTTAGCAAACAGTTGTGAGGGTATATGTTACTTATTTTTCTTCAGTGTGTCCACTACGCTGAGATTCTATGGCATCAAATTCGAGCTAGCGGCAGTATCGTAAAAAGGTTATCTATATTCGATAGCGCTATTTCTACAGCTGTTTTTATACATATTGCACAAACCCTTTACAACACGCTCTCTTGGATTAATGTCATCTCCTGTTTTTTTTTACAGAATGAATTTGGCAACATAGTGGATAGGAATTTTCTGCATCACACGCCCACACATTTTGATGCCGTATTTTGCAGACTATGATGGAATATATTATACGAATTTTCTGCGTCCTCGATTGCAACCTGATTACTCCTACGTTATCTTGCGCTAGAAGTTGTAAAGCTTATGTGGTACATTTCTAATACGTCGCTCGTAATCGGATAATTTCATACCCGCTGACATTAGATTATCAACTCGCTGCTATTGTGTGAGAGTGACGATGTAGCAGAATTATAATTCGGTTGTAACGTGCTGAAGCGTGTAAGCAAAATTATGCTTCTGTTGCAGCAAATGTTGAAACGCGTAGGCAGAAGTATACTCCTGCTATGACGTGCTGAGGCGTGTAAGCAGAATTATACTTCTGTTACAGGGAATGTTAAAACGTGTGCGCAGAACTACACTTCAGTCGCAACGTACTGGAGCGTGTAAGCAGAATTATACTTCTGTCACAGATTTTGGGAGTTTGGATTTTAATAGAATTAAACTTCTATATGAAGGGCAGAACAAAATTATACTTTTGTTGAGAGGATGGGTATTCAGATTAGGCTCTGACGGATGATATTTTCAGATTAAACTCTGAAATTAGATTAGGGGGTAAAATCGGATCTTTTTGGATATTGGTAGAATTATACTTCTATATGAAGGAATTAAACGAAATTATACTTTTGTTCAAAGGATAGGAAACGGATTAGACTCTGGTAGAGGATGCTTTCAGATTAGACTCTGAAAACCGAATGGGTAACTTTGCTGCGGCTTGCCGCCTTTTTATAGCCGCCGTGAACAGCAATGCCCCAGCTCCATAATGTGTTGCGCTGGCAACGCTTGGTTCGTTTTGGTCTTAGATTATATAACAAAAAGGATAGGCTATGCTGGGTAAAATTCGTGTACGTGTCATAAGCATTTTTTCTTGTGCCACGGAGGGGAAATAACAAGAGGGGTATTGCCTTGATATTCGTCAGTTCGACAATTCTAATTTACATTTCAGATTTAATTACAAGAAGTTCGGGTTTGATTTAGCGATTTTGTAGTAAATAACTAATTAAAAGTGAGTTTTACGTAATAGTAGTGTGGTACAATAGTGAAATATTGTTTTGTGTAAGAGATTTCATATAATCGAGACTCCAGAATCTTGAATTATCGCGATGAAGTGCGCTGTGCTGTGCTGCAGAAACAGCCGGTGATATTCTCTTAGAAAATCATTTTGCAGGCAAGCGTAATTCTTTTAATAATCAATTATAGTGTTTTAATTTAATTGAGAGTGAAATATTTACAAAAATAAACAGCCGTGGCAAAAAAATTTAACATTTTCCAATGCCGGTTTGTTTGTTTATAATTGAATTGTCATTGTCACCTTAAGTTACAGTAGCTATACAAAGGCAACGCCAAAAAATATTATCAGAAAATAAACGAGGCACTAAGAAAATTCGTAAAAATGTAAAAAGTTATAAAAATATTATAAAATTGTAAACTTAAAAATTAATTTGAAAATGTTGTGATATAATGGGATCTCTTCCATTGAATTTCTTCAATACTTAATAAAGTTTCAACCACTAAATTAATCGCCAGGTGTGAAAATATCGTAGTTTACTACATCGATGCGGTTCTACTACAATCAGAAAAATGCTTAAGTTTTTCTTCCTCATAGCCTATCCTTTTTGTTATATGATCTAAGGTTTTGGTCCACTTTTGATTGTAGCGACACCAGCTATCTGATGTAATGTAATTAGATGACATTACAGAATTGTAAATATACTGGAGATGTATATGATTTGGTGAGTTTATAATATTTTTGGTTAATTTATATGTAATTAATGTATTTTCGTTATTTTTTTTTCTAGATAGAATATTGCATAGGTTGACTATGGGAAGGGACTTGCGGTGGAGTATTAAATATGATTACATGAGTATATTGTGTTAGGAACATGATACTTTGTGCTTCCTTTTTAATATGTCTTTTAGGAAAAATGTTCTCATCGTGGGATGTGATCCAAAACAATTAAATGATATGTGGAATTCAACGAGGGATCGAATATGAAGAGTTAAAAGAATGTCAGTTTGATTTAAGATTATTCATCCAGGCATACATAAATATGTTGGTGGACTGAAAGGAATAGGATTTTCCACATTATGAATTCAGTATAATGAATGGCGAGTGATTCAAGATTTCATAAGTCTATAATTAATAATTAAGGTGTCCAAAGACATCTCATGGTAGAAATAGGTATACAATATTTGTATTTTAGACCCAGTATGAGGAGGGGGGATACCATTAAATTAATTTAACAATCATTATAGGAAAAATAAAGAAATCACAGATCTTTTGACACCTTCAGTAGAAATAGTATTAAAAAAAAAATTTGGTACCTGCTTAGAAATTAAAATTGCTCTTTTACTTATAATGCTACTGTATCACCAAATGTAGAAAAAATCATACTTTTTCTATTATTTGTGTACTTTCATTAGTTATGCTATACTACCATCCTGGCAGTTAATTTTATATTTGCTATTAACGTTACTGATGGTCGACGGGAACGGTGCCAATTCTAATGAACACATCAAAAGTAGGTATTTTGATTTCTGCTAGTCAGAATTTTTCTTTTTGTGGCCGGTACTGATAGTAGGTAATACCGTATTGCATTAGAACCACTGGAAATTTGCCATAATTAAAGGCTCATTGTTATAATTTTGCTCACAGACCATGTATACTCTACTTCAAAATTTATTTACATGAAATTTAATAATAAGAAATTATACAAGCGCAGAAAGTACAGATAGGTTTAGTAACTCTTCGAAAACCTTGTTGAACTCTTTTGATAAAAAAAAAACAATAAAGTTTCCATGCGTTTTTCGAAAGAAATATGATATGATGGTAAACATATTGCCAAGTGCTTTAAAAAAATGTTAACGGTTTTGTCGCCACGAAATGCTAAATTTCCCATGTATGTGTAATCCTATCTTAATACATGCACACTCACCTTGGCTCCGCGTTCTGTTAGTGTTTATAGGTTTCGGAACATTTCTGAGCATTTTTAAGGCTGGGGCTACGAATCCAGCCAGTAATAATGGCTCCAGCTGGTACGATCGGCTATAAGCGCAAGCTAACTTGAGCTAGTTTTTGGTGGCGGTTACGCATCTAACCAGCAGTACAAGCACAAGCTGGCATCGTGCTATGCATTCAAAGTGGATTGAGCTAGTTGAAAGTTCAATTTAGTTATGTCTAGGTACCGCGAGTACTTTTTAACTTCAAAAGCTTTGGAATTATAACAACGTAGCAACCTATAGTACTATTTTTGAGTGAAGAGCTTCTGTTATCCGAAAAAATTATTAATTAATGCAAAACGCCAGAGATTAGGTCAATATCACCATCAACACAATATCTAGAAAGCAGATGAAAAATATTTTTTTCAAATACCTGTTACAGAATAAGGCCGGCAACATTTAACTTTTGAGCAAAATAAGATAACTAAACAGAAAGATCCAGCGGTGTTTACCACAATTTTACCAGAGAAAAGGCGGAAAAGCAGTTTTTGAATATCACCCAATTTCTTCATTATAAGCAGAAAATTGGTAAGGAAGTTATAGTCCCCATCCAGCTTTTCCACATCCATTTTTTACGAAGAGTTTATTGCATCTAAACAACTGGTGCTCGTAAATATAAAAGACTCCACCGCAAAAAAAAAGCTATGGCGCCAGTAGCGGTCAGCTAGCGTGCCTTGCGCTTGTAAGGTTTTTATCTCGTAACCACACCATTTACTATGAAAGCATTCTAATTGTTAGCTAGCGCTAGCTGGCGTTAGTATTACTGGTGAGGTGGGTAACTGCAGACTAAATCATAACTTTCTCCCATCGCAACCGCAGCGTTCAACTAGAGTAAATGGTAATTACGTGTGGTTGTGATTAAGCCGGGGACTATCGGCTCCGATGACCACTGACTTTTTATACCCTAGATGAAATCTATATGGTATACTAAGTTTGTCATTCCATTTGTAACGCACAGAAATAATGATGGTAGAGCAAAATGGATTGGACACCCCGCATAAAATTAAAAGTTATTTTGATTTTTGCATGTCCGTCTGTCCATGCGCACGATAACTCGAGAACGCGTTTACTTAGAAAGCTGCAATTTTGTACACGGACATTAAAAAAAAAGCAAAATTAAGTTCGAAAATGAGACAAATCGGGCAACTCCTTCGTGGGGTTTTCATACAAAAATTTCGTTTTCCACTATATATTTGGACACTACCTGAGAACACATCGACCTAGAGAGCTGAAATTTCATACATTGTATTTTCATACTAATAGCAAATAAAATTTCAAAAATGGACTAAATCGGGCAACTCATTCTTGGTGTTGCCATATAAAATTTTTGGTTTTTTACATTTACTTTGAAAACGATTAGTCCTAGACATTTTTATTGTACTTAAAACTTCTTCAGAATAAGAAATCCTATAAAATTGGTAATAATCATTTTTTCTGTCCGACGAGCCGTTCTAGAAATATTATGCGACAAAGCATTCCAAAAAATCAAAATTGCTCAAATGGGTGACCATAGGAAATTTCATACGGGCATTCATCTAGAGTATCATAAGAATTGGTTCTACACCAATTCTAGCTTTTTCACTTGTTCTCATCTGATTTACAACTAACTTCAAAATATAAAATTCCATGGCCGTTTAGATACCAACAATTTTCCATTCTTGATTTTGTCCTAGGGAAAAAGAGAGCACTTCAAAACTTGTGCCATTATTATTTAAGGGAATCTCTCAGGCACAGTTCATGTTATGTCAATTCTTCCAATCGTCAAGAGTGACATTGATAACTGGCGGACGAACTACCAACTTCATCAAGCCAAAAATTACTAAAAATAAGTAAAAAAGCTTAAATTGGTCTAAAACCAATTCTTATGATGCCCTAGGGCCTAGATGAATGCCCGAATGTTATTTGGTATGGTCACCTCTCTGTGTAAGTTGTATTGTTGAAGTGATTTTTAGCATATATTTCTAGAACGATTCGTCGGACAGTGAAAATTATAACGACATATTTCATAGGATTTCATATTCTAAAGAACTTTTCAGTACAATGAAAATGGCTTAGACTGATCGTTTTCACAGTATATGTATAAAACTTAAATTTTTACATGGTAATACCAAGAAGGGGTTGCTCGATATAGCCCATTTTTGAAATTTTATTTACTATTTCTATGAAAACGCCCTGTATTATATTTCAGCTCTCTACGTGAACGCGTGCACAGGCAGTTTCCAAATATATAGTGAGAAACGAAATTTTTGTATGGGAACCCTAGGACAGAGTTGCCCTATTGACCCTTTTTCGAACTTAAACTTTTACTTTTTTTTTTTAGTTTTTTTTTTTTTAGACCCGTATGCAAAATTTCAGCTGCATGAAGGACACGCGTTCTTGATAACTCAAGAGGACAGATGGACGGACATGCAAAAATCAAAATAACTTTTAATATTACGTGTGGGTGCCCAAAATACATTCGGCTCTATCATCATTATTTCTAGGTGTTACAAACGGAATGGCAAACTTCGTATACCCTACGATGTCATCATCTAGGGTATAAAAAATAAATAGATCGCAGTTATATGTACAGACAGGGAGGCCGTTTTTTTTGCTATCACAGAAGAACAGACGGCACAAATATTTAAAGAAGCAGACAATCATGTTTACAATGAACAAGATGTAGCTCACACTATTTACATAACAAATGTTCATTCTTTGCATTCACAGTTATAGATGCAAATTAATTGAAGCAATCTCAACTGACAGCCAGATGATATCAAAGATAAATGTAAAAAAAATTATAAATTGTTATTAGTCTTTGCTTTAAACCTAAATAAAGGCCACCCAGCGGATACAATTTGTATCCTTTGAGCTTATAAAATTTCGGAAAATGTAAACTTTAAAATAACAAACTCCTCTTTTACATCTTTTTGTTATTATATATATATTTTTTTTTACTTTTTTTTTTGTTTTTTTTTTTTTTTTTGCTTATAATTCGAATAACCGAGAACAAAAACGTTGACGAGCACTTTTCAAAGCTTTTAATTTTCCATGGCTTGTTTTAGAACCATCTTTATTGCTCCTAATGTGCGCAGAGGGCAGATGGGATATGATAGATTAAGTTTGAGTAAAATTATTAGAGAATAATTTTATCGTATCTGGAGTAGTATGGGCGCGTTTTACCTTGAGTGCTCGGCTCAATATCATCACCTGTAGAGTGCCCAGTATTGGTTTCATTCGATTTGAACATCTCATAATACACCACACCAAGCTGATCTCAGCAAATACACAACATGAGTTTTTTTTTCCATGAATATTCGGCTTAGCTATTGACGTTGAAGCAAGGCCCCGTGGTCTGCATGAATTTCTCTTCTTTGAATTATCAGAGCTGATCCATTCTTCATCACAAGTGACTATACGATGCGAAAAAGAAACGTTTTGTTTATGCCTGGCAAGCAGAACTTCACATGTGCAAAATCGGCGTTCAACGTTTCCCGGCTTTAGTTCACATGGGACCCAACTCCCTTGCCTTTGCATCATTCCCAAAGATTTTGATTTTAAATGATGTGATATAGCTTATTGAGTCACTCATAATGTAAGTGCAATTTCTTCTTACGTTTGGCCGGACTTATTCTCCTCCAATAACTCGTTCCAATTCTGCGTCTTCATACACTAGCGGAAGGCTGCGCTACGTTCTTTGTCTTCGACATCATAGTCACCGTTCTTAAACTTTTGAAACCACTCTCACTTAAAATAGCCTCACCATATGCTTCTTCGATTGCTTTTAAATCGAAGCGCATCAGCTACAGATTTCTTCAAATTAAAGAAGTGAAACACACGTTTCCGCAAATGGCGCTCATTCGGCTCAAAACTCGACATTTTCGTACGAAAAAAATTTTGTGATGCTGACAGAAAATCGCGAATACTTCGTGTTGGTGTTTGGTGTTGCCAAATGTCCAACCTTATGATATGACGTTTTACATCTGTAAATGTCAACCATAATTTAATGGTGGGGCCATCTGTTGTCAAACGGCGGAAATTCATTTGTACTGCCAGTATGTAAAAATATTATTATATGTAATTGAGAAGTAAAAGTGCTTAAATTATTTTGAATGATTGTCAAAACTTTTTACAGTTGTTTGTTCATTCAGCAGCTTTTCACAATACACTTACAAACTGTTCTGATTACATAAAAAATATACTTACATACATAAATACAAGTATATTAGTTTCCTAGTAAAAATTGATACCATTAATCATTCGTCGCGCGAAAATGCTGACATAAATTCCTAAGCAATCCGCGGTAGATTTTCTTTTACACAGTTGAAGGAAAAGAAAGAAGAAAAAAAAAACAACAAAAACAAAAATTTCATGGTTTGCCGAAATAATGTGAAGCCTAAAATGTAATTAGCAGCAAAGTCGGAAGAGATTTCCTTAAATTGAGTGAAAATTTCTGACACAACCTAGCTCAAATGTTAAAGTAGGAAACATTAATCATCTACTCAATAAAATGAGGGAAACTAGCGACGAAAAACAAATTACCCTGAGCGCCGGTCATGGATCAACTAGAAACAGGACGATAACTGCGAAGGAAGTGTGTACACAAGGAGCAATTAAGGTAATCGCATTCAACCTATATATACATACATATATACATACACATGACTTTACTTTCTCAGTCCCGTAAAGTAAAATGACACCCTCTGGGAATGCAAGGCGTTGATGTTATCATCACACTGCTATTACTTAGCCATGAGGTAACTCACTCTTAGTGATTAAATCTGATATTTCACGCTTCATCTGGATTAGGTGAAAGTCATCATCCATCCCGAAGGAACTATTTTGAAAATTTATTTCGCCTTGTGTCCACTCTTTGTAGGATTATCATTTTGAAAATAGTAGCATGGAACATAATATAGTAATGCCATATAGGAGTTAAGCAAAGGATATCCACATGAGGTTGAATTTCATTCGTATTTCTGGAAATACTCGTATCTTGGCCATAATCGTCGCTTTGAGTCTTATGACTTCTAGTTTAGTTTCTACTACAAAGGCGTCATAATGTTACTTAAGTGTTGATGAAAGCTATCATGACATAATTGCAATCATGCGTAGGTTGGGCATGACTTCATATGCATTGTCCATTCGACCATTACTTAGTAAGCGTTGTTTCTGGTCGAGTCCATTACGTATACAAAAAAACTTGCTGTGCTGCCCCTTTCCTCTTCGGCAACCATCTGCAAAGACCAGTAAAATGTATATTATGAAAAATTGGTTATCTCTATGGAGTCGGTCTGATGGATGACTGCTTGAAAAAGGTTCCTGTCTCAAAGTCATTTACAAATAAAAATAAAAAAAAATATAGAAAAAAAAGTGATTTGTTTTGGAGAGCGGGGGCGGAGCACACAGCCGAACCTAATCAATAATCGATAAACGAGGGACTATGAATGGAATATTCTCATATTCCTGATTTATGTTCATTTGACTGGGAACCACAACTGGGACATTTATGGGCAAAGTTTCAGACGTAATTCCACAAGTTAAGGATCTGGAGCTAAATCAAATGAGAGGAAGCTGTGATCGGCGCTGAAGATAAGGGCGAAAAGGTCAATTCACTATAAATACAGCAGCCATTTGGTTTGAGGTTATTAGGGACATATATTTCCTTAGACAAAGCAATAATGGGGACATTGAGATTGAATTGTGTACCAAAAAGAGTGTATACCTGCGAGGAGTATATCTTACTTAATACATACACCTTCACACACACAAGGCCAAACATAAATAAATAAAATATGTTTTTTTTTTCGTATACCTTAACCTGAGCAGTTAAGCTTTTCGGAAGGCACTCAAATTGACATTTCCTTTTGAGCTCCTATAAATACGAGACTCAGCAATATACTCGAGCCAAGTCGAGGCGATATAGGCACTAACTATAGGCAGCCAGGCAGTATAGGTACATCCATCCAAACCAGATTCAGGATTTTCAACCCCTTAAAAAGAGGAGTATATTCCTGTCGGATGCTCTGATGTGGAGATAAATCATCAACTTTGGCCCTAACAGTACCATCTGCTTTAATTTGCACACAAAGTGAGGCTGGCAACTTTGAGGACGTAACCACTTGAGGGTGACTGACTGACTTATTACCCACTCGGTTTACACTTTGCATTATTTATGCGAGGCTGTTGAGGGTGTCAATGCTTACGACGCTCTCTTATCGTTGGCAAACACTTTGCATGTAAAATGTCGGAAAACAAAGCAGACGTTCACACGTGCACATGACGGAGCTGTTGGTTGCATTGTCATGTGAGATGTCATAGTGCTGCTGCCTGGCCTGCCTTTATGGCAGTGCACACATTATGGGATCCGTGGCCCTTATAAACTAACTGTGGATAGAGATACCGCCATATTACTAAAATAGTATAGGCTTCCGTATAGGGCCTATATATCCCCTTCTACCCATATTATAAACTCATTACTATGCACACGCTCACATTGATTGAAAATGTTTAATTCATGTTGCTGGGTGCTGCTCCGGCAAGTCAAGCAGATGCTGCTGTTCATGTGCTGCTGCAGCAAGTGAACATCGAACAGCATTTAGAATGCACCGAAAGCAAGCGGGTATGGCACCATCAGGCGGCAAAAACAACAGGTGAAGTGCCTTTTGTTGCATTCCATATACTCTTCTAGCCCTGTGTATACCCTACACAACCTGAATAGAACCCCGGTGTATATCTAAATGTCATCGGTAAGTGTGTGCGTATGTAAACATGTTCGAAATTCTGTCACAAGTCTTTTTTTCACCTATTTTTTTTTCTTTCGTCGCACTCCGTAGGTACCTAAACGTTTGTCAATGAGTATGAGAGCTCTATGCGAACGATGGGGTTTTTGGTGGAGAAAGGGAGGATTACCAGAAGGAATGAGGGTGGTGGTGGCGGAATGAAGTACCAGTTTGTGGTTGGGAAACATTATTTTGTGGCTTGGGGTGCTTAGATTACATTAAGCAATTTCTCACACCGAAAAATTGTTGATAATTTCTATGCTGCTGGTGGTGGAGGTGAGGGTAGATTTTCGAAATTTGAAAGGAACGAAAAAAAAATTCGTTTCGGATGATTAAAGAGTTCTCAATCATCCAGGGGCACATTTTAAATTTCATTTTAATTTATTTAGCTTAATATCGATGGTATACACAACAAGCAAGATGTATGTGGGTTGATGATCTTAGTAAGTGCTGAATTTACATTATTTTTTTATTTTTTCATTTAAGAGGAGCAACAGTTTCAATTCTGATACCAGCGATATCTGTAGGCAATAGAATTTACTATACGTTGGTTTGTGTCCTCGCTCTACTGAAAGTGAGAAAATTATTAAAAAATTAGCCCAGACCTAGACCACAGATATCATTAGAGACATCTAGTGTAAAAGACAGAAACCCAACATGCAACAAAACCATACAATTTAAGATGAAAATGAATATTTGAAATTAAAATAAATTGAAAATTTTTAACGAGAATTAATTCTCCTGATTTTATTTTTCACATAATTGTTAAACGAACTATTTAACTTTGCATTTCAATAGCTTTCAATTGAAATATTACAATTTGTTGTCGGTGAAATTATTATGGGTTATATGGTTGTGGTCATAGAATAAGATGTTACTGATACTGTCGCAAATTAAACTTTGTTGGAATCCAGGACAGTGTAGTTAACCTTTGGGTAGAAGTCAATATTACTCCCGACTTGGAAATACCCACACATATTCATACACTTACTTTTTTGTATAGTTCTAGTTCAACATTGTCAATCTGTCAGCGATGGAGACTGAAGTTTTTTTTATGTTTAGTACACATAGACAGAATAAATCCATTCAGATCGCTTCCAAAGAGAGTTATGAATTCACATTAACGTCAAGGTGAAAGAAAATACTGGAGAAGTGTTCGAAGTTGTTTTGAAAAAAAACCCCCATTATATGTACAACAAATGTCAATTATCTCAAAACAGCTAATGTTATTTATTCCAGTATTGAACTATACGATCGATCTCAAAACCAATAGTAATTTAAAAGCAGTCGTCATGATATTTAAAATGGTATGTACAAATTAACATAAAATATAAGGTTGAGCCTTAAACAATATATAGAAGAGCAGTTAGTAGAACAAAGCTGCAAACTCGGTATTTCATATATTAAGATCTGAGTCCATCATATTGTTCTTTTTCGATGCCGCATTTTTAAGGTTATTCCAAATTTTCCAAGTTATTAGCTTGACATCATTTTTTTTTAATGCAGCTAAATAAACAGATAACAGAAAAGTACAATACGAAAATAAAACAAAAAAGAATAATCAATAAAATATAATATAAACAAAAATAAAGCAGACTTTGTGTGAGAGTTAAGTCAAAATCCATTCAGTCTGAGTCTTAGACTCTTAACGCAGAGCAAATAGGATCATTCTAACTGGATTTGGTACAATAATGATGAACATGTTACATGGTATACGAGTCTTTTCTCAAAACTCGTGGGCGAATATGAAAATTTATTTTAGATAATAGTTCACGACCATATACGGCAATTTTAATTATTTGAAACATGAATACAACTTTAGTTATCGCACTGCATCTAGTGGAAGGAGTCTAAGTACATAACGAATAAATATCTTCTGTATAGATTCCAAGCGGTTTAGATACACAAGTATATCGTAAAATAGACACCAACCGGGAATAGCATACTCAACAAGACATCGTACAAAAGCTAAATACAAAGTCCTTTAAGTTAGAGGATCATCGAAATGAGGTGACCGGTTTGGTGTCGAAATGTACCTACACCAGGGTCTTTTACTTAATCGGTTTTGTCACGAGCAATACCATTGACATGATAGATATGTAGTCGGAAGTGGGGAATTATTAATGGCTAGTTATAAGCTTGTTAAAATAAATAAAAATAAACATAAAATGTTTCCTAAAAGATATGGTAAGAGGCGCAGATTTTTTCACCTTGCAGTGTTCACAACACTGCTACACTACACTATAAAGTACCTATCTATTTGCACAGTATTGTAGAAACCTTTTATTTATATCGGGTTAATCCTGCTCCGCATTTGGAAATAGCAAACCAAAGTTGATTGGCAAAAACCTAAACAGAATGGGATCGGGTCCTTTTAGTTTGGGATGCATTGCATAGGGTTCTAAAATTTTTTTTCTTTCATACTGTATGAATCAGTCTATAACTGCGAGTATATGATAATGATTTAAATTTTTTAGATAGATAAAGTGTTCTAAAGGGTTTTCTCTTCTGTACGACTCTTTTAGAGTTTAAAAAGCAGCAAACTTTCAGTTTACAATTGCTTACAACACTCTGTGTCCGCAAATCAACCTTTTAGCATATTTTGCACTGTCTATTAATCTAAATCCAGTGAAAATACCAATAAATCACTAAGAACAGGTATTTTATTTTTTTTTTCTATAAATGAACTTTTCGAAACATGTGTAGTAGAAGAACGAAAGAAGCACAAACCCCACTTTTTGCCTTGAATTCTTGCTAATGTTTTGATAAGTAGTTGAATTTTCCTGCACATACAATATGTTCCAAAAAATTTACACTTTTGACATCGTTTGCTCGTTTGGAGGGTTTGCTTGGGCGTCAATGGTTTCGGTTAGTAGCACAACGTCGAATTTTGTTTCTGGGTAGTTTCAGTGGAGTAAGCGATCCAACTGACAACTGAATTCCTTTTACTTGCTTTTATTGCTTACGTCCCTATTATAAATGTGAAATATATAAATATCAGTGTAATTGCTTATACTGCCTAAATCTAGCTAAAAGGTATGACGGGATGGCTTTGCTTTGTACACGTATTAACGTTGTCGTCTATTACCATTAGTTCTTCGGTATATACAGGCTCAATACACACTCAAGGAAAAAACTACATTTTGGACTACAATTTGTTCGAACTTCCTTTTTCTCTGAGACCGTATGACATATTTCAAGTGAAAATCTTCCATTCAGTGTACAGGATGGAATATCGGTCGACTTGTGTATATAAATGTTTTAGTGAAAATTTCTACTCAGTGGCTTGTATTGTATTCCGGACGTTACTTTCGAAGTAAAATTCAAATAAAGTTTGATCTAAACATATTTTTAAACCAAAGATGAAATCTATAGGGTATACTGAGTTTGTCCTTCCTCTAGACATTGTCTCTAGGGGGGGGGGGGGGGGGCGATCGCACCAATCGCCCCCTATAACCACACTTGCCATCAGTTGTGGATCGCCCTGTATAGCTTTCTCTGTTCGTTTCAGCATAGACATTTTATTATAGCATTCAGATATCACCGGAGTTCTTTTATTTATATAATAGTAGTAATAAAGTTTTTGATTCCGTAAGCATAGTAAAATTTAGTCCCACATAAAATAGACATTATGCACTTCTTGCTTGTCTTACTGCTGTTGCTTTTCATATAAACGTCACTTGAATTTCGTTCAAACACCAAAATTTCCTGAGCTAGACTGCAATTTCTTGCAAATTAAATAGTTAAAGAAATTTTCAGCAAATGCTAATTAGGTAGGGTTAATATATGCATAAAATTAAATTAAATATTTGCAGCAAAACTGAATCTGAAATTAATTACCCCGGGTATGATAATTTTCCCAACATACAACTTTTCATTAAAATACCCGGCTTTTGTGAGCTTTCGATCACAAAAAGTGCAAAAATTTTGCTTGTATTCAAAATTTTTCCCGTGAGGCAAAGTGTGCACGTTCGAATTACACTTAAGTGCTGAATGAAAATTTTTCTCTGCTGAATGTTGTGTGCGTGAGAAAATTGTCTTTTTGAAGAAGTTAAGTTCAGTTATAAGAAATAAGTTTCAGGAATTCACTAGTATATTAAGGCGACTACGGCTTAGAAAAAGGTAAAATAAATAATATAACAAATTATTTTGAAAATTCCGCTTGACAAAATCTCTCAGGTACCTCTTCAAAATTCATGACTAAAATGGCCAGGAAAAAATATTAATTAAAGTGTTCACAATTTTGACCGAAAAACTCATTTCCTTTTTTGAGGAGTCGAAACAAAAAATTTTGTAAGCACGCGTAAGCTCACAGTTGCGGAATCTGGGTCCAGCTCTTGCTTTCTTTGTATACTTTGAAAATTTTAAAATTTATACACAAATATAATTTTAATATTTAATTAAAGGCAAAATGAAGGGAAACTCTAGAGAACTTTTGTGATGTATTCATTAAGTGAAAGGAGAAATTATTTTCTGTTTTTTTAAATGCTGATTTAGAAGAAGTATTTTTTGAAAAGATTTTTCTGTTTGTATTTTCTATTTCATTTGATTAGAATATAAATATTGATTTATTA
Organism: Dioctria linearis; assembly: GCA_963930735.1. Lineage (NCBI taxonomy): Eukaryota > Metazoa > Arthropoda > Insecta > Diptera > Asilidae > Dioctria > Dioctria linearis. The sequence goes on along the minus strand of OZ005743.1, from coordinate 180,152,210 downwards.
GAGCTCTGTGGAGTAGGGGGGGGGGGGGCTATCGCCTCATTCGCTCCCAGCTGTATCCACCTTTGGCGAAATAACTAGAGAACGCGTTCACTTAGAAAGCTGACATTATGTACACGAACTTAAAAAAAGTAAAATAAATTCGAAAATGAGACAAATCGGGCAACTCCTTCGTCGGGATGCCACACAAAACTTTCGTTTGTCACTATATATTTGGACACTGCCTAGGAACGCGTCGACATAGAGAGCGGAAATTTGGTACACGGTGTTTTTATAGTAATAACAAAAATTTTTTCGAAAAACCACTAAATCGGGCTACTCCTTCTTGGTGTTGCCATATAAAAATTTACATTTTTTACGTTTACTGTAAAAACGATCACTTCTAGACCTTTTTATTGTACCAAAAACTTCTTCAGAATACGAAATATAATAAAATGGTTATAATCATTTTTTCTGTGCGACAAACCGTTCTAGAAATATATGCGAAAAACCAATTCAAAAATCAAACTTGCATAGATCGGTGACCATACGAAATTTTATACGGGCATTCATCTAGGGTATCGTTAGAATTGGTCTGAGACAAATTCTAGCTTTTTTACTTGTCTAAATTACTTTTACTGAAAAATTGAATTTTTCTCTCGGTTTAACAAAAATATCGTAAGCTACAAACCCACCAACTTATATAAATCAGCGGATTTTATGAAAGATGGCGCACCAATTGCTTTTTGTTCTGTCTTTTCATGTCATGTTATTTAAGTATACGCATAAAGTTTACTAAATCTGCCAAATAGAAAATTTTTAACAGCATTGGATTAATGATAAAGCATAAGAGGTACATTTGGTACTATTAAAGAAACATGCAGAAGCGATTTTTGTCAGTTTTATATAACTAGTGAGAAAGCATCGATTCATCTTAATCAAGGCAGTTTATTTCATCTGTGAACGTACTTCGAGAAAGGTAAAAACTGTTCCATAGGATCGGTGGTTTATTGTTACAATTTCCTCAGATGGTTGTATGTAATAATTTTTACCGACTATCTCAAAAAGGGACAAACGATGACAGTCTAGTGCAATGTTTCTTTTTTATATCGACTTCATATTGAATTGGAAAAGTGATCCAATTTGGCGAATTTCTCGTCCACACACGTCTACCATGATCAAAATTATCGAATTACACTAGCCACTACTTCCTCATTCATCCTTTCTTCCAGATGTGGCCCCTTGCTAATTCTTTCACTTCCAAACATAATGAAACAGCTCAGTGGAAGACAAAAATCACGTCGAACGAACAGATCATCACTGAAACAAACTAGTTTGAGAAATTGTATTTTTCGGAAGGCTCCAAGAAGCTGGAAAGCCGTTCAAATTAAGTTTTGGTAAATATAAAGAAAAATGTTTCATCACAAAGTCACTGAATTAACCAACAGGCTATCTGTAATTATTATAAGACGCTCATAGTAGAAAAATTGTCCAACTTAAATCTGGAAATATATCCATCCTTAGTACGTTTACAAATCGTCATATACTAAGCAAAATCACTATTTTTATGTAGATTTTAAATAATTAGTAAAATATAACTCCCATTAGTTGTATGCAAAAAAGAAAAACATGGACAAAATGCTTTTCATCGTTGCATTTTTTCTCCGCAGACTTTCTTAGACAAATAAGACGATTTTTTATAAGCCAAATTTCTATGTGCTCGTAAAAATTTGTTGAGACACATTTTAATAAATTAATAACGTGTGCAAATTTTTCAAATAAACACATTTTTTCTTGATTTTTCTTAATAGTCTCTTTTTAAGTAACATTGGTCAATAGGTTGTTGCAATATAAAAAAAAAGGTATAAATAGAATTACGCCAGTGTTCGCAACCTATCCAAATACAAACCAAAAAATTCAACCGAAACACATTCAATTAATTAAATTTCAAAATTTATCTAACTACAGGTAGAATTCAAATTCAATTTCCTGAATACCTGTTGCACTTTTACTTGAATGAAATTCGAATCTAAATTAATTTCAGATTATCTCTGTTGAGTTACAAGTTTAACGTTTGCCAAATTCACCTACATATATTTATTGAGGTCGGAAGGATACATTAGGGTTTAGAAGGAAATATGCAGGTATGTCTAATTTAGATGTTAAACTTTTAGAATTAATTGCTTTAGGGAATCCATGCTAGGAAGTAATCATAATTTACAAATTTATAAGGCATCAAATATCATAGAATTACCACAATGAAATATTCCTAACGAAATATCAATAGTCAATTTAATTTAATTTATTTCTATGAAGATATTATTTCTAGAGGGTTTGTAATGTTCTAAAAAGCCTCATAGACATTATAAATCAAATTTCGTGTCATGCAGTCGATGTTTAAGCTGTTTGCATATCAAGCATTATTTGTCCGCTTTTTAATTATATCGAAAACTGTAGATATGATAAATTTTTTTATGTGGAAAATATTTATTTTCAGCTATTGATTACCCCCAACCGAGCGAGGTTAAAGATAAAACAGAATTTCCAGAATTTCCAAAATTTCGTGGCAACTTGGAACTGTGACAGCCCAATTTTGCTTATGTGGTCAAAACCTGGACAGAACAAGTGTGGTGAAAAATATAAAAGTGTTGTTTAGCGGTGGTGAAATACAATGAAAGGTGTTTTATTTTATATGTTCTGCCAATACTTACAAAAATGCATAAATAGCATAAATAATTATGAGTTAAACTTTGTTTACAACAAAAATATAGCACAATATTTACTTATAAATTGAATTATTTTTTAGGGCTTCTAAGACTAGCAAAAAATAAGCATAATCATTTTTCCATGAAGCAAACTACAAATAATGCATTATCCGAATAGCTTAAAGTGCTGTTTTAAATAAAATAAAAATATAGATAACCTGTAAAAGGATTTTTTTCAATTTTCAATAATTTCCTTGACAACATGCTTTCCTTTTGTGGGGTCATTTGCGCAACCCTGTTTTGCAACGATCGCAGCTCAGAAGAAGCCCGTTTAGAAGATCCAAATTAGTTGCGTTTCCAGTAATTTTGCTGGTATGGTTGGGCTTAAATGATTTAAAAGACTGATTTTTAGCTCTGCAAATTTTTTGAGAGTTCGCCAATAGTTAATAAGACATGATTTTTGCTTCACAGTCATTAGTGAGTATTTTTGTATGAAAGCTGGAAAATAAAACCAAGTGTATTCCGCCCATCCTCCCATCAAAAATCTTTAAACCTGTTTGCATTTATTTTAAATTCAGAAAATAGCATCATAAAATAATGAAACATCTGTCAATGAGATCTTTATTTAATCCTAAAAATTCTGCAAATTTTGCAGAATTTTCAAAAACCTTCTAGCTATGTTTCCATCATTTCTGCTCGTTAACCATCCCGCGATTGCTGCTGTTGAGGAAGATGTGGATTTACTAGCTCTTCTAATAGCTATATCACCACTAGAGAAGCAAATATTCCTTGTCAAGCCACTAAAGGGGAAAGTGGAAACGAAGATATTTCCGTCACAAGAACTCCACAAACTATCATATCCTACATAGTTTTAGTGGCTCCGACACAACCTCAGCAATTCACAGGATAGGCAAACTGTCAATTGTAAAACTGTTTGAGAAAAAACCAATAATCAAGGATATAGCAGCCATTGTCTATGACCCAACATCAACATCGGAAGCCATAGCAAAATCCGGAGAAGCGATGTTTTTGACTATATATCGTGCGCCCACTACTAAGCCTGATATTAAAAGCTATCGGTACTTGCTTTTTATTAAATTCAGCACCAAGTTCAAAGCTGATCTCTCTCTCTCTCCCCTACTCAATGGGTGAGCAAAATATCTCGCATTTCAAGTATTCTACCAAGTACAAGAGTGGCTGGGTAAAGAAATGGCTCCTGAAATGTGCTGATGGAATCCTCGAACCAATTACCACCACTGATCCTCCAGCTCCTGACACCGTGCTGACTTCAATTTTTTGTCGCTGCAAAAGTGCTGAATGGAAAATGCGGATGTCGAAAAGTCGGTATTTCATGTAGTCTAGTCTGCTTCGGCTGCTTGGGTTCATGTGCAAACGGTGTACCTGTAGATGTCATAGAAGAAGAAGACGAAGATATCGATGAAGAAGATGACGAGTAAAATAATAAAGACGAGCTGATTTGCATTTTCTATTTTTAAATAAAATTTTAAAACTTATTTCGTTTTTATTTCTTAAATCGTCTATTTTTTATCGCTTTAACTTACACACCCTGGAGCTCCTAAAACATAAAACAAAATGCTATTCGTATAGATATTGGAGATATGAGCAAAAACCAGAAAAAAGGTACCTTAAACCCCCCTAGACTCTCAGCACACCCCCCACCAATGAGGACCTTTAGTATGTTCATTTGGATACCGCAAGGTATCACTGTACCAATTTACAAAACTACACGAATTATTTCCCCTGATTTTATTAATTTTCTCGAACTAGAATTAGCACGAGAAATAAGGATTGAGTAAGCAGTTATTTTATCATGATATTCTGTACTGTAGAATTTTCTAAACGCCTGTAGGTTTTTTAGTTACTTCAAAATTTACTTCCGATATTTAAAATTTTCTACAATTTTGAAATTTTTTAAATTTTATTGCGTTACTTCAAATTCCAAGAATTTGAAATACCAAGACTGTGTTCAACTTTTGGCTAGAGCCGGCTATATCTGGCTATAGCCAGAATAAGCTCGTTCAGTTGTTGGCTATAACCAAATTTGAACGAAAAAAGCTATAAATGAATAAAAATCATATCTGTATATGTTAGCTCAATTGTCAGAATTTATTGTTCAACTCTTGGCTGTATATAGCCAAATTGGTTAGTGCTCTGTAGGTGATGCCAAAGTAGCTTGACGTTTGTTTGTTTAGTTTTTGATGTCAAGTAACCAAAAAACGTCTCAATTTTATTACTGTGTGGATAGCAAAGGTGAAACTTAATAAGCTCAAGCGAAATATGTTTAATAAAAAGACAAGACAGGTCCAGGCTGCAGTGGTGCATCGCGATTCGATTTTGAATATTTCTTGTGCCTTTCGATTTCCTAATTCAATCCATTCTTTTATTATAGTTACTATTGCAACTAATTTACTTTTATTACTCGACATAATTCTTATAATGAAATTGAAACAATTTATGGAATGACGCAAGTTTGACTTTTACTCACACAAATAAGAGCCCTAGCTACAGCCATTCTATAGCCGGCTCTATCCAAAAGTTGAACACAGCCCAAGATACTTATTTACAGAAAAAAAAAACATGAGAATTCAACAGTGATGTGTAATGGAGATTTTTCGCATCATTTGGCATACGTTTGATCATAAAACCACACGAAATAACCAAAAACCGCACTTATCTATTTTTTGATACGAAAAATACAGGTTTTTTATAGGAAAAAATAGGAAAGCTTAATTTTGAAAAAAAAAAGAAAGAAAAATGGAAATGGAAATGTAAAAAATTAAAGAATCACAAATCTCTGACCGTTTAATATAATTTTGTTTTCAAATATTCAAAAATTTCGGGTAAAATGGCACATTTTTCGCTATACCTTTTTTTTCGTTTTTCAATGATGGAGTCTTTGCTTATAAATATCTCATAAAATTTAAATATTTTCAAATTGAATATGTTGCCTGGATAAATTATGTTTGAATGAAGTACCTTCACCTCCTACCCAAGTGGCACCACTAACATAAATATATCGTAAGAACACATGCGTTTTTCCTTGACAGCCAAGCCAAATGATGTTCACCACAAAGCCTTCTTCTTATCGTCGTTTTCCAAAAAATTGCCATAGAAAACATTTCTAGAGCTGGATGACTTTCTAGCCCCATACATTTCCTTGAGACGATTTCGATGATCCCCACGAGATTTACATTTAGAATGTCAATTTAAATCGAAAGTCTAATAAATTTAGTTACATGATGAAGTCCAGCATTTTTATGATCTTAAATTACAAAGCGAAGGAAACCTACAAAACAAGAAGAGAGTAACAATTAATGAAGGTGTATAATTTCCGGAATGATTTGCTTAATATATGGTGGCTGCACTGACAATTTTAAGATGTGGCAATTCTAAAATTTTTTTGGTAACAAACCCAGTTAGAAAAATTTGAAGTAGAAGAAAGAAAGGAGTACAAAACTGTGGTTAGATTTTACCATTGCTCCAAGGGAACTCCAAAAGGACCAATCAAAAGAAGAGATATAGGAGTAAGATGGAATTGCTTGATGAGCTATTCATGAGTCACATATTTCGTGTCAATTTATGTATAAAAGTTGACCTGAGCGTGGTGTGGTTGTTTAAAACGAAAGTTATTAGACGGCTGAGAAATGGTGAAATCAGTTAATCTGCATTTTTGAAATATTTTGCAAACTACACGATGTTCCAAAAAATCACATTTATCTAAACGTTGCTAAAGCAATTTCATTTTAACTATAATTTAATTTGAGAAATGTGTTTAAAAATAAATGTTCTCTAAAATGGTTTCATTTCAGTAGAATTGTTACAATGGAGAGCTCAGTTAATGATCACTTTGAACTAAAAAGGAGACTTCTATTTATGATCGTGCTGAGCAGTAGAAACCAGAGTTTGACCTTTTCGAAGCTCAGAGCGAGTGTCAATAGAGAATTGACATGGCTATATTATAAGGAGGTCAAATGGAGTTGATAACGAGCGCTCCTGTCATCCTAAAGGAGTGGTCCCGGATTACTCGCAAGATGATAGCCTTTTCTACTGGGATGTTGCATATTTTAAAAATGTTGAAAATGTTGGCAATTTTGTACAGTATGAAACATCTTCACATTTGTATAGTTTTCCTATTTCAAGTTAGAAAGTAACATGCGTATAAAAAGAAAATGGATCATTGCAGATAGCATTATTGTACCGACTACAATATTTTATGATTTCTACTCCAACTTATCCGAGGAAGAATGTCTGCACTGGATTCAAAATGTATCTGAAAATGAAGCTCTATTTCATATCAGTCTGTTAAAATTGTATACCAAGGTTCGGCATGTATGAAAAATTCAAATTACAGCGTTACTCCAGAAAACATTGCAATATGATAAAAGATTGAAGAAGTTGGTAGGATAATCTAGCAATCTGTGTCATTGTAGGTTCCTTGAGGTTTGGTATGAGGCAGACTCAATGGATTTTAAGTAATACTTTTGTGTTAGTTAGGAAACTTTGCTGCATAAAAGCAAGCAAAAAAGCACTCGTGCAAAATAGTCCAGAGAATTTTTGAGAAGTTTTAGATGGGATTGTTCACAATGGACCTTTCCAAATGAGCAAAGACTAACGTAGGTGAAGAAATGGGGGAAGAAATTTGGAAGCATTAATAACAAAAATATAGCACTACCACTACCACTGCCTGTTTGCAAACTACAACTGAACAGATCAGCTATATTTTTAAAAGAAAATATAGTGAAATTATTGACTTATACCATAGATGACACAAGAACTAGATGTCATGTCGCATGCAGTACCAAAAACGTATACAAAATTTATATGACTGGGTGGTCCATTCCGGAATGGACTACAACATATAAAATGATATATACGTCCAGTGATTCATATTATTTTGTATCTGAAGTGTTGATGAAGTCGATGAAATGTATACAAAACTGCTATTATAAAAACATATGCTTTCGGCATGCTCTAAAACATGTTGTGGTCCATTCCAGAGTACGCTACCCATTTTACAATCTGTATACCCTGCTCTAGTATGCCATGCAACATCTAGCTCTTGTGCCATCTATGCTTATACTCAACCGCTATACAAAACAAACTGCATTCCCATGCTTTCTCTGCTAAAGATAATAATATTAAATAACAAGCAGCACAAGACCACCCGCAATATCCATACACAGGATCACTTAGCAATTTTGAATTTTCTCTTCCTAAAGAAATTATTGTTTTTATTTTTAATGACTTTATTGTGAAAATGAAAAAATGTTTCAAAAGCCACGTCACATTTATCCAGGACTTCATGCTATTCTGGCACTTGAAAGATATTTCCTCAACTCTGGTATAGGAAACAAGGTGATAGCTATATGCTCAGATGGTCAACGTAAGGAACTTAATTAAGTATTTTGTGATATTTAAATTGATAACGGCCCGTTAAATGCCTGAATTTTCACAATAAAATGAGATATAGTTGCTGTTTATATGCAATAGTTATAGCAGATGATGCACTTACTGAGTACGGAGCAAACGGGATAGCTGTTTTGACCGCAATTGGGATTGTTCTAAGGTATTCTTAATTTTTCGTCCAACATTATGGAATATATTGATAATTGAGACCAAAAAAAGCTGAGAGTCTACTCATATCTTTATAAAAGAGCTCGGCTGAGATTTATTAGCTAACGTTTTGTAAATCTTGAGGGTAACTGCGAGCGGCCTTAATTCAGAAGCATTTGAACATAAACATCCTTTCAATCTATTTATCCATCCCCCAATAGGCCAAATCGGATTTGCCGATGTATGGTCAGTTTTGTTGTTGTGGCAGTTAATGTTCTATGAAAAGAGCACACACAAATCTCTTAAATCATTGGGAATGTTTACATAAATTGACCTTTGACATTTCCTTTGATTGAATTAATATTGAATTATTTATTTATTATTAATTAATTGATCAAAAATTTATTGGCAATCGTCGATACTTGAATTCACTCGTATCAAAGCGATATTTATCTATTAAAAATTGTGGAATGAATTATCATATGTTTACAACTTCACATTGATTGATATACTGATAAAACCCCAACTACTACCACAATTTAAACATAATTGCATTGGTTACATTATATCACAAAAAATCCTAGGGCTACCGCTATGCTAGAACATAAAAAAAAATGCTAAAAGGCAAAAACATTATGGTCAAGACTACTTAAAAAAATAAAAATTTATTTACAAACACAAATAATTCTCGTAATTGCAACTGAAAACTGGACTGTAAATAGGGATAGGATCCTCTTAGTGGTCAAGTAAATGAATATCCGTTAAAATTTCCCAAAAATTATACATGAATGCGTTGGAAAAAAGCTTAAAAAAATACAAAGCAGTTGGTAAACCGTAATCCTGTTCTTCTACTTTTACAGTTTTTCCTATCTTTCATTTGATGATTTTTAATGTAAATAGGATTAAACGTCGCCTCCTGTAAATCAGCTTACAGGACGTAAATAATTTTGTCACGTGAATTATGGTTTTTGTTGGATATGTTGAAAGGATCTGAAAATTATTTTCACATGTTTGGTAAGTGCTGTCATTATAATTTTTTTTTTAAATAACTGCTGTTACGGTCCTCGAGGAGTTGCTTCGGTTTGTGGAATGTGTTATTAGAGAGTACGTCTGTGTTAAATATAATTTTTTTTTAGCTAGCACTACCACAGGAATTAATTGCCCGACCACTCCGGGTCGGTTGCAATATGTTATGAATACTTGCACAGCCGAATTGCAAGCGTATAGGGGAAAATTTCCTAATTAATCTGTACAATGGTCAATATATACCGTAAAATGGGGTAATAATTGGAGAGTGAAAAATAAAGTTGCAAAGCCACATATACTTAACTCCACTCTATGGAAAGAAGTCAAACTTCGCAGACAATGCATTAAGTTTCAAAGAAAGTATGAATTGTTTTTTTGAAATGTAAACCATATAGGCATAGACTAATGAATATAATGCCGTGTGGTTGCAGCTCTCTAAAACATTTGAAGGTTTATGTGTTAATCACAATATCAAATGTAGATGAAATCAGAGCTTGCGCACACACAATTAATGTACAAGTTTTACCTAGCAGCTCTAGTGAATTTTTTTTGTGATACTGTATTCAATTGAAATGTTATTATTATCGCAACGAGGATCATAAGTTAAAATAGTGTGAGTATAATTAAAAAGTGAAAATAAACAAAAATTATGAAGAAAAGAATCCATCCAAGTATCAACAAGATAACTACTGTTTCGTTATTTTAGTAGGTACTTCTGTGGTACCATTTTGATATTAATTTTTTTTTGTTTTCGAATCAGATGTATGGCTGCTTGCCATTGCGTAGTAATCATTAATTTTTAAGCCGCTTAAGTGATTTGAAATTCATGAATTTATTATAATTATTTTAAATGTATATTTTATATGGGCCAAAAGGTTTTAATTCCTAAGGCAAAAATCTAAGGCAAAAAATATATTTGTGCGATTTTCAGGTATTGTGAAAAACTCGATTTTATGATTCATCCGAAAAACAATAAATCACATGGCACTCATAAGAACCACCCGTCAACTAGTTTGCACATACTTTATAAAACGTAACGCTGTTTATGTGTTTTGTAAAAATAAAGTAAATCGATTTTAATACTGAAGATACTAAACATAACTTTCGAGACCTTGAGTAGACTAAACAAACTTAAGCGTACATTTTAGGTATGTTGACTTGTTGATGCCCCAATTAAACATAATTTTAAAAATCTATACAGGGCAGAAAAAAATCAAAACCGTTATTTTTATCAAATCTGTGGTATTGCGTAATAAGAGATTTTTGATCTTTTATATTGTTTATCAGCTTAATTCGAAATTATATCATTTTTTGAAAATCGATGAATGCTTTGTTGAAATAGGGAATGGCATTTTATTTTACTGATTTCTTAATCATATTTTAAATAAAATATTTAATAAAACTGTATTTATATTTATATTTTCTATGAAAGTTATCTCGCTTTTTGAAACTTTAGTCATATACGGCTATAAATAAGAAATTATACAAAACAATTTATTGTTTTACATATCAGAACTTAGCTTTTAATTACAACTGACACTTCTTTTTGAAATCTTTCTGGAAAAAAATACAAAATAAAAGGAGAAATTAATTCACTTATTCAATTTATAAAAAATAATAATGAACAAAAACAGAAAAAACAGCTTTTGAAATAAAATGCATGCACATAAGTTTCAATATTACTAACTGGTTCAATGTTTTTTGATAAATTTGGATAAACTTCTGTGAATATTGATTGCTCTGGAAGAGTTTTGTAGAAGTCATGAAGTTCATCTCTGCAAATCTTTCTTTTCGATGGGTTAAAATTTTCTCACGTTTTGGGGGTTTTGGACTGGGGGTAGTAACTACCAACCTGTGAGGTTGCCCAATTAGGGCCGTGTATGATATGAGTAGAGTTTCCAATTTCGAAAGGCGAGATATCAAATTCGAGAGTCGATAAATCGAGATTAGAGAGTAGAGAGTCGGGAATCGAAATTCGAGAGACCGGTTTCGAGAGTTTATAGAATTTGTGATTATAAAGTAGAAAATAAAGGTATCTTAAAAAAAAAGTTAGAATAAATAACATTTGTAAATAATGCCCTAAATAGTAAAAAATATATTTTTTTTCTCAGTGATATACATAGGAAAAGTTTCTTTACAAAACATGAAATGCTACAACTCAGATTAGATCTTAAGTTTGGGATTATAATTTTTTTACTTATTTGTTAGGTGATATTTTTTAGTTTATTAAAATTAATTATAAGGTTTTGTCTATTTTAGTAGTTTTTATTGAAAAAATTAATTATTTTAGTTATAGTTTATTAGGTTTTGTAAAAGAATAAATTGACAAATTTATATTTGTAAAGAATATTTAGACTTATTGTACCTTGTGTATCAGGGTTAATTCATTAATTATTTACTTAATCTATTTTTCTCGATTTTAAAAGATTTAGTTAAGTAATTGAATTAATGTTGAATAATTATAAATAATTCTTTGCTGGAAATGAAATGCTATTCATTTTTAAAGGTATCTAGTTTCTTAAGAAATATATTTAATTTATATTTTTATATGAGTTGATTATAATTTATTATTTAGTTAATATTTTATGGGATAAGCTATCAAATAGATAATTAAAACTCTTATTTAATAGTATTTGAATAATATGTCAAATAATAGCAATTAATTGTATGTTTATTACAATTTATTTAAAATTTTAAATTTGGGTTATTAAGATTTTTATTTTAATATGAAAAATTAAGTAATAATGGTAAAATTAGTATATATATATTGTTGATGCAATTATTTTTATGGTAGGATTATTATAAATAATTCGGCAAATTAATGTTCGCCTGTTTAACAAAAACATGTCCTTTTCAAATTTGATTTAAAGTCTAGCCTGCCCATTGAATTAATAGTAAAAGGCCGCAGTATTTTAACTGTGCAAAGGAAGCATAATCATTAGTTTTTTTAATTGAAAACTGGAATGCATGGTTGGAAGAAATATTCACTGTTTCATAAAATTAAATGTAGAATTTTATTTTTTAGTTAAAAAGATAAAATTTATTTTAAAGACGAAAAGACCCCATAGATCTTTATAATTGATTATTTATATTTATGAAGATTATTAAAATTAAAATTTATTTTTTATTATTTTATTGTGGTGGATATAACTATAATCACAGTTTTGTAACTGCAACTCATCCCAAATTTTTAAGATTTTATCTGAGTTGTAGCATTTCTTATTTTGCAACAAAACTTTTCTTGTGTATATCACTGAGAAACAAAAAAATATTTTTTTACTTTTTAGAGGATTTTATTTACAAAAGTTATTTGTTTTAAAAGTTTTTTTAGTATATTTTATTTTTTCTTTCCATTTTAGAAAAGTTTTGGTGATAATTTAGAATTTGTATATTCTCTTATAGTAAAACAGAAATTTAAAAACTCAGCCTCATTGTCCATAGAAGTTTATAACTAGGACCTATGTACCTGTGTCTACATTTTCGCTCCAGACTCTGCATTCGATAGTTTTCAAAAACCGCTCTAATCGCTTCAAATAAATTCTAGCAAAACAACTTTAAAATATCTTTCTGATGCCTAAAATTTTATCAAAATAAAAAAACAGGAATATAAATATTTTAATGTCAATTGGAGTTGCTTAGAGACCGAAGAGAAATAAATTTAAAAAAAATGAAATAACTTATTCCACAAGAATTTGAAAATAGAGCAAAGATTTCTCGAAAAGAAGTCCACCTCGTAAACAACAAGGTCGATTGTTATTTTCCTTTTAATCTATATAAGCTTTTAATTACGAAAATTCCCCTTGCCTAGTGTTATCTTAATGGACTGCCAGCCACTTGCCTACCGAGTGATTTCTGCAGACAGCTTCTTCATATTGTATTTGTTCTCACTGTGGCCATCAAGTCGCCGGCTCGATTCTCGTTCCTCAGTCAATTGACCGAGCATTATGGCGGCTTCCCTAAAGGGGTGCCAAGCCGTCAAAGGGAATTTAACACCAAGTCGTCAAAAGACAACTAGCACCGTTGTAGCAAGTCGTCCAAAGCACGCTAACACCATCGTCAAAAGGCAGCCTAACATTTCAAGTCGTCAAAATACAACTATCGTTGTAGCAAGTCATCAAAATGTCCTCAGTCTGTACCACAGTCAAACACGGACTCTAGGCTTGAACCATCCCATTCATAATCTGGATGCTGGAAAAGATTTTATTATCAATTCTATTCTAATCGCTGGAAAATTCTTTCAGTCAGAACAAGTACATCAGTCCAGCAGACCGACGCGGACTTCTGCTGTAAGACTGCTCTGATTGCCACCTCAACCAGACCGAGTGCCTACACCGGACAGCATCTGCTCCAGTAGACTTAGCAATTTTGTGCTCTTTTGCCACCATATTTTAACCATGTACTTCGATTTTATCCAATAAAATTTGTTTTTAATTTCACCAAAGCAGTAAACTTGAACGTAACTGTGTGTTACAATATTTCCAAAATCGAAGAACTTTTCTGCTCCCACAATATTCGTCAGAAATTCTCACCAGATTATGCACGTCTTTTGGGCATGGATATATTATCACATTTCATGTGAACTAGATAATATGGCTTACGATATGTTACGAACACAGGGAATTTGGAAAACTTTGTATGTTCTATGTTCTTAAAATTATAACGTAGTTCGAGAAGTTATATCAACTGAATTACATACATATGTTGAATAATCGAAATTTCTGGTTGATTAGTTCCAGCATAGAGCTAAAAAAAATAACAAGCTACTTTGTCCATTGTCCCATAAGATTTTTAAAATACTGATGACGACGTTATTTCTCAGATTTCGATTTCGGAGGTACTAAGAGTCGAATCGAAGCTCCGAGGGTGCTGAATAAGGTTTAGCATTATGGGGGCAGGGATCCTAATAGTTTCGAAGATAACACAGCCTAAAGATATTTGGATATGTTTTCATAGATCACCCTGTTACTACTCCGCCGCTTTACACCATATCATGATGATTGGCAAGTTGACATATTTATCTCGTAGGGAAATTATGTATCCAATAGATCGAAGTATTGATAAATTCCCCCCGAACGGCATGAAATGATGATATTAAATTAGAGTATACATTTCATTAAAAAATATGTATATCTTGGTTATTTGTAATAATTAATAATAATTATTGATACGCTCGATGTAAACTCTTGCTCTCCTCAAAACAATCTCTTAATAATAAAATTCAAAATTCAAATACGAATCAATTCAAAAGGACTGACATCCATCATTAGGTGTATAGATCGAGCTGAGAAGAGCCAGTTCAGTTTTGGATATTCTCGGAGATCGAGAGCTGATCTGGGCGTAAAAAGAGTAGTAGAACCGGACTACGGATGGAAGATAGAGTTGTCATATAAAAATTTTCTTATCTACTTAACCCAATGTTCTCACCACCATTTTATTTATTCATTTTTAAGACCTCGTGAGATTGATTCATTGACAACTTAAAGTTACTCCTTAAGTAAAATCTAGTATTCAGTAACATGATATTTTTGTGGCCTCGATAGGTCAGTTAATAAGGGCACCGACTACCGCTCCAGGCATGGATTCTGTAATACGGAGAGTTGGGGTTGAGAGAGTTTGGGAGATGAGAATTTTCGTTTTCTTCGATCAATACTCCCTAAATATCTATTTGCAATATTCTAAAATACGTAGGGAGTTAGGGAAAACGTCAGAAGTGTGTAAAAGTTCGTATCGGCGGAGAAATAAATGGAATTAGCTTTTCGTGTAGAGTGTTGGAGTTTTTCAAATTCAAGGTAACTACATGGGTCTATTACCACCCGACCTCGAGATTGCTTTGATATTTATTTTAGAAGGTAGTTTTTAATGGATATAGGAGGGTAGGTTTTTCAGGTTTTTTTCGTTTTTTTCGCAATAATGGAAAATAGAGAGGAGCATAGGAGTGTATGTAGTATAAAATAGTGGGAGCTCCAGGTGAATATTATAACATTGAGTAAATGGGGTGGGGTTTACAGCAAGTTGCAAGGGTAAAGCGGGAATTTGGTGGCAATAAGTTGCAAGGGTAAGGTCAAGATTCATATGTCCCATAAAAAAATCTGAGGATTTTTTTTTTTGGTAATTAGGTAATACTTTATTTCGATTAACGGTAATTTATGGATTTGAGTGACGTCGGCGAGTATCTAATGGGGTTTTCTAATGAATTTATACCTAGAGTAAAAAATATTAATGAACAATTTTTTAAGGTAGGGGTTTTCCGGATGGGGGGTCGTACCACACCATAGGCGTTATCCAAAATTCGTCATGTCTAGAATAAAATGAAAGTGGGAGGACAGGGAAATCGAACAATGTAGTTCGTTTTTCATACTTTAAACTCACAACTGACTTTTTACCACCGAAAATGGCTTTCTTGCACTTGAGTTAAATACACCCCAGTTCTTATATTTTGTATCTATTTCTTCTATTCTTTACTTTATATCCCATTAGTGTTCTGCGTGTGAAAATCTTTCTCACGTGAAATGAAAAGGTGAAAAGTTGTCCATTTCTGTACAAAAAAAAAACGGCCATTTTTCGACTTTGAAAAGGACTGATTCACTTCATCTGCAATTATCTCCGAAACCAATTATCGAACTCATAAATTAATTACATATTTCATTAGGGGACCAAATACATCCAAGCTTTAACGTAAGTATTTAAAATTTTTATAGCATCTCTTCTGTACTGACAGAAGGACCAAATTGACAATTTTTCACGTTATTTAAAATATTTAGCTTGTACCTTGACACACCCAAATCCGTAAATCTCTAAAACTATTGCATTGATGGATCACCATAATTTAATTTGAAACGTGCATAATACCGGAGAATTAACAAGTGGAGTAGAGAGTTCGGTAATTTTTAGAACAAACTCCTTGAGTTATACAATTCCCAGTGAAGAATCAAATGTCAAAAAACTCTCATCTCTCCAGCTCCAGATTCCGTCATAAGGGATCGTGGGTTAGAATCCTACCATGACGCGGTGCTGCGCTTTTCGTCCTGCATATTTTCTTGTAGAATTTAATACCTTCTTTTCGTCTATATTCCCTACTACATTACATTACATTACATTACATACCTATTAAAAAATTTCGTCGCCCCTCTATTTCAGGTGAAGCACAATATGTACTTTGAATTATTTGATTGCTAGGCCAATCACCTGCATATAGTGAAGACAAAAGGTTTAAAAAAGTGAAGCAGAGCATCGAATAAGAGAGTGTGATGTGTCAGATGGAGATGCTATTGAGAAGGCATCGCTTCCAAGGGGAGTAAAGAAGAAGATAAAAAAACGTGGTGTTTTTAGAAATCGGAATATCTTAATTTTGTGTTCAGTTATTATTGCCATGATTATGAGGATGCTGAAAATCAATCTCACTGCTATAGAAACAAAAACGAGCTCTAGATTTTCTGTAACGAAATTTGTATCGAAGAATTTTCACAATTACAAAAAAACAATATTTTTGTTTACGGAAATCAAATTGGAAATTATATTAAAATTGGTTATTACAGTTGTTATTGATGTTGTTGTTACTTAAAACACAATTATTATTCCAGTAACAACTTCAGAAAAGGTACGACATATATAAATAAAATCTTTACTGATGTCAAAAACATATGTATAGATATATATATATATATATATGGTATGTAAGAGGGCTCACTCGGTATACTACTGTATGATATGTTCATGGCATTTTCATTATTTCATATCCTGTCAAAGACACATCTCATATATCCTTTTATAGCTCTAACGGGTTTTTGTTATTACTGTTGACATATGAATATTTGCATGCAAATAAAACACAAAGGGTTATACCAATGGATATGGACAAGGTCCGACAAGTGAACTGTATATATATATACCAACATACTTACATAACATTGATATCAACATACTTTACTCTATTTCGTCGCCATCATGCCATCAGAGTACAAATCAACCGATACATTTCATATCCGAGAATTTAATTTCGTTATTTGTTGCATGTGGTTACAATCCTTGTTTGTACACGTGATCGTCCGTACAAATATATTTTGCGTTTGTACGAAATGTTTACATGTATAAATAGCAAATATTAATTTCAATGTAAATTGGATTTTTTCAATCTCAAATTTTTAATCAAGTTGAAAAAGTCATAAAACTCTGTTAAAGGGATTCCCACAGGAATTTATTCTCTTATGTGTGTTTTGAAAATACATCTATATACGTATATGTGGGTGTATGGGTGAGTGTATAGTTAGGCGATGTCAATGATGTTATTTTATATATTTTTTTTGAAAATTTATACATATAATTTCATCTTTATATAATATCCACGTATGTATAAATATGAATTATGTCCCTATGGCGGCTTCAAAGTTATGTTGTCAACAAAATATTTTTTTTATTGCTGTTGTTATTATTTACTAACATTTACGTACCTGAAAGGTATCTACTAGAATCTTCTTTTGTGGGTGAAAATTAATTATTTTACCAGAAACCACCAATGTTTTTGAATGGAGCGATAATTGCTTTTATGAAATATATATGGGATCGGTGCCAACCCACTATTTTGTCATATAAAAACACGACTGTAAACCCAACCACCTGAAGACGACAGCCATATTGTAAGAGTGACAGAAGGAGTTGTTGGGTTTGAAGCGCGAAGGAGAACTGTGTCGGTGTCATCCAATAAGACATTTTACGATTTTACTATATAATTAGATTTTGCATAAAAAAATGTCATGCAATTTTTATCGATTTAAAACCAATTAGAAATTGAAGTAGTTTTTAATTATTGAGATTCCTACAAAATATATTTTGTGTTTCCAAGAATAAAGAGTAGAGAAAATTTGGCACCGAAATTCATTTAGGAATGAATATTTTTCGCTAGATTGAAGGAAGTAAACTTGATAGCTTTGGGTAGATAATTATCAAGTCGTATTACCTGCGAAATGATAATTCATCACCCAAAAGATAAAATAGTTTGAATAAAAGCACGTTTTTTGTCTTTGCAGTGAAAATAATAATTATAAATTGTTTTTAAAAAAAAAAAATGCAAATTAAATCATACTTGGGCCACTTTGTAAATTAGTTCCCATTTTTGAAATGTGGTCACATGACTAAAACAGGAAAAGGTAAAAAATCAAGTCTACAACAAAAAGCAAATTTTTATATTTTATGTATTTTTTATATAAAAAAAACTTTTAAACATTCCTATCCAGTCGAAGAATTAATCCATTAGCAGAACTTTTGATAGAAGTAAACTTCTATCAATGTATAGTGCTTTATTTCCTCTGAACTCTTGGAGAAACTTTTGTTTCGAACTGTACAACCGATTGTTCCAAAACCCGGTGTAATCACTGTAAACAAATACATCCATAATAACTTGAAATACTTTGCTGATTACAAAAGGGGAATCAACTAGATTGGCAGAGAATTTGGAATAAAAAATAAACACAGTTTTGTAGAGGGTCAATGTCAACACTCTAGCTAGCAACATCTAGATTAAGATGGAAAAATACAAAAATAAGTACAAAATATATTTAGCATATAAAAGAGGAAAATAAAACGTATTCTATTTGTAACCCGATAAGTTGTGGGTTCTATGTCACATCCGCAATCATGGGGAATGAAAGGGCTCACCTTTTAGCTAGGGCTGGCTCTGATTCTCCGTTTCTCGAACCGGAACCCGCAGTAGGCATTGCCACATCGAGTATTGGGTCTCTCATCAAAGCGGATGTTCATAGCAAATATCAACAGAGATGGGCGAACCTGAGTACTTGCAAGTGTACAAAACTGTTTCTTTGATGGGCCCAATGGGAATATCTCCGATTTTCTCATGGGGCTCAGAAGGAAATAATGTAGAACTGTGGTTGGCATCATCACCGGGCACAGCTCAGTTCACGCTTATCTAACAAGCATGAAAGTTGTTAACAGTCCTGAATGTCTGTTCAGACTGAAGGGAGAGCCCGAGACAACCGAACACTTTTTGTGTGAATGTCCGGCCTTCGCCCGGTGCAGGCTGAATGCTCTAGGGTTTGCCCTTCCATCTGTGGGTGAGCTGAAAAACCTGCCTTACCAAGACCTGATGCGCTTCATTATGAGGACAGGAAGGTTTTGGTGAATGGCCTTCTAGCAGGATAGCACAATGGGCCGCTATGGCTTCCGTGCTTGGGATAGAGTCTCCAGCCCCCCTGCTTTTAAGATAATAAAATAAAAAACCCCGAGAAAAACCTGAATAGAATAAAAATAAACTTATGAGGCCGATACCCATGTTTTGAGTCCCACTAAATTTTAATTTTCGGAGACAGCAATATTTTAAGTCTACAGCAAAACGGCTGACATAAAAGTGGTGAACAATGGAGGCTAGCGGTGCACATTTCCTTTAGTTTTTATAATATTTCTAAAAGTTTTATAAGGGTCATTCAGTTTATACGATAGACCCAGAGTTTATATTAAAGTACTTACTGGAATTTTTGCAATGGTAATTTGTTCATTTAAGCACAAGCAACTATATTTTCATCTCTGCTTTACAGATAAACAAGAAAATGTTGGTTAAGTCATTTTTGTCAATTGAAGACATTTATCTTCCGTATTTATTTTTAAATGAAGAAAATATATCATTTTAGGTATATAAAATTTCTAAATTATGTAATGTTGTTTTTATGAACTGATATTTTTTTTTAAAAGTATCTATGATTTACAGTAATTGCAGCTGAATTTCACCACACACCTGCCCAAAAATTATAATTCTTAGATGGAGAAATATTACGTATATTACACAAATATTATAAAAAAAATATCGAAATTTTTTGTCAATATGTACTTCGTTTTCATAAATATTTTCATTACATTGTTTTATAAAGGTAAAGAAAATTAATTGCCGTAACATTTCAATCATTAAAAGATATTAATTTAAGAATTGCAAGGTTATGTAGTAACCAAATTATCTCTATTGTAGAAATTTGTGGGTTAGCCCGCTTTAGCGCTGAGCGCCTCTTATATTAAGGTAACCAAGATATTTTTGTTATACATTTTATAAAAACTTTATTTATATAACGTAACCAAAATTAGATCACGGTAATCTATATAATTCTCCATTCAAGATCAATAAGGGGTTTATAAAGGTCACAAAGAATTTTGAAGTACTAATCGATATAGCCAAAGTTACATAATTTGGTAGTGGAAACATTAAGGTTACATCTATATAATTTTTTTTGTTTTTTTTTTAAAGTTATATCAGCGATTCAATTATGTGTTTTAACTCTGTATATCATATAGTTTCAGATTCAAATCAAAAAGAAACAAGTCCACTATCCCGCAACAAAAACAACCATGTTCATATCCTTGTTAGTAGTAATCACTCATATGTTATGTAAAATTTTAAAAAATCGTAAAAATATTTCTGACTTGTCGGTTTTTGAAAAATAACTTTGCCCGCAAGACCAGAAGTTGAACAATTTCAACAAAATTGGTTTTCATAGTCTAATATTTAATAATCATCAGACTTCAAACTCTGCCATCAAGCTAGTCCAACTAATATATTTTCTCCTACTCATTTTTGTACGAATTAAACCCTAAAGCCTAGTACGGAGTTCGGGTATTGGTAAAATTTAACGCGGTCTCCAAAAAATAGCATTTTAACGCTGGTAAAAAGTTGACCTAAGTTTTATGTGGAGAAAACGAAGTGACAACACTGTTAATATCACAATTAATCGGAAATAATTTTAAAAATGTTAAGTGATTATTATTTATAAAGGATATAAATCATCATATCGACGACACGAGATTGTTGCTCCGGCAGGTCTAAGTGTGTATTGTCGTCAAAGAAATCCACGCTTTTCGAACAATCAAATAAATGTCACAGTTTTACCAACATTTTAATGCTCCGCACATTAAAATGGTGAGTAAAATGAGTGGAGACTTACCAAACGCCATGTATGAAATAATAGAAAATATGGCAGTTTTTACTAGTGAACTCCGTACTGGGGCTTGTAAAGACCTCAGTAAAATGTTTGCTTGGTATTTTACCAGCGGTAAGATTTGTATTGAAATGACACTTTTTACCTGAACTCCGTTCTATTTTACTCGAACTCCGTACTAGGCTTAAAAGGGAAAAATAAGATCAAACAAAATTAAAATGGAAACATTTTCTAATGCCATATGAAATATTATATTTTACTATATTATATTTAACTATTTTAATTTTGTGTTTTTTACAGTTTCAAACGTATTACTTGCTATTACCTTCTTCTTATAATTTACTCTTTTTTTTTATAACTAAATATTTTTAATGTTTGTATTATTTAAATTTTTAAATATACTTGCGTTAAATGATTCGTTCCATCAAAATAACTTCTTCAAGAAAGTACATACCTGAAAAATGTAAGAGAAAAACGTAATTAGTTAAAGTGTTTAATGAATACATTTTTATGTACATAAATTATTTTATAAGTCAAACTATAACTATAGAAAAAACGAAAAAAAAACAATATATAAGTAGGATAAGTACTCATTTATCTCAATAGTCTAAATATTCGAGGATATCGTCATATAATTACTAATAGCTATTTAGGCTATATACGTGACAGTGACGTGTTGTATGACTTGATTCACTAGGTCTGACGTTTAGAATATAGAGAGAACAGGAAGTGTTGATACCTGTAAAATTCGTATACATGAGCACAGCTTTCATCAGGGTATCGTGAAGTAGGTCAGAATTATATTGAAGAAAAAGACAAATATATTTTCAGCTGTCAAACGAAGTTCGCCTAATTTGGAAGAATTTGAATCTTGTGAAAATAACCACGTGGGAAATCATGTTTTAGACAAGTATAGTTATAAAATATTATTTTGCGTACTTTACACACATTTTTATATTAAAATAAGTTGAAATTAATAACAAAAACGATGAAATATCGAAGATTTGTTTACGGTTGTTACAGTTGATAAGCTCTCTGGGTATCTTGGCGCTGTGGCAGCGACCAAGAGCCCGACTAAGAGCATTTTATGTGGAAGCAACTGCGGTATTTTCAACCATATACCTTGTTGCTCCGCTCTCTTGATTCCACTATACGGCTGTACTGAGCTATCACTACAGCGGCAACAAATACTAACCCAACCAGAATTTGACTACACTAAATTTGGCTTATCACACTTCCTGTACTCTCTACATTTGAAGGTCTGACATGATATGGCCAACACCAATTGACTTGGCGTGACAATGGTATAACTGATAAAATGTTGCCGATGCGGATGAAAATGTTCTTGCTTTGATACAAATTATAAATATTCAAAGCTCCCGCAGAGATTCTGGATACATCCCGAATTAATTCATTGAATTTTACATTAAATTCTAAATAGTCTCCATTTTTTCTGCTCGTTTTGTATTTGAGTTGCAGCCACTGACATATACATGGTGTCCCGCAAGTCGACATCAAGCCAGAACCGGGTGATAAACCAAATCATAGTAGTTGCTAGAAAAATATTAAAAAAATCTAAGTCATGTATTTTTCAAATTATAGACATTTATTTTGCTTTCGAGAAAATGTACACCCTGTGATGGTTTTTTAGCTCCTGTTGCTACACGTCTTCAAATTTTTCAATTTTAGTTTTCTTATGTAATCCCGAATAGTGTTTATGTAACTTATTGCTTTAAATTCTAAGCCAACTGCTTCAGCTTTGAAGAAAATGTCACATTTTGCCGAACCAATAATATAAAATTAATAATTCGTTGAACTTTAACTGACTGCACTGAAAAAAAATGTACTGAGCCAGTTTGGCAAGTAACTTTAAACTTTGACGCATTTAGTAAGGATTCTAAAATGGTATATGTTTTCTTCAAAAAATCCAGTTTCGAAAAATTTCTTTTTACCTATTTAAAATGATTCTAGTGTACCCAAAGTTTGCCGTAAGACCGTAACTTTAAGACTTTAGTTTGAGCGAGATGGAGAGTCATTAGATGAAGATGTGAGTGAGAAAGATAGTAATGCTAGCGAGTGAAATCAGCGAGTTTTTACAAATGTGCACCGTCTAATCTCCACAGAGGGCCAACTTCTACACCAAGTACATGGTGAAGGAAGAAGTTCTTTACCATACGAGGGCGTAGTACTTCAAGTAGTTGAAGAAGACCCAGGTACTTCGGTACGTCCAATCCAGGAAAGTACAGGAGTGCCTAAAAGTATAGCTCACCGAATTTTACAAAAAAATGAACTCCAGAGTTACGGAAGCAATTGAATTTGTCAACAACGGAAGATTTCCCCGTCTGATAACCCGATCCTTTTTAAGAAGATGTCTAACTTGTATTTTGGCAAAAAAGGGCTTACGTTGGTGTCAAAATTGAAAAAATTATTGGCGGGAAGTTGAAAATGCTAGCGCTCAACTCAAAAAATGATTTTAATAAAACCGTTCGAATTTATGTTGAGTATCTATCTATGAATATATTGCCTTTGGTAAAACACTTTTTATCACTAAAATTAACCAAAATAATTAATTTAAAAACATTTAGTTCGACGAACCCACTTATTTATTTGTTGCTTACAGTTTTCTCGCAGTTGGTACTTGGGGCTTAGACCGAATGAGTCAGCAAGATAGAAGTAAGCCCACTGTCTGCAGTGTATTTCCATGAGTGTAATCGTTCCATATTATACATGTCAGTGGTTGCTGGAAATTTCTTGTTACTTTCCACTGCAATGCGTCACTAGTAAGCTCGATGAATGATACTGCAAGCAGCATTGTCTTTCAAGTAGTAGAGTATGTCAAGTTTAGTATTGGCATTCCACTGGAAGGACTGTGTTCGTAACTATGATGTGCATCCAGAAAAAGTTAGGGAACGGATTTCATTTAATTTATCAAATAAAAAGTGCGCCATTATCGGTAAAACAAACACAAAGAAATTTAGTAATTTATAAAAATTCATATGCGTTTGATATGTTATATTTTAACTTAAAAGCACTTATGAACCTAAGAATGTGACGAAAGCTAAAACTTTCAGCTTTCGATTCATGTATGTTGAAGACCTGCTAGTAGAATACAAAGTCCTCATATGCGACGATTGCCAAAGTCCTCAAATGAGTTGATACCGTCCTGCCGGTAGGACACTGTTCTACAAATAATCTCCACACTCATACAAAGGATGGGCAAATTATAAAAATGTCAAGCTTAAATTTCTGAGTATGACTAATAAACAAATAAATCTTACACACTAGAAGATGCGACAATTTTCTACAAAGTCACGAAAATTCACAAGAGTAATGCTAATTTTATCTGTTGGAAAAACCTTTCATATACATATGCTGCAATTATATGAAACAAATATGAATAGAAAAAAATCTAACAATATAAACAAGGTCATCAGAAAGATTCATCTTTATATTAAGGAAATCGGAAACAATAAACATGGTTATCGCTGAGAATTGAACCTACGTACTTTTTATTTCAATACGTCTGTGTCCTTTGCCTAATGTTATATTTGCTTCAAAGCAGCCAGAATAACTATAAGTTACAAAATGTAACATACGCGTGTTCTTTTTAGAATTTTTTAAAACAGATAGTAGTGGGAGGTGACCACAACTCTAACGAATAACTGAGCCTCATGAGCAAAACCAAGTATTTTGAAATTTTGGAGTATTTGATTCGGAGCGACTGCCATAATCAAAGTGAGAATGTGTTCTGATAATTTAAGTAAATGCGGTACATTCTCCAGATATAATCTGCTCCTTTTTAAGGTAGTTAAATCATGATGATGACTTCTGAGTTCCAAATAACTAACGGAATGACTTTTCTAGCTAAAGTGATTCGGTTTGCCTCGGAAGCAGAGAGTTTCTATGCTTCTATATTTTGGAATATCAAAATTTTCAGCCGAGACTGCCGTCCCTTGCGTGGTTCTTTTTTTTTATTTGGTGGAGGGAGACAGACGGAGTTCCAGGTTCTTATGTAGTCACCACAGTACCCTAGGCCACCAATTCGAACTTAAGGTCTTATGACATTCTCAGGGGCCATCTTTTCAACATCTTCTGGAAGTAGAAATGCCTTTTCTAGATGCCTTAGTCTTATGTGGCACAGAGCTTAATAGTCGCACAGGACTTGCTCAGCTGTTTCACGATCTTCCGCACGGAAGCGACATCATCGACCTTACCCATTTTTTAAAGATGATATCCAAAGGGTTTTCTGTACTCGATTCGGCTCGACTCGGACTCGTCGAGTATTTGGGTAGTTACTCGGACTCGGGACTCGACTCTAATACTCGACGAGTCCGAGTCGAAAAACCAGTAAATTCAAAAGATACGTATATGTAGGAATGTTTTGATAATTTCTAGATTCATGTTTTATTTTATTTTTTTAATTTTACACATTGCTGCGGACATTAATAAAGACTTGTCATCACTTTCATATTGTATTTGAACAAATGAATGCAATAAGCAATCATCTACACGTCTCCGCTGATAAAAATTGTTAGTGGACCAAGCACCCGTTGTCGGTTGCATACAAATTGCAAAGAAAAAATTTCCAGTAAATTACTAAGAAAAAATCCTTACATCACGTCGAAACATAGTTGATTTTATATTGGAATTAGAACGGGGCATTGCTGGATTACCCGGGCGGGCATTAGTATTGCTGCAGTCTTTAACCGTGTTAAATGTTAATTTGCTCAAAATTTGAATAGAAAATTCAATCATTCTATTTCGTGCTTATAAAACAGTAAAAATAAACTTTTTTTAAACTACAAAATTTGGTTTTGAAATTTATATACATATACTCATAATAATTTGATATTGTTTCGTGACAATTATTTTAATTGACGAAGCTGTTTTATGTATAAAAGGTAATTAAATAGTAATTAATAAGATCAATTTATTATAATTTTATTTATTTTTCTGTTCTGTTCAGAAACAATGTCACAAAAAAATCATCAAAATTCTGGGAATATTTCATTCAATCGAAGAACAGAAAAGCTGAGTGTAATATATGTAAAACAAATATAGCTATTGTTGATTCAAGCACAACATCGTTATTCAAGCACCTTAAAACTCATAATATTCATCCAAATTTGGACAAACGTGAACTGGAAGCCGATTCTGTAGTTCTGTAGTAGGATGTTCAATTAAAAACCAAAGACAATGATGGATTTTGTAAAACGTTCAAGTTTAGAAGAAATTGTTTCGAAATTGGCAGCAGTAGATGGAATTTCAATAAGAGCCATTACCAGATCGAAATTTATACGAGAATCAATTGCTAAACGTGGTTTTAAGTTGCCTAAAAATGAAACCGATGTAATGAAATTAATACATGACCATTTTAAAGTAATGAAAAATAAAATGATTGACGAATTGTCAGAGAAAATTAAAAATAACCTAAGATTCAGCTTGACACTCGATGAATGGACCAGCTCACGAACGAAGAAATATGTAAATGTAATTCTCCACGGCGCTCCAAATGAAGAACCATACAATCTTCGATTAGTTCGTATATTCGGATCGTGTACAGCAACACAATTACTTGAAATGGTTACTCATCATATGGCTTTGTTTGTAATAAATATGAGCAACACATTGTTGGCACAACAGGAGATGGCGCTTCTTTGATGGTGAAATTTGGAAAGGAGTGTCCAACATTTCATCAATTGTGTCTCAGTCATGGAGTACATCTTGGAGTGTGCGATACTTTATATAAGAAAAAATCAAACAGCGAAAAAGATGAGGAAATAATTGATACTGAAGATGAGAATGAAAATGTTTTTGTTGATGGAGCGGATATTGAGATAGAAACAACAACACAGGAGGGTATTGAAGAAGTTGCTAGTATTCATCAAATAATTAACAACATTCGAAAAGTTGTTAAGTTTTTTAGATTGTCTTCCGTTAAAAATGGAATATTACAAGAAAAAATCAGAGCTAAACTACGCCACAATCTTGAGTTAGTTTTAGATTGCCAAACTGGTTGGAGTTATCTGGCAAATATGATAATTATGTTTGTGAAACTACAAAAATTCATCGAGGAAGCTTTAATAGGTCTCAACTGTTCACACATGCTTGATGACATCGATTTTAACGAGCTCAAAAATCTCCAGAATTCACATGAACCTGCCAAATTGGCAATTGAGGTTTTAAGCCGAAACGATACGACTCTTCATTCAGCTGTCATTACATTGGAGTTTATGAAAAAAAAATTTCCAACTGTAAAAGTAAATTAGCGTTTGAATTATTAGAAAATATGGAGAAGAGAATTGATGAGCGAGTAAATGTAAATTTAACAAATTTGTTCAAAGCTCTTAAAGATCCTACATTTGTACCTACTAAACAGGCTTTAGACTTAGCCATACAATTATTAAAAAGACTTTACCAAAAAGAATATAATAATGCATCAATGGAAACTCCACAAGATCAAGAATTAATCACAGTTGAAAATCAAAATATTTTGACAATGAAGGACGAACTTGATTTAATTTTGAAAACCGCAGCTGAACGTCCAAAAGAATCTAAGGTCTATAACAAACTTAAACAAGACTTTTTACTTTTCAGAAATACTGGAAAACGAACAAGTAATCTTGATGACCTATATAATGCACTTTCCTCCATAAAACCAACTTCGACATCTAATGAAAGAACATTTTCGATAAGTGGCAGCTTCTAACATCAGATCGAGACTTGCTGACAAGTTTCTTAATTCGTTAGTATTTCTCAAATATTTCTACCTTAAGACAAAAAAAGCAATTAATTTGAATAAAACAAATGTTCAAATAGTTCTAGTTTTAAGGTTTAATTTTTGAAAATAAATAAATTTATTAATCAATAAATTTGAGTACATTTTCTTTTTAATTTCTTGGCACGACCAAAAATTACAGTTGAAAATCTTGTAATAATTCCAATTCTAATGAATTTTAGTAATTTTTTTGTTGTTGCAAAAACTACAGCTATGAGGATCGTTATTGAGCTCCAAAATATTAAACGTTTTCGCTTATTGATTTGAGTTCAGATTTAGATCCGGACTGGACTCGGACACGACTCGGACTCGACGAGTTTTCATAATTTGGGACTCGTACTCGCCGAGTCCTAAAAACCCGAGTTTCCAGAAACCCCTAAATCTAAGTGGGAAATGCTCAGTAAATAGGTCTGTTATGAGCCTTAATTACTCTCTGCTGAGCACGAGGAGTACTTTTGCTTTCTGTTTCGAATACACTGCGGATTTCTTCGCTTGTTTCACTCCCAGGATATTATTTTCCCAGTGTTTGATTTCAATTCTGTTCTCCCAATGCCTAATCTGTACTGATATGTGTCTTTTTGAGTGTTCAAAAACAGGTTCAGACCAACAAACGGAGATCAGGCTCCTTCCTTTGCAATTTGGTCCGCAAAGTCGTTGGGTTCATGGCTAGGCACCCAAAATATCGTCAACTTGTTTATTTCGGCCTGTCGCGGTTCATACTATATGTGCTCTAGTATATGGCTTATTTGTCTACTTTTTACATATTGTGCAAAGTTAGAAATTTGCAACGTTTTAGATATTTCTATATGACTCGCTTTAGGCGTTAAAAGTCTTTAAGCAAGTTCTTGAAAATGGATCAATGCTCAATAATTTCCATTCTGTAAAAATCGCTCACTTTGTCCATTTGTCAGTCATAAAATTAATTGAAATTTTAGGTTATGAGAGAGAGAGACTGAAAATTGTCAATTGATAGTCAAGTTTGAGTGATATAACAAATAATAGAAGAATTAGAAATAAATCTAATTTTCAAGTCTCATGTCGTCCAGCAGCTTCCAGTATCTTTGATAAGTACTGCAAGCAATACCTTCCAATGTTTTACACCCAAACAAAACTCACCACTTGAACTTTTAAATGTCCTGATGTAACTTAAGATAAAACTAGTTTTCTGTCTAATTTTTCCTCCAGTTTATATTTCGTACTGGTAACAGTGAGGTGAATTTGAATTTTACCTTAGGGGTATTGTTATAGGCACAACCATATCCAGCAGAACAAAATAAAATATCCAGAAATATTTGTGTGTTTCATCAGGCCTTTAAAACAAATCAAACATTTTCAACCACAATCACATTAGCTACTTTCTATAAAACCCTTTTCGTTCAACAAACTTAAATACCTCTTCAAGAGTGGAAAATTTAATCAAATATCATTAGTAATAGTGTGCGGCAGAAATTATATGCTGGTGCTTATTCGAAATGTACGAAATCGTAAACAATAAAGGCAACATCAATTCCACAGTACCTTCATGGTCATAATAAAGCAGCAACAAATGTCAACTTGGGAGTCCTCCGTAACCAAATTAAGTTCCAAATTTCTCATAAAGCTTAGAGCAACTAATTTAGTGCCGTCCCAGATTCAGTTTTCACACATTCAGCCAATTTAGTAGAGAAGAGAAATCATATATATACCTACCTACCTACCTACCTACCTACCTACCTAGTACCTACCCGACCCGGTGACGACCATACCATGAATAGTGTCGGCTTAAATCTAATTAAGTCCCTCTGTAGTAACACATGCAAATTATTTCTCCCCATTTAAGAGTATTCTCAAGCCTGCAATTGGATGGTCTAATTTTTCATTTCTCTCTCTATTAAAGTTTATTACGGCCGAGAATTTTAATTTTTTTCAGCAATTTGCAGCAATATAATATGGTACTTGCCCCTCGCCCCATCAACAATACAAGGGTCCTGTTCTAAGACTCTGACTGTAAATGTTGAGTCCATTTTATGCTCTGGAATTATTTCTCTTGAGGGCTACGATGAAAAAGTTAATTGAAAAGATGAGAAATTACATTCAGTTTTAGGTTTATTTGTCATGGATGATAGTCGGGATTTGCAGAATGGTGTTTCTGTATTTTTTGTTTTTTTTTCTCTTTACAAATAAGCAATCTTGTCCTGTTAATCATTGTCGATTCATAAACAGAAATCTTTATAAACAACTTACCTGCATTATTTTGTGATAAAATGTCAAGTTGATTGGAAATGGCAGTAGTTAAAAATTTTAATCCTTGACATTTGATTGAGTACAAAATAAAAACAACAAAATAAATATAGAGATTAAAAATTACATACCGTCTGTTCAGGATCAATTCTGTGTCGATAGAGACAATTAATTTTACGGGAGAGAAAAGCAAAATTATTCGTTTGCGATGACGTGGTTGTATATGATTAACCCTTTATCTCATTAATGATACACCCTGTCATATAAATTTAAATTAAATAAATAATCATTAAAGCTCTTCAATGGCCGACAGCTTTTCTCCTTCGTCCTTTCGTTTCGGAGTATTGTTAATGGCTAAACAGATTGAAGATTAATATCATTTCGAAATCTTCAGATTTAAGGAATCTATCCAATCGTTAAGACTCAGTCTTAGTATTGGTGATGGGATGTCACTTATATCTGGCCGATCTAGCTCGGTTAGCTCAGTGGATGACCCCTTCCAATTATTTGGAAGGAAAATAACGAACACCTTAAATCGACGTTGGACAAATCTCTTGTATGGATATGTGTTGATTTTTCATATGTGAAAGGTGCCAATTTTTCATCCAAAATATTTTAATTTTATGCAGGAAATATAAATTCATCTCAAGCATTTTGACAAGAGCCCACAATCCTTTCTTAGATTTGAGGGTTGTGTAAATTCTTTATCGGATACCTTATAAGGATTACCACTATGTGCTACTGGTTTATAACGAAAGAGGAATATTCAGAAGAAAAAAATTAATTAAATATAAATTCCACCCTTCTTTTTTAACTACGTCATGATCATGCTTTGATCCTTCTTATTGTCATTAAAAATTCTTCCAACCACCAGATGTTCCATCAACAAAACAAGTTCTAGTCACTTGGTGATCTACGCTACGAGGTGGATAGGTAAAAAATTTCTACTTCATTATTTTATTTATTTAATTAGATGGAAATTATTTCAAACTATTAGCAACATTGTTATGGTCGCATCGTGCTACATGATGCAGTATGCTACATTCGTATGCTACTGACATCTAGTGGCAGTAATCATGTCGTGCCCACACTGTGACTGTGCTGCAATTTCGAAAATTGCTGTACGGTTGATAGTTGTCGGACAGAAAAAGGTGGGGCTGGGAAGGAAGAAGAAGCATTTTTTTCGAGAAGGCTGAAGAAGTCTGCTAAGAAAAGAGGAGAATAAAGTGTTGTATGGGCAGAGGGACGGAAAGAAATCCATAAAAATTCTAGGGGAAAGTAGGCTTTTAATGGATAGTTTCCATCACCAACTATCCATTAAAAGACTACTTTCCGCCAGAATTTTTATGGATTTCTTTCCGTCCCTCTGCCCATACAACACTTTATTCTCCTCTAATAAAAGTTTTGTACCCCAAGAAAAGAGAAATGAAACAGAGAAACCCGTGAAAAAAAAAAATTGGCGAGATTTTGGGAAGTGTGATTCTTCATATCATCATTGACACAACTGCTTAATTGAAAGGACTGCAAGGAGTTGCATTTTCATCTTTCATTGGGCCCAATCAACAAAATAAATCAATCAGTAAAGGGGTTGTTCCAACGTATGGTACGATTCCCCAGCGCTGTTGCGGCATTTGAAGATGCTTCACGAGAAGGCGATTTTGCGATCTGGTCAACATCTGTAGCAAAAAAAAAACAAAAACAAGAAAAATATTGAATTAGTGATCCCGCGAAAGCTACCTCGTCCAATTCAAGAAAAATTACGTTCATCCAACGAGTTCGACGTTAGTCGACGAGGAAATGATTCGTAGGACTCTCTGAAATGACAGGATTCGATGTTCATATGGCTGTGTAAATAAGATTTCTTTTAAATATTTTTTTGTAACTAAGAAGAAAAAGAAATTAAAATGACTCGAAAGAGGCGATTAATTTTTGTCAGCGATCATGAAGGAATATGTATAAGAATTGGTTCCACACATTGATAGAATATTCTTACATCCAGTCTAGGTTTGCTTTCAATGTCAGCAGATAGCTCGTAACAATTTCAAGTAATATAAGTGACCTAAGACCTGCTGGTCTACGTTTTCGTTGATTAGTGAGAACCATAATTTTTTATGAATTAAGGCAGCCACCCAGTGGATATATTTGTTGAGAAGTGTTTAGACATTTAGATTTTAGTCACTCCTAGGTACGTTATAAACTTTTCAGTCAAAAATGAAATAAACTCAGAGTTAAGATTACAGTTAGGTACTCTTAGATACGTTATATACTATATATGTGTTCTTTTGTATCCATAAAACATGGCAGAACAAAAAATACACAATAGAACGTGTCATATATTTTCATAGAAGAATCTTAAATGAAGCGAGCAGTAGCAGTACAAATAGTTCGCTACAATCGACAGAACAATTTGTTCTCTCCAGTATATGGTAATTCTAGAACAAGGTACAAAAAAACACCGCTTATATATATATCTTTATTTATTTTATTGTTTTTTTTTTCTCAAATTTTTGTTCGATTTACTGAAGTACGCTAATTTTTAAGATTTTATGATCGTAACGTAGCGCTGTAGTAGATAATGATAGGAGTAGCACAAGTATTTAAGTTTTAGTAGTATAACATAATACCAGTCGAATGTAGGGCTTTAAAAGTCTAGGAGGAGTTCATGAACCACAGTTACGTATATCAATGAGGATCAGTGGGAATATGGGAATGAGCTTAGCACAATTCTTTCTCTCGATCTCTCTCCCGGAGCCCTCTCATGAGGAAGGTTGTATAAGGTCCGCTCCTCCACTATTTTTCAGGTCACGTCATTGGAGACATTGCACACATGTGTACCGGTAATGTTGAAGGGAGGTCGGGGAACAGCAAGGAGGATATTCCATCTGTGTCTTCACAATACTATAAGGTTAGTGCTGTAAAGGTCCCATTAGGACTGGATGTGGTGCGGCGTTCGTTCGGGGTGTGTAAGGCACGACATCTTTTTAGATATGGTATGTGGCAGCAGCAGGATTTGGGTTACCCACTCCACAACTCTTCCGCAATAGATGAGATGTTAGCGTGCCGCCTTCCATTCAACGCTGCTCACAGAGTGAGCTATCAGCCTCGACTGATAGTCTGGACTTTATCATAGCAACATTGAATCTAATTTTAAATGATGACTGACGCCACACATTAATTATGGCGACGTCCGGCTAGTCCAGCTCGACGTATACTAACATTTTTCAGAGATTGTACTCAAGACAGCTCGGTTGGAACATTCTGACAGTTTTACCATGTTTCCTGCTCAAAGAGGCAGTTTTTATGTAACCAAATAAATTTGAATGAAAGACCAAAATGGTGTTTGTACTGTTTGCAGAAGCATGGAAAATTAACTCTTGATGAGCTATCTGATGAGCATTCAGTAAATTTCATTAAATACCTCATTAAATATCATAAAATTGCTTACTTCTGTATTACTAAACCAGCAGTCCTTGGATTGACATAGTGATGACACTTTTGGTACTAGGAAAATTTGAATTAATTTCTGTAATTTGTTTAATTTTAAATTAATTGTTTAAGATGTTCTTCCGTAGGAAGACTTTCGCCATTATGCTGAAGAGGATTTTATGCCCATATCCTTGCGCCTCATTTATACTGTTTCTCAGTCGTCCTATGTTTTTCCTAGTAATAGTTTTCTGGGCTTACCTTAGCAAGACCGTCTTTGAGAGGATATCGCTACTGCCACTTGACTAAATCGACCCTTTAAGGAGGAAACTAGCTAAGTTTGATTTAAAATTGGGGTTAGAATTTCGAAAAATATAAAAAGTTTATCGTAAAATCAGTAGTAGACTGATCGTGGTTCTCATTAATAACCTCTCATCACGACACTTATTATACACTCATCGATTTGCTAATCTAATATTGTAATATGCCTAAAAAAGGGGCAAAATATACCTAAATTTATGGAACAGGTGAAAAAAATTTAGTATCACATGTACACCATCTGTGAAGAAGTAAATAAATGTTTTTTCCCAGTTTTGATTCTAATGCGAACAAATGTCATCATCACGTTCATCGGAATACTCATGAGGCGATCATAGTCTTTAAGGAAATATGCATGAAGTGGCGATGTATTGGAGTAGAGTATAATACGAAGAAGATTTCTCGTCTAACAGACTGAAATTTATTGAAAATAATCTCAATAAATTTACAAAATGCATCTAAGTGCAAAAAAAAATTATTCAATAACATTTCGACGCTGCGATCAGAGAGGTTTCATCAGTATGGCTATCTCTGATTGCCTACAACAGAAGTCCAATAATAGCGGTCACACCAATTGCCCATATAAATTGCTTTTTATAAAAAGTAAGTGTGAATTATTATTTATTATTATCTTTTCAAATTGGGTGATCAGACTAACTTTTTATAAAAAGTTTTTATAGTGCAATTGGTGTGACCTCCATCATTGAACTTCTGTGGTAGGCGATCAGAGATAACCATACTTATGAGACCTATCGTCGGACGAATATTGGTTTGTCGTATACGCCATCTAGTCATAATGCTGGAAAACACATTTTAACGTTTTACTATCAATTAAAAAATATCTGCCCGATAGGATTATGTTATTTTTGCACCATTGTTACTCCGATTTATTAGATTACTAAAACTGCTTGAATTAGCCTTCCTACTAAAGTAGTTTAGGTGCTATAATTAATATATTCAGAATGAACTTATCAAAGGTTATTTTTTCTCCATATACATACGATAAAATAACAGCACGTACGCCACTCCAATATTGAATAAAGTTTGAAATTGTATATTTATACCACAAAAGATTTACATAATTTTATGGAAATTACATCGAGAAAAAATTGTAATTGCTATAAGACCAATAATGTTATATTAGCATAAAAGTTAAATAAAGTGAATATCAAAAGTTGTGTATGGCAACACCAAGAATGGGTTGCCCAATTTAGTTCATTTTTAAAATTTCATTTACTATTTTTATGAAAATCCTGCGGAAAAAATTTCAGCTATCTACGTCATGTCCAAAGACATAATGAAACCCCAAAATTTTGTATGGTAATACGAAGAAAGGGTTGCATGATTTGTCCCATTTTGGGACCTTAATTTATTTGTTTTTTAAAAAGGCCCATTTACAAAATTTCAGCACCCTTAGTTGTGCCCACGAGTTATCGTGCGAACGAACAGACGGACTTGCAAAAATCAAAATAAATTTTAATTTTATGTATGAGTGTCCAATCTATTTTGCTCTGCAATTATTTCTTTGCATTACAAACGGAATGACAGACTTATTACACCCCATGATTTCATCATCTACATAGCTAGGGTATAAAAATTCGATAAAACGTATCAGAGCTTATTATATTATTTTTGTTTAAGTGGAATCACTTTAATTTATTTGTAATACAGTTGGTACTTTGTAATAATCATTACCAGATACTAATAATATGGATGAAATAAAGAAATTGATTTATAATGAAAACATATCTAAAAAAAAATCCTTACGGAACATGAAATAAGAAAAATAATAAATTTAACTCGAGTTCATATGCATTATATTTGTTGAAATTAGTTGAAGATGGCGATGCATTCAATTTATTTGTAAAAGAGCTCTATAATACTCTTGGTCTACTGCTGGTATAAAGCTAATAAACTGTTAATATCGGTAATATTTTCCTTTGGAATAGATTTGCTTTTATTTTGAATTATATTTAATTTTTGATTAATAAAATTTTTCACTGTTCGCAAAGTTTTCTTTGTTGGTTTTTTTAGTAAAGATGTGGTTTTATATCCAAGGTGTGGTTCGGTTAGGTTAGGTAAGATGGGTGCCGCAATACAAGTAGCCTGCATCACATTGACCTCTAGTGGGCCTATTGTGCTCCTAGGCCCCATGGGATTACATTTTCATGACGCCCCAGATCAATCCTGCTTCCCTTGGGGAACTCAAGATATCTCCAAAACTTTTTACCTAGATCAATCCTGCTTCTCTCAGAAAACTCAGGACACATCTCAATTACTTGTTTTACAGTTCCCCCAGACTTGAAAAGAAGTAGCTACCCAGTAGCCTACTTCTTTTATTCATCAGAGCGGGGCATTCGCAAAGCATGTGTTGGACGGATTCGTTTTCCTCCGAGTCCTTACAGCTCCTGCAGAAATCGTTCGCCGCTATCCCCAGTCTTCTGGCATTGTCATCTATGGCCCAGTGACCCGTAAGGACCCTTACTAGATTCGTGGTGTTTGTTCTGCTTGCATTAAGCAGCTCCCTTGTACTTTTCCTGTTATATGCAGGTCACAAGTGCCTTGTAATACGACAGGTATCCCAGTTGGTCCACCGGAGGCTTGCCTTTTGTAGGCGCCCCTGATGATTTCCTCTTTTATTGCTCCGATTGGGATCCTCACAAAAGCTACCGTTGAGGAGCTATCCAATTCAGAGCCTCTTTGGCCAACTCATCAGCCATCTCATTGCCTGAGATATTCTTATGGCCAAGTACCTATGGGGTCACCTTGTGCCTTGTAGCCGATACCTCAAGGCTAGTCTTGCATAACTGCACCAATTTTGATTTTACCAGCACAGCATCCAGCGCCTTGATGGCTGCCTGGCTCTCAGTATATATGCATATGTGCCATGAGGGCGCTCTGCACATAGATACGAATGTTGCCGCCTGATAAATCGCCGCGAGTTCTGCCTGAAAAACACTGCATTTGTATAACCAAGGTCTCTTCCATTATAGTTTTAAATTGAAGTGAGATTAAATCAGATCTTTCTTATCTTAAAAATTTTAATTTTGTAAAAGCTATTTGTGCAAATTGGAAGATTTGTTACAGTACCTTTTAAGGTCTGATGGTTGCCTTTAAATCAATTTAAGCGTTACATTTTTATACGACATATTTTTAAGATATCTTAGTAGTGATAACGCGCTCTAGATTTCAAGATTTTTAATATTTCTATCTATAACACTACGGACGCAGTCAACTTCTTGAATTAAGCATTTCGTTGAGGATTTTTGCTCAATAGTTTTCAGATTAATCTGATTGCGAAGAAAATGAAGCAGGGCAGTTGGTTTTTTTTTTGTTTTTTTTTGCGCAATGCAGGAGCCAGTCCAAAGGGAAATGTACCATCGCCAATGTTTTTATACTTTTTGGTTTACTAAGGAAAATTATAAGCACGTACGACAAACTAAGTCTAAAATATTTTTTTTATTTTATTGTCGTATATTGATTGTCTTTTCCTACTTTTCTATGCACGTACGACATAACAAAATTGAATACATGTTTATTTGTTTTAACGTATGTTTGTCACTGATATACGTACGACAAATCAATACTCAGCCAAAAATAATTGCAAGTTGCAAGAAAATATTGTCGTACGTTCTAAAAATTGGCGTTTACGACATACCAATATTTACAAGAACTGATTTTTACGGATATGCGACAAAAGTTCTGCTCATTATCTCAGCACCCTTCAGAGTTAAGAGAAAACCGATCACAGATTCAGAAAGAATGCAGTCAAAAATCTATAAATCACCTTTTAGGTCAAAAACTTCCAATTTGGCATATACGACAAACCAATACTCGGCCGACGCTATGTGATCGCTAGGTCGAAAAGTAGAGTATAATACCCCAGAGTGGTGGTTATAATCAAAGACGATGTTGGGGGTGAAATGCTTCCTGTTACGAGGATTTCGCTCAAAAGATTGGTATTTCGATTTGGGAACTCAAGTGTTGAGTTACATAAATGACATTTTCTTCTCTTGGTTTAGGAATTTGTGTGAGTCTAATATTTTGTCGCGAATGGTCTTATGTCCAGTTTGTATTGCATCTCAATCTATT
The DNA here is from genome assembly GCA_963930735.1 of Dioctria linearis. Taxonomy (NCBI): domain Eukaryota; kingdom Metazoa; phylum Arthropoda; class Insecta; order Diptera; family Asilidae; genus Dioctria; species Dioctria linearis. The sequence goes on along the minus strand of OZ005743.1, from coordinate 180,114,168 downwards.
GTTAAATATTTCTAGTTTTGCACAGTTTTATGTCGTTTTATTTATAAATTCAAGATTTTAGCAGGCTGTTGTAGTCAAGGTTTGCTGAATGTGCTGCTTCCTTTTAATTTCCACTTCGGATTTCTGATTTGAAAGTTAGACAAACTCTCATGAAAAACAGCTGATCTGATATGCAAAAAAATGCTTATTACATTACGATGAAACTATATGTATGTAAGCGGCCGATACTTCAACTATAACTAGCATTTTTTGTATTAATCTGAAGGTCACAAGTTATTCTATAACATATCATTTTTCTCCTGTATTCTGTTCTAATCCAAGAATGTCTTATGTATGTAGGAATTTTTCCGAAAATATTGATTTTTCTTTCTTTGCTCTTCTTAATGAAATTAATAACTTCTCCAAATTGTCTAATAAATAAATTTACTTTCCTCTTCTGAAAAGTCTTTCTTTGTCGAAACATATTATCAGAAATATAAGGACGAAGAAAAAAAAAAGCCACGCGAAATCTATACATAGATATTGAAAAAATAAAATAAATTGATGAAAGTTGATTCACTTCAATATAAAAAAAAATTATCTCAAAGAAATCTGTAGCACAGCACAGTCAATAAAGAAGTAATTCGTTGCCATTTACTTGATAGCTTTCTAAATTGCAAGCCATAGACTGCGGTGGCCGGAGAAGCCAGTGTGTAACTCTTTAATAATTCATTGAATCTGTCCAGTGAAACGATTTAGTGCGCACTTAAGTTGGCGTTGAGATAAATCTGTTGAAATGGTAAAGCTTTCATCTGCTCTTTATCTCATCTCTTATCAATGCAATTTTGTATGGAGAATAACTTAGTGCGATTTTTAAATTAAGAAAATATGAACCTGGACAGAGGAGAAGATGCACTATAAAATATTGCAAAAAACAAAAAATTTCAACAAAAATGGAGTGAGAATTAGTTGATTTTGGAGGAAAATTACCACACAAACTGACATCTGTGTAACTAACTGTGTTAGCTTAGTTGGTTAGTAAATATGAAAATGAATTCTGGTTAGAAATTTTCCGACTCTATCTATGAATACAAAGTACACGAGACCAGATCACTATTTACATTTTCCATTGGAGATTCATCTCGTATTCTGAATCTGATGTAGCCTGTTCTTTGTGCATATTGTGTGATAAATATTTTACCATCTTCGACTTGCTATAGCATGTCCGATGAACGTAAGGATTTTTTTTTATTATTTTCATTGTTTTTTTCTATTTTTTTTTTGCTTTTCTTATTTTTAAAACCCACCCTAAATTGTACAAGTAAAAAGTAGAAGAAAAAAATTTGAAATTTGTGGAAAGACTGAAATGAGTCGACTGCACTCTGTGCATACAAACATGAAGCGAAAACAAGTTCCAACTAATTATACAGGATTGTGATTTCCCTTAGGAAATATGTGGAAAGTATATTTGCAATTTTGCGGTTCATTCAGACTTCGTGCCAGCTCTTCCCGGCACATCTATCTATACGCTACGTATCCTATATCTATCTACCTATCTATCTATCTATCTATCCCCAACAGATAAGATTACAGATTGTAGAAAATCAAGGTCTATACGTGTGTGACCAATTTCCTTTGTGGCAGTAAGTCCGTATAATTAACTAGGTACTACCGAGGACCAGATGTCGTAACTTTGATGTGACACGAATTGCATTCGAAAGAAAAATCAAATAAAATTTTAAATTAAACATATATAGGTACGGGGGATTCCCCTGAGTGGGTATAGTGATGATAAAAAAAAAAAAAAACGAGAAAAACATTATTTGAACGTGCAAAGTTTAATTAGTACCCAGTGAGTTGACGATTTTCTTTTATAATTTATTAGGAATAAATATTTTATTTTTGGCTCCGATTTTTGCTTGTGAATAAGTTGTGCACTAACCCTTAAATCCTGCCTAGGGTCCAGTTGAGTCCAAGTATCCCTGCATTTAGGTCTTCAACTTAGTTGTGTTTGAGCTATACGAACGGTGATATATAACTAAATTGTGGTCTGACAAACCCCACGATACGGAATTTTTAATATTTTTTGATAGAATTTTTTTTTTTTTAATTCACGTAATTTGAAGTCGCTTTAAAGTGAATTGTGAAAATAAAATGTTAGAGTATGTAGCCTTGGTAATTGAGCTTTTGATTCTATAATATCAGACTATAATGATTACATTGAATAACTGTAAAATTAATCATATATTTTTTATTGCCTACTTAGATAAGAATAGACAAATATTAAGATTTTTATTTTTAAGAGCCAAAATAAAATTAAAAAATAAAATGGACCATTAGAAAAAGGATAAACCACCTCGCTCGGGTCTTAAAGTCGAAGCCTTCCGCTTTTCAGGCGATTTGTCTTACCACTGACATGCCTTTCCTCTTGTTTGTCGTAGTTTTCTATCCTATTAAACCTAGTAATAGTTATTAAAGCTATTTGTTCTTTGAAAAAATAAAAAAATAAAAAAATGCATGCAAATTGTCTAATTCTTACTATTTTAGATCAGAAATGGGTATAAGATCGCGTAAAATCGACGAAAGGACCGAACAGCATTCATTATGAGTATTTTGCACATAAGACTGGAGCGTAGACATACCTGGAACATGGATGTGTAACATCATGGTATTATAATGTTTTCGGTGCGCCTGATAAATTAAAGGAAAAAGATTGTCATAAATGGAGTATTGCAAACCCAACAAGATCTAGATGTTCGCAAAGAAATAGTATTTCCGATGTAAAAGGAATTAAATGCGCAGAAGGCAATATAACTAATATAACTATAATAACTAACAATATATCTTGGAGAAAGTAATGAGTCATACAAAAACGCTGAAGTTCGAACACAAATGGCAAATTATTAACAGAACCAATCCGGGCGGAAGAGGAAGGCCATGAAAATGAAGATTACGAAACCGTAGTGCGTCCAGTATGAGGTTGGCGAAAGAATTCTACACCCGCTCTTTCCTACAGTTGCGCAAAATAATTGGTCTTAATTTTTTTTAAGAAGATAGGCAAATCCGACAGCGAACGTTGTCGACAATTTATTTATTTATTTTATGTGTTTATTTATAAGGTTAATATGATTTCAAACAGTAAAATATAAATCCAGTTACTCACTACCGTTAGGTTAATGCATATTAACTTCAAAGGAAGAAAAACATAAACCAATTATTAAATATACATAAGCAACTTAAAATTAGATATAGATGATAGTGGAAAAGAATAATATAATTGAAATATTAAAAATAAAAATAAAAATTACAGACTACATACAATCAAGAAAGTCGAAAAATTCAATTAATCAGATCAAAAACAAAACAAGAAAAAAGCTCAAAATAAAGATAATAGAAACAGAGTATAAATGGTAAGTTAACACGCATAGGAATAAGAATAGCATTAAGAAGTAAATTGTAACGTAAAAGTAAGCGATGGAAGCAAGCAGATAATAGTAAATATTATTCAGATCAGTTTAGAATGGATCTATTATCTAGAACTTTAATTTAAGCCAAGAGGTTGCATTTAAAAGACCCGAAGCTGTCACTGAGTATATCTAGATCATTATATAAGGCATTGTGGGCCCTTTGAATCCTATATGAAGAGGAAGATGGACATGGAACCTCGAAGCATAATATATGTACATATGTGGGTGTTCCGCATTTGCAACATTAATATTATAAATCACGGGAGAAGCACTTATCTCTCTGCAAATATGGTTTGCAATATCTTCCCACGGGTAATAATCGAACTCATTCAAGGATTAGATTATACCTAACCACTTTAAGGGAGAGCACAATATATCTATCAATTGTAGTCACGATGTCCGACGGGTCCTACTGGCCTACTCGTCCCTGCTATTAACTTTACGTAAGCTAAGATGACAAAAACGCTGTACTGTCCATCTTCTACTAAAAATGCAACAAACAGTTAAGTACCTAAGGGCACTTATTGGTGACCAGCCATCTTAAACAAGGTCAGAGATTTGTATTTATAATATTCTATCGATTTAGTAGCTACTTTCTACTTATCATAAAAAAGTTTGTACATATATACATATATGAAAAAATATATAATTGAGAAAAAAAGTGGTGAGCCATTCGGAAGTTAGCATGGGTGAACCATAGGATGAGGATTTAGTACCTATTTGGTACTCTATAATATTTTCAGATTTTTATCCAACACCAGTAACATGTTATCCACCATTTTAAATTTTACACTCCAATATAATAAAAAATAAAAAAAAAACATTTGTAATAATTTGACTACATGATATTTAGTTAACAAAGTCAATATAGGAAATAAGTTTTTAATTTAAAATTTCAAAAAGCGCCAGCTGATAAAAAAGAAATTATAACAGATGGAATTATCATGACAAAAAACGCGTTTTCTAGTTAAGATCTGTTTCCCTGAAACTTCATTGCATGAAAAATCTTAATTATAGGAAATTTTATTCTCGTATTTTTTCATATTAAAAATGTTTGATAAAAACCTAGTTTTTACCTGCATGTCCCTGCGGATAACGGTCGAGATTGCATATTTAGTATGTTATTAGAATTACAATAATAAGCAGCTTTGTAACATATGTTAATAGTTTTTAATTCGGTTCATTAAGATCTCTCGTAGGGTAAAAATTATTCTCTTTGCTCAACATTGTAAAAAATTACACTTTTACACTTTTTTTTCGAACACATATTCTTGTGAGCAAGTGACATTTCTACATTCTATTTTTTTTAGTGCATTATTGCAGTTGGTATGTTTATATTGAATTGCGGTATAATAAGTGGTTAATTGTCTCAATTTAAGCAAATTTTTTATGTAAAATGATGTAACCTGAAATTAATGATTAACCAGGAAAAGAATAAAGCGTTAGTGGTCATTAATATTCAGATGTACGCTAATCACCAACTTTTTAGATGCCATTTTCAAAAGCTTGATTTATTCACGGTGAAATTTGATTTGTATCCAAAAATATTAGAACTGATTCAAAGAAATTCGGATATGTGATTCAAGTTTTTCCAATGTTTTGAATTTCCTTCAACTACATTCAGAAAATCATAAATATGAAAACCTGCTGACAACCAAAAATTGCACTCAACTCTGAAATGGGCGATAGAGGGACTTCAGAAAACAATTGATTGATAGAAGCTATGACTGAAAGCAATTACATCCCTGAAATCCCTATGCGTGAACCTTTAATGCTGTGGGTGGTGTTTCTAATAATTTGCAGAGAATTTCTTATTTCTAGAATAAGTAAATGACGAATTATCATAACTCTTGTGCTGCCAGTTATTGTATGTTGAACGCTACTTGTTTGGTCCAGCAACGAGCTTATTTTTAACGAACCAACTTCATTGAGAATTCCTAGATGCAATTATGGCTCCTGGTGGGAGGAAAAACGAAATCAACCTCTTAACACATTGCGCTTTCTTTAACTAATCTCCGCACATATTTACCGTGTTTTAAGAATAACATTTACTGATGTAATCCAGATGTTGGAGTAGTTAGAATCTTAAGCTGGAAATCCCCTTTATCAATTTTTTTGGTTTTTTATTTAATTTAACAGGCAAATAAAATATATTAAAAAAAAAGTTTAAATAAATAACTTTCTCCCTCGAATCATCATTTTACTTAACTATTACTTTTTTTAACTTTTTTAAATTTTTTAACTTGTAACTTTTTTTAAAAACTTTTTTAACTTTTCTGAACTTCTTTTTAACTTTTTCAACTATTTTTAGCTCGACTCTCGAATCTCGAGTCACCACTCTCAACTCTTGACTCATATCACACATCACACACAGCCCAAATTGGACAACCTAAATGGTGGTAGTTACCACCCCACCCCACCCCAAAACCCCACAAATCGTAAGAAAATTTTACCCCATCGGACAACTCCCCATTCACTCATTCTAAATCATAAAACCCCATGTAAATCTATCCACGTTTACTACCCTAAAACTCTTTCGTCACCAGCGGCACTTTCAGGCGCTCAGACACAAAGTTTTTTAGTCAGGGCTCCGCGAGTGGATAAATGTTATTTAAAAATGAAACTTAAGAAAAAATTTTTCGAACTATTGGACTTTCAGTATAAAAATTGATGTTTCGTTCAATTTAAGTTTTGATATCTGAACAAATACTTTATGTAAAATCTTCAAAACTACATCAATTCAATATTAATTAGTCTGCTTCAAAATGTGTATTAGATCGCTATCCGACGTTGCGTAGTTTTGAAGATATAAGCCAAAATGCCCAAACCTTGCACTTTGAAGATGAAAAATCTTTTTTGTCGAATTTTTCAAAATCCGTTGGGAGGAATGAAATGTTCCCATACATTTTTTTTCGTATCTCGATGTCCGCCATCACCTCCTGGAAGGATAACATCCCTATCAGAAAGAACATGTATAGAGGTGGGTCCACAAACTAAATAAAAAACTGGTCTAAATAATATGCAGCGGATTTGCAAAATTTTCGAACTAGAAATTCGATATTCCCAACAGGAGGAGGCTAAAGATTGAGCCAATAAATACGACGTCTTTTATGTTTGTGCGACCGATTGGGCGGAGGGCCTGTAAAGTGACCCAGAAAAACAAATGAAAAATAAAATGTTAGTGTTACTTTGTTTTTATTATATTGAGGAGGTCGAGCAAATTATATGCAAAAACTTATGTTAAAGTGTTACTTGCTATCAGCATGATCTAAAATATGTTGTGATCCATTCCAGAATGGGCCAATTATTTCACAATCTGTATACTCTGCTTTGGTATACCATACGATAACTAGTACTTATTACATGTATGGCACTTTTTACAAATTGTATTTTTCTTGAGATCCACACCTTTCCCTAAGCAGCGCTAGTTATGTTGAGGGAACGTAGGCAAGGAACACATTAAAAGCATGTGGATAAGAATATTTTCTGGAAAGGTGGAAAAGTGTCATTGGATTTGTCCGAAATGCAATAATTCTTCAACATTTCCTAAATGAAAATTTAAATCCAAATATTTTGTCTTATGATTTCGGTTCAATTTCAATTAATAAAAATATGGTTAAAAATAATTTTTATACATAAATACAAAAATGCGGGATACTAGTAAACACTTTTTGTTTGTATCGTTTTAAATTCAGGAATATTTTTGGGAAGTATAAAAGTAATACTTCAAGAAACAATTTTGACAGGGAAAAAATAAATATTTCAATTCCTTTGTTTAAATAATTTCGAAGAGATCGTAAGCTTAGCATTTTCTCACAGATAATTACAGAAAACGTTAAATAGATGCTAATTGTCTTGTTTCCTACTGCTTAGATCTTTAGAAAATTAGAAACTCCCTTGGTGTTATTTAAAGCGCACCAATTAATACATTTTCAATTTGATCAAATAATTTTTTTTCACTTTCTCTTACTTTCTCGAGAATAGTCAATAGACATTCTTGCTCCTCTTGGGCTGGATGGGTGGACTTTAAAATAAAACTAAATAAAAATGTAGAAAAATATGAACTTTGGTGATTGCTCTCAAATAGCCTCACAAGCCAAGGAGCCCCAGTTATATTTCTTCTTTCGACATCCAAGAGATTAATCGAAAATAGAGACTTGCATCGTCAGATGGATTGATTGATGGCATTCTACTTTTTATAGGTACACAGGTGGAGGACATTACATTTTTGCACCCCACTCACTATAATTAAAAGTAGTGTCAACTTTAAGCATACTTAGTAACCACCAACCCGTCCTTAAAATAATAATGAAATCTACAAAATTCAAAATTTGTAAAATAAAATAAGTACAAAATTTCTCCATAATCTTGGACATTTAAAAGATAAACATAAATTCGAAAACCTTTTCGAAAGTGAAACACAAGTGAAGCGAGGAGGAGTACGATAGTACAGAAAACTTCATCTCATCTTCAGATGATAAATTTCTATGAAGTTTTCAGATTAATGGTACGTGATATGTCCATTGCGTCGAATAATCTTATAACTAATGTCTTATACTTTTCCAGATGATGTATTTTCCCTAATGATTGAATTCGTCTACACGTGAGAAGTTTCTGAGCAAATCGCCTTAATTAATTAGGAAGCTCTTTCCCTGTCAGCTCACACCCTATGTCCGGTGTCTTGGAGTGGAAATGTTCCTCCAGTTCTCTCTAGTTGATATGTGGCAATATAAATTAGTGTATTACGCCTTAAGCACTCTCCCAAGACAAGACATGTCGCTTACGCTATAAACTTATATCGAAGTGTTTTGTTTCGTACATGAGTATTATATGCTTGGAACTATTATACATATAGTTCGGAAAATTATGTAGCCAAGTTTACCTGTGCCACCCGAAACTCTTAATTAATTAAGTTGGAAATTAATATTGTTCTTTCGCTGTGCCTTATTTTTTTTTTCTCTAAGTATTCTGGGGTTATATATGTCTTATGTTGCCTTGAAGCAATTCAATCAGTTTAAGAGTTTCCTGCAATTAGGAGACATTCAATATAATGGATGTGGTGAAAATAGCTTAATGGAAAGGGTAAAATTAATTAAAAATCTTTTAAAATCTGTTAAAGTTAAGTTTTAAAGCTTTTTTTTTTAATATATCCGACGGGAGCTTTTTGAATGTGACTCCTACTTTAGTTTTCTTTGTTGTTTTAAAACATAAGTTTTAGCATTTTCATTTTGACATATTCTAAGATTTTGAAGATCAGTTTCTGTTATAAAAATGTCAAATTCATTGAACAAATGCAGCTTGATATACCTATGGGAATTAGATTATATTTTCTATAAGCTGTGAACATTTCCTGAAAACGTAAACAAAACCATTTTTCGATTCGAAATCGAAATTCGAAAATAGTGTAAAACAATGTTTACTTTCGAAAATATTTATTCAATATTGAATCGATCTTTTTTGAGTAAATTGATCTACATGTTCAACTGCGTTCATTTTTAACTGCCTATCAAGCACAATTTCAGTCACAAGTTTATTTATTTTAATAGCAAATTCTGTTATACATAGTTCGATGTGATCCTACTTTGGAGAGTTCTCTATATGTTTCCTTGTATCGATCCATGCAGGATTGTAGATCTTATTGAAATTTCACAGCTCTTTCGTTTATGTCATCATTTGTCAGAAAATTAACTTCTAATTTATTTCCCATTTTAGGCCATCAAGAATTGAGCTGGTGGTTACTGAAGATCATTTGGGTCAACTGCTTCCAGTGCAAGCTCTAATTACATACAGCATGTCGGTAAGGAATCTTGGCATCATTTTTAACACTACACTTACGTGGTCTGACCATGTCAACAGTATTGTGTCTAAGATTTACGGAACCCTTCGTAAGCTTTCAGTTGCTTCTTTCGTTACTCCTCGAAATACAAGGCTCATGTTAGTGAAACAACTTATTGCCCCTTTGATTACCTACGGATGTGAATTGCATTGCCATCTAGATTCCTTCTTGCAAAGAAAAATCACTGTCGCGCTCAATTCGGCCGTTCGCTATGTGTACGGTCTGAGACGATATGACCATGTTTCTCCCTATGTAAAATCCGTCTTTGGATGCACCTTAAGAGCGTATCTTGATACCAGGGTAATTCTATTTTTATATAATTTGATTGTAAACAAGTAAAAAAGCTAATATTGGCCTAAGATCAAATCTTATGATACCCTAAATGAATGTCCGTATGAAATCTCGTATGGGCACCCATTTTGATTTTTGCAGTGGTTTTTCACATATATTTCTAGAACGGTTCGTCGGACAAAAAAAAATGATTATTACCAATTTTATAGACTTTCATATTCTGAAGAAGTTTTCAGTACAATAAAAATGTCTTGGACCGATCGTTTTCACAGTATGCGTAAAAAACCTAAATTTTTATATTGCAGCACCAAGAAGGAGTTGCCCGATTTAGTCCATTTTTGAAATTTTATTTTATAGTACAATGAAAACACCACGAACCAAATTTCAGCCCTCTACGTCGACGCGCTCTCAGACAGTGTTCAAATTTATAGCGGAAAACGAAATTTTTGTATGGCAACCCCACGAAGGAGTTGCCCGATTTGTCTCATTTTCGAACTTAATTTTACTTTTTTTTTAAAGTTCGTGTATAAAATATTAGCTCTCTAAGTATACGCGTTCTCGAGTTATCGTGCGCAACAGACGGACGGACGGACGGACATGCAAAAATCAAGATAACTTTTAATATTATGCGTGGGTGTCCAATCCATTTTGCTCTACCATCATTTTTTCGAGGTGTTACAAACGGGATGACAACCTTAGTATACCCTATAGATTTCATCTAGGGTATAAAAAGGTGCCTAGCTATCTACATGAAAAATTATTGTTTTCTCGGTCCAGTAGAGCTGTGGCGTTGAATGTGCCAAGTTTTAGTTATCGTGTAACTGAGCGTCAATTTTTCATTTATGCTACCAGGATGTGGAATACTTTACTTATGGAAATCAGAAAGAATGGTGGCTGTGATTTCAGGGGCACGATACTGGATTATATCTCTTATCGATAATTATTTAATTAATAATTTTTCTAATTTTAGTGATTACCACATACATATTAGTTTTTTTTCCTCTTATTATTATTGTAGAGATATAGTTTTAGCGCTTTTAGTTTATCTTATTTTTTTCGTTTTTTCCTTGTCTACTCTTTAGTTTACTCTAGCTCATACTGCAGCGGATTATTTTTGTTAAGTTTACATACACATAAGTAGAAAGCCAGACTTTAATTGTATAGATTTTGTTAATAAATAAATAAAATGAAAAAAATGAAAATGTTCGGTTTGGCATTCTTTTCCAGAAAAGGCCGGTCTTATCGGCGTTAAAAACTTGGTCACTATTGTATCGAAATTCTTCAATTAATTTCGCCAGCTACGATGTGCATTCCCTAGCAGCTGCAATACTTCCAGAAGCTATTTCACCTTTGATCTTGACATTCGGGTGTAATTTTTTAACAAAACACAAGTTGTTTAGTTTTAATAAATAAACACCACCACAAAAATTTTCTATAAACCTAAATTATAAAATATATTAGAATGTTTAAAAGACAAGTACCGAGGTACTGGTCAGTTACTGGCTTTGTAGCCGAAAATCATAATTTCAAAAGAAATTTTGAGAGTATACTACATGTTTCGATCAGCAATAAAGCCATGAACTGACTACAGTCTGCACTACAGTGAACTCAGATGTCCAAAAGCTGATGGTGGTTATATAAAGATTTATTTTAGCGAAAATGGGGCTTATTCACATTAAATGACTCTTGGACATCTCATGAGATCTGATTAGATCGCCCTGCACTCCTGATCGAAACATACATAATGCTGCTTTTCGGCTACAAAGCTACTAACTGACCAGTACCTCAGTAGGTACTTGTCTTTTAAATATTGAACGCTGTAGTCGGAAAATTGCCTGCTGACTTGTATATTATACGGATCTCGAAATACTCATACCGCCCCTCTTCTAAAAAGTATTACTTCTATAAATTTTCTTTCACTAAATATTACTTTTCATTTCACTTACACCCTTACACCTTACACGCTCAAAACAAAACAGAAAATAATGAAATGTAAATAGAATTGTGTAAATTGGAAATCCCTTAACTAAAAAAAAAAAAGCTTGTTAGTTTTTTTTGTCGGTGTAAAAAACACAAAGATGTAAAAAACAGGATAATTTAATTTTTTTGTCGACGGTGTTTTTTCAAAATCGTGTATAAACAGTATTATGTGTATTACTTTTTGACTTCCACACTTCTTTCTATTTAAATAATTACCATTAATGCACTTTTATCCCACTTGTCTAATAGGCAATGACCTCTTGCCGCCCGCCAGGTGAGAACGATTGTACACAGTTTAAAACAAAATTCTAGGTACAAAGGACTGAAAAAAGTAAAATGGTTCTTTCGGTGTTAGGACCGATATGGAAAAAGTGCCTTGTAAACTACGAACAGTGTCTGCAAATTGACTATATGCAATTCGTAATAATTAGGATCCGCAAGTCAGATCTTACGTCTTAGGACTTACATCAGCGAATTTGGCATAAATAAAAACTCAAGTTTGCTACATGTAAATAAATTTTGTTTGAATTCGAAAAGTTTTTGCAGTAGCTTGAAAATTGCCTGTAGACTCTTTTGGGTCTTGAAAGAGGAAAACTCAATGCTGCTTCTATTTAGTTAAAATGAGTTGCCCAAAATAATTTTAATTGTGAAGATATCCCATTTTCGTTAAAACGACTCATATTTAGAAAAAAAAAATCTTTATATCTCCACCAGCACCGTTTGGGCATCTGAGTTCACTCTAGTGTAGACAGCAGGAAGTTCAGGGTTTCATAACTATCCTGATGAGATCGCATTATACTGCTGATCGAAACACCCAGTATACTCTTAAAATTTGTTAATGAAATTTTGTTTTTTGGGTTTAAGCAAACAAACTGACAGTACCTCGGTACTTGTCTTTTAATTCTCTACTTATATGCAGTAGGTTGAAAATTGCCTGTAGACTCTATATCGGTTTTGAAAGAATAAAACCCAATCCCGATTCTATTTAGTTTTTTCAAAAAACCCACTACGAACAAACAAGATTTTCTGTCATCATTATTATGAGCAATAATTAAATTTTGAAAAGAAAATTTGAACGGTGACGGGAAAAACATTGCTTGTGCATACAAAATCTCATGATTTACATGCACAAAATCGAATAAAACCAATTCAGTTTAATCAAATTTCAATTATTATGTACAATACAAATATTTGCCTTTAAACATTCACAGCAGTTCAGTATATACATTAATTTGATTTTTTATTTATCATTTTTATATTGTGTTTATTGTTTGAGTGCTGTCAGTATCTTGACAAAGGTGGAGTTTTATTAAAATGAAATTATTAATTTCAATAAACAATTTTTTCTAGCTTGAAGCAATAATAAATTCTGTTATGAGTTGGACACTCTGTTGCTGTTCATATACTATAGTTGCAGAGATCGATGAACTGTTTTTATTGCTAGCATAAATTTTTCTTATAAACACGATTCATTCGCACAAAAAGTAAATAGAGGACAAAATCAGCAAACAACACGAAAATATTAATGACAAAATTTTAATTTTTATTAAATCCTGGATGTATAGCATCATGAAACGTTTTAAATTAAATTTTTTTTTATGTATATCTGGTCTGACCTCTGTCATCATTGGTCCATTTAAAGAGAGAAAGCTGAAATTTTATACTGTTGCCTTAGTACTCAACTACCGACTTAAATTTTAGTCACAAATAGAGGAAAATTACTATAAAAAACAGGTCACTCTAAACACAGAAATATTAGTAATAAAGTGTAAATATTCGAGGTAGATAAACTGCGGCACTATAAAGATACTTAAGAAGTGTTTTTATTCAACTATTTTCAGGGGCCAAATTGCTAAATGAATACTACTACATTGATTTCGAAGTAAAATTACACTCTTTGTATGTAATTTCGCATAGTTTGCTTATATTTCAGAATTTTGTATATATATTAATAAATCTTTGGGTTGTAAAGTTACACCGCTATTGCAGGAAATTTAATATCTCAATTTTGAGTATTTTTTAACGTGGTGATATGAATTACATTTCATAATTAAAAAATTAAACTTTATACGTTTTCATAAATTTAACCTACACTACAGTTGCGCTTCTTCAAATTGCAATTTTATACTCACTTCTTACAATGTACGGTATCGCCAAAATTGGTTTAAATAGGGGACATTGGGGAATTGTGAGTTACGTCAATATTACACCGAAATTGTAAAATCTGACCCATGCAAGTCGCTGTCATTGGCTTGTATTTGACCAAACTCATTTTACATTAGCAATCGATGCGTGTCTACGTACTCGTTCATTCCCTGCGATAACCACTTGAAAATTTTCTCAAAACATTTACCCGGGGATTACGCGAGATAGTACAGCTTGCATGTAAGCCTCCCTTCCAACGCCATTTAGAACTTGACAGCAGAAGGCAGTTCGGTTGATGTCTTATCATCTTGCATTCCAGTTCATTTAAAGAATGGCATTGCGACGTAAAGTCTTGCATATATTGGAAAATTATAGCAATAAAGGAAGTAGCAGAATGATAAAAACCCAAGAAATTTGAAGAGGAAGGTGTTGCTAAATGATGTAATGCAAATGATCCCAGAAAATCTCATTTTCCTAGAATAAATTTATGAAATTTTCTCAAGCATTTATTTTCCGCTATCTTGAAAACTGTAATGTCAAATTACTATCACCGCAGCTGCCATGGTTTTCTATCATGCCAGTTTCCTGAAAGCTGAGCTGCCAGCATGGCAGTAGAGGTTACACGTGCAAGAAGTATGGCAGTGAAGCTTGCATGCAAGCTGTACTATTATGTATAACCGCCGGGTTATATCAAGCGTTTGTGTTTGCATTGATCTGACAGCGATTTTCGGCGAATCGATTCAGGTAAATATATTCATAATTATCGTATGGCATCGACATTTCAACTTTTAAAGAAATTTCGATGGAATGAGTGAAACACGGTGCTCTTGTCCACCAAAATGTTTGGGGAATTGTGAGTAACTTTTTTTTGGAGAATTATGAGCCACAACATTTTTGGCATTTTTCAAGCCAATATCGCATTTTTAACGCGCGTTTATAATTTTTTATGCAAAATTCCAAGAGAATATTAGTTAAGCGGATTTTTTTAATTTTTTTCCGTTTTTGTGTTTCTATTTTTTTTTCTAGCAAAATGCCACGCTATTATGCAAAACATAAGCTATGGATTGACATTTCCGCTGTTTTGGAAGCGATCAATACAATAAATGGAAACTCTATTCCATGTGTCGCTAAATCAGTGAAGCGAACATTGATGATTCAACTGCCACCAACGATTCATTGATTGATTTCATTAAAACCAACACGACACCGGGTGCAAATCCAGTCTTCAACGCACAGCAAGATGGGGCGTTGATACAGTACGTTTTCAAGGCGAGTAACATTCATTATGGACTAAGTATTTGGCAAGCTGAAGTCTTTGGTATATCAGTACGCGAAAAAATTGGAATTAGTTCTCCTGCTTCGTGGAATGACAATTCTCGAGCAAGCAATTACCGGTATTACGCATTTATTAACACCCATCCAAATTTGTCGTTACGAACGCCGGAGCAAGTCAGCCCAAACTGTGCAAGAGCATTTAACAAGGAAGCTGTCGATGCGTTTTCAAACAATATTTGTGCTGTGTTTATCGAAACTCCCTTTGAACCTCATCGCATATGGGATATGGAAGAGTGTTCATTGTCGAATGCTCCAACTAAAGTCGTGAAAGTCATTGCGTAAAAAAGCCAGAAAACGAATTGGCGCGTCAACATCAGCAGAAAGAGGAACAAATGTGTCTATGGTGAAGTCCGTGAGCGCGAGTGGTCAGTCTATTCCACCTTTCTTTCTCCTTCCAAGAAAACAAATTAAAGATGTGTATATGACACGTGGCACTCATGGAGCAATTGGTATCGCAAATGTTCCTAGTCTGCTTGGGCTATCGGTCAGTTTAATATTTTAAGAAGAAAAAACAAACAAGTTTCTTTTCTCTCTCGTTCAGCCTTTAATCTGCCACAACTTTTCGCTTCTTGTCACTAAGCATCCTCAGGAGGTCTTTACTATTATGACAAAAATCCCCTTTGTACATCTATATAAAACACGATGAGACTCACATTTTGAAAAAAAATGGTTCTGGCTGGATGACGTCCGCTGAATTTATCAAGTATATCCATTTTTTTCATTAAGCACACAGATGCTAATGCCGATTCACCAACACTCTTGTTGCTCGATAACCACATACCTCATTCAGCCATTGTAGCAATTTATAAGGCTGTCGTGCACGGAATTACAATGCTATCTTATCCTCCACATTGTACGTACCGTATCCGTGTGCAACCATTGGATGTCGCTGTATTTGGCTCACTTACGACCTTTTACATACAACAGCATGATGATTGGAAAAGAAGCAACATGGGTGTAGGTTTTGATTTTCATCACAATCCACTCATCGCTAGGAAATACCTTGATATTGCCGCCATGCCAAATAACATCAAATCCGGAATCAAATCAACAGGCATCTACTACAATATTCACCGACGTAGATTTTGTTGCTACAAGACTCAGCAGATAAAATCAACGCAGTGTTAGCGACGATAGCGATGCGGAAAAACAACGCTTACTTTAGTTGCTGGTGCTGATATGAAATGAAAACTAATGAAGCGGTGTCCACATTGGGTGCCATTTCATCTGCATTTCTTCGTGAGGCATTGAGAGAAGTTGGTCCACTGAAATGAGGTACAACAGCTAAAAAATCTAATCGTCGCAAGCCATTGAAAACCGCCATTTTGAGTTTTTGAGAAAGCTGATACCAAGCGCAAAAAGCTTGAAAGTCGAGGTGAAGATGGAAAGGCACCAGTTCCAAAAAATCAAAATATCGAGTAAAATCAACAATGAAACCAAATGCTTCTTCTCCTGACGAAGATGTTGACTTCTGCATACTGTGTAAGGAGGATATGCCGAAGAAATAGAACGGAAACAATTCTGGAGCCTATTTCCCAGTCCAGAATTGCGTCTCCGAATAATATCATTATATTTTTTCTAACTATTTCTTATGTAACTTCCAACCATACAATAAACATTTTGCAACGATATTTTCGATTTTCTACTTAATTCAGACGATGACTCACAATTCCCCAACATTTTTAAAAATCTCACAAACGTATGCTTTTTGTCAACGCTAAGATTTTTTCAGCAGATAATAATTTCAAGAAACTGTTTAAGCTAAAAGTTAGGGTTTCCTTCCTAGAAACATAAACCATTATGAAACTTTAAAAAATTATGGTTTTTGTGGCAGTTATCGAGCGTGGCAAAAGTGTGACTCACAATTTCCTTCAATCTAAAAAATATTCGTGTAATTTTACTCTAATTTTACAATTAATTTAAAAACCTGTTATAATAAAATAGTTAGAGGGATGGGTTGTATAAATGGGTCTGATATTGTCTACGGGTGAACTAAGGTTCTTTTGGTAAATTACTTATATTTCGCAGTAAGAATTATTCTTAGCATCCATCCTTTGATCTTAAGTATCCGTATCAATTGTGGAGGGCGTCAGATTTGAGAATTATAAATATTCGAAAAGGCTATGTCCATGGTGGAATTGGTTACACGAAATTTCAACGATCGCAACGTGATTGCAAATCAATTTTCGCTCTGAATTCAGTTAATGACGAGAGTATTGAAAGATTTCTAAAAAATGAATATAGAAAAAAAATTAATTTTAATGCGAAACTTTGTGGGATGATAAATAACGTACTCCAGATGGGTAGAAAAATAATCTTGTATCTCCAAAATCAGTTATTTTGTTGTTGTGATTTTTGAAAATTTCAATTTATTTTATACTGGTTGACTGTACTATAACAAGACTTACAATCTATTGCAATTTTAATAACTACAAAATATTTAATTTGAATAAGTTTCTATTTAGTTAAAATATAACTAAAGCTAAGTGACTAAGTTATTTATTTATTTATTTATTTATTTAGTTGCAATTACATAGATTTGCTTAAAAGAAAACCTAACCTAATTTACAACTAATGTTTGAGGGCCCACGGCTACTAGGCCATCTGGGCAGCTACCTGGGTTTATAACAGTCTTAATTACTAACCTTAAATATAACATTATTTTCTACAACAGTTTGTTAACATTTTCTCTTATTTTTAAGTGTTGCGGCTAGGCCTGGCTTATCTACGACTAGGAAGGGGCCAAAATGGCTGAGCTGGGAAGTGGAGGAGTGCAAGGGTTGCTTTGGGAGGAGGATGGTGTCCAAGGAGAAGGTGGGGGAGGAGGAGGAATCAGTTGCTCTGAATGCTAAGGGGAGGAGGAACAAGGAGCTTGGTCTGCTTTAACGCCAATTAAGTTGTCTGTTTATTTTAACAGAAGTTTAATTATTTTGTGGTGCCTCTTATTGATTTTATCTTTTTCCCTTTTTAGGCTGTGTGCTGTAGGGAAATATCGCGAGATATTACGAGTAGCTGGGCAGTTTACAACAAGACAGCAGGAATCAATGAAGTGCGCACCAGCTTCGGTTCCGCACTCCACCAGATTGCCGCCGCGTTTGGCGAAGCAGAGGTGTTGTACCTAGTATTAGAAAAATAGTTAAGCTATGTTTACTTGTGCTAAGTTACTAACTAATAGAGAAAAAAATATAACAATTCAGTGGTAGATAACGAGAGCCGGAAATTGAAGTAATTTTACAATGAAGAAAAGCCATACGAGCAGCAACATGCATCATAACTATTATCATTGGAATATATTTAAAAACATCTTAAAATTATTTCGGAATCGGCTAACTGAGGCTGTCCGATGAATGACTTAGAAGGATTTAGAAGCTGTCGATATATTTCAGGACGAAGGAGATTTAAATATTCATAACGATACCTAGGTTCTTTCGTATATATAATTTTATGAGTGAGAATTAAACTTCCGACTTATTTGAAAACTGGTTTCTAATCGCATTTCGGTTAATGTCACCATTTCTGCCATGAAAATCGAACTTTTTGAGAATTTTTATAAATTTCCAATCTCTCGCCCTCCATCACCCCCATTTTTGATACGAACATTTCATTTACAAAAATAATTTTTAGAGCAGGGTATTAAAAAAAAAAAAACAATTTAATTCACCCATGAACTGCACCAGATTTGTGACTTTACCATATGTTAGATTCGCTATTATTGCAATTAACACTGTACTGATAAAACATCAGCTTATGACTGAAGAAGTGATGTTTATTACAACGCAACGCATACATATAATGAAAATTAAACGTAATCTGTGTACTTTTACATAATATGATGGAAATTTACACTAAACTTGTGTAAAAGTGCGCTGTAAAGCTTTATTTTTACAAATTTATTTCAACATTGGATAAAAAAAAATCGTTCAACGGTGTAAAATTACACAATTTTGATAAAAATCCGAATTAATATAGTTTTACGTTAAAGATAAATATAAATACATCAAAATCGACACAACAATGCAACCTCTTATTGTTAAAATTTGCACATTGTTTTTAGTGTGTTCTTTACTAGTTTATATGACAATTGATCGGATTTAGACAGAAGCTAATTAGGATGAGCAGTCAGAAAAGTTTTCATTCAGGTGAAACGTATGACCGCTTTGCTTTTTCAAAATAGTTTTATTATATTTATTTTATGCCTAAATTCTAGTGATAATAATAACAATAACAGCGCCGTAGTTACCCTCGACTCAGACAAACTGCAACACCTGCAAATTATTTCTGGTTCTAGTTTGCAAATTATTTATTAGAACTAAATGAGCTTTCCGACTTCAAGCAATTTCTTAAATCCTGTGAAATTTAACACATATCTAATGAATATTATTGCACCAGCGCACTAAACATTTAACTTAATCGTGATTTCATCTTTACTTACTCAAAAATAATTGTTCAAGATGGCTACTTTTTCGGATTCTCCGGTACTAAAAAAAACAGGAAAAAAAAACAAATCACTAAAACGGCTAAGAAAAGAATCTTAAAATGTTTCGCAGGCCATCAGCAACTCTATGACAGTAGATAAGGACATTACAACAAAGATGTCCATAAAATGCTTGTCCTTAGAAATCCTCCAAGTTAAAATTGTCATGAGTTTCTCTACTGTACCTACATAGTTCTGTGCATTCTGTTTCTTGTCCTTTGATTTCCTGCAAGAATGGAGTTTTCCTCATCCTGATGGAACAAATGTAGTAGAACCGACCAGATAGGTTTATCTACATTGTTGGGAGTCGAAAACGGTGATGATAACATAATGATTGTCGAGCCCAGTATAAGTACGATGCAGGTGCACATTTTTGCTCTTCAGTAGGTACTGTAGGTAGATAACTACTAGAAAAAGCATAGCCATATCTCTCTCCCAGTTGACATCACTCAAATTAAATCCAGACTTTACGAAGTTAGACCTTTTCAAATAAAAATTTTGGAGATAGAACAGTTCTTACTTTTCGTACTTTCCTACTTTAGAAATAATTTTTTCGTGCATGCATTGTGTAATATCCGTCACGATTATCATTGAGAACGATTTTATTATCGAGCTCCAAAGGATTTTGTACACTCATACTAGAATGAAAATTCAATACCAAGTTCATAGATAATGGAATTAATATAATGCTTATATTCTCTAATCATGGTTTTATAAGTAATGTATAGTTACGCTATATTACATTTTTTAATTTAGATGATGTATGTATGTAGCACAGTAATGAGGAGCAAATCCTATTAAGGAACACTCACACTTAAACCTAGTTTAGTTTTATACATATGCATGTCCTTTTACCTATATAAAAATTATAATTCCTGAACTTTATATGGTGGGGGTAAACTTGTCGAAGTTGCTCAAAACCAATTCTTTTAATTTATACTAAAAAAAAGGGGGAAAACGAGAAGTATTCGGAGCGATAGTGGTCGATCAGAGGTGTTATAAAATTTTTAATTTTCCTTAAAAAGTTGTACAATAATGAAAAATTTCTATTAGGAATGACAACTGGAACAGGTTCATAAAATCAAGGTAAGAACAATAAATCCAAATTCATGTGAAAGATTTTTTTCTAGAACTTCAACTATCATGTTACTAGATATTTTTAGAAAAGTACTAATCAAATGGTATCGACAGTGGTCATTATATTTTATTATTTTATACCTTAATAAAGCGTTGGTACAGACCGTCCCTACACTTTTTCACAACACTTTCTTCCACCATTTAGGCTGATTTTTGGTTCACACTGTAGACAGTAAAAATATTATAAAAGTAACATATTGTTACGAGCATGGCATAGGTTCGTTAGATAAAACACAATATTTCAGATATAATTCAAAAATGCTTTCTTTATTTAACTTTACTCTTTACTATCACAATGCACAAACAATTATCAAATCAACTCTTTAGGTATCGCTAGTACTGTACTTCTAATTATCAACAGATCAACAGATCAACAGATTGCATTTTCTCTCATCATCTCACCAATGTGAGATTAGGAATTTTTCAAATCTGACGCTACTCTGTGAAATCCACTCTGCTGGGAAACGCGTAGAACTTATATTAGAGTGAAAGCTTGAGACAAGGAGAGACAATCCAATCTGGTGACTCCACTCTACTCTGCCATTGTAAGTGCTCCTTAATAGTTTACTTCGTTCAATTCACTGTCCGAAATAAGACTCCCCTCCTGGAGGTGAGTAGCGCTGTATTTATATTATACAAATTATCCTAGAATCTTCCTGAATATTCCGTTCTCCCAACCCAAAGTTTACTAGGATGTCACTAACCTAAAGTTGTTTCCATTTCCAACAGATGTCGCTTGTATCACTTTGTGGCGCGTAACAATATAATAGTATGGAATTTAATTTGGATAACGAAATGAAACCTTTTCGCCAGTTTTAAACTTCTCAACACGATTATTGCGGCATAAGGACGTGGTAGTATCATATTGGTTACGTACGACTTAAAAATAGCTGTATTCAGTTCTTTACAATTATTTCGTTAAGTAGGTACATAGGTCTATTGGAAATAGATACTTCAGATACTATGGACATAAACAACTTAAGTTTGGAGAATCGTGCAATAGAAAAGGACAAACGACATCAATTATAGTTCGGACTGTATACAACTTTAGGTTCGAAGAATCGTATTACGTGCAATTGAAAAGGACAAACGGCACCTACTGGTGTGAACAGTAAACAACTTTAGATTCGGAGAGTAGATGTTTCTGGAGTGGAATCTTCGGGAAGGTTCTGATTAATTTAAAGAGTATAAATACAGCACTTTTCAGCGCCAGGGCCGACTAAACGGACGAAAGTTTTCTATTTGGAGTGCGATAATTTGATGTACAGTACTAGCGAAAATTAATGTACAGTTGATTGATAACTGTTTATAAAACTAAAAACAGTATAATGTAATAAAGAGAACTTGTGAATTTTATTTGAAAAAGGCCGCAGTCGTAAGAGTTATATTTTGATTTGAATGAACTTGTGTTGTGAACATATTGCGTTTTGATCTGACATAATAGTTAGATTAATGATTTTGTATTGAAAATATTTTCTTTTTTTTTTAAGCAATAGAATTGATCATCAAATTGAAAATTATCTTAGTATTACATTGTCACTAATCTGTGGCGAAGCTTTCGTTCCGAACTGCACATTCGATAGATTTCAAACGTCGCTGTATTTGCTGTAAATAAATTCCGTTTAAAAAATACCTTGAGATACTTTGCTGACGACCCAAGGGAGCTTAAGCTAGGTAGGCGTCTGCAAAATTTATAATGAAAGCCCTAAAAAAAAAAAACATTGTTTTTTGTTCAAATATCAGCGAGTGAACATTATTCTCTCCATGTTTATGTATAAAGTACTACATCAATTGTATAAAAAAAAAATAAAATACCCGTTCAAGGTAGTTCAATAAAGCATCCGAGGACTGAATAATATAAAGAAACAAAATATGGTTTTAATGTTTTACAGGTCAATTAGTTTATTTTCAGCTGGCCTTTCTAACGAGGTCTGACGCAAAGGCCAACGCACTTTTACGAAGACAGTGGATTACTGCTAAGAGCCACTGCACAGCTCCTGCCGCAGAGATTGCCGTAGTGACATCGTCAACTTGGCCAAGTCTATCCGGATCAAAGGTGTTATTGATTAGTAATGCTGTACTTCCTGAAATACCTTCAAGTCCACACACCGTATTACCATTAACGCCCGTCCAGGTTGTAATTGGAACAGTCTGAGTCTAGGCGTCACACACCTCAAGGACTGCTGCTCATTCCTACGTTCAATACGCTGTATAGTAAGCCTGTACATCCTACAAGTCCGAGTTGTCATTGGGACAGCACGGGGCCGAAAAGGGACTATCTTTCTACTAGCCAGCGGCATAGACGATTCTTGACCTAATTGATACTTAGTTGTTCGGACTGGCAGTTTCATATCTATTAAAACACACCTTTGTCCGCATCTAACATCGTCAACTTAAGATATCCTTACAGATATCAGTCGTTTACTGATTTAAGCCGCTTTTGGAGGTGTCGATATTAAACAACCCCTCTCATCACAACATCAGCCCGCAACACGGAGAGAAGTTCAGACATCCCCTAACAAGGACGTTACAATCCAATCAGGACCACATTACTCAAGGCCTCTGGTCAGAATTCTCGCTAAGAGCCATTGACTTCGATGAAGTTTTCTTCAAAAGGTGATAGCGGTTTTCTCACACATCACCAAAAATCCATTTATCGTCGACTGAGAATATTCGTTTGCCCCATCCGCAAAATTTTATATGTTGAGTTAAGTACGGTTTTTTAGATTATTACTGAAGTAGAATTAAATGCTTTTATCAGCTTTTCTCTATGTTGTACGTTACGAGATAAAGCATGTCATGTTTACGACATATAATATTTTTGCCACAAAAGTTAGTATTTGTTTACCGCGAATTAAATTTGTTTATATATGGGGCATGAATTGGGGGTCACCCCGTGTGACTGATTCAAAAAAATATTTTATGTGGATAAAGTGATTTTCCTATATTCAGAGTGGTTCGAAAGTTACAGCGTTGAACAGGCCAGGTATTTGGAGCGAGAACTCGATCATCGAACCCCTTCTCTTGTACTTCGGTTTCTTACCTGAGCCCTTTTAATTCAAACACAGGTATAAATGCTTAATAAAGAAGCCATTATATCTCAAAACTCATTCCATGTTTCCAATATAACCGTTAGTTTAGTCTTAAATGAGCACTCAAAGTGATAACATTTTATTGATGATAATCGTCTTTGAACTCTTAAATGCGTTTTTCTCAAAACTACGTTTTACTAACTGGTCTCCACGATATCTCAAAAACCGGTTTGACCGATTTTAAAGATGATTCGAAACATGTATAGCCATCGAGTGAACTAAAATAATGCAAAAATTCCGATCCTTTTTCTTTCCTCACATAATAATCGAAAAAAATCACGAAATTTGAAAATTAATTTTCAAAAACATGTCAATTATTCAATTTTCAATATTCTCGAATGATTTTAGTTCATTCGATAGCCACAGCTTTATAGATTCAAACGCCGTTTGGTTTTTTGATTTCAGATAAGCCAATCAGCCGCATTCATGGTGGCCATCGACAAATTATTTTCGGCATGGGTGCCTTTGCCGTGGTGCAACACACATTTTGATAATAATTTTGGTCTGAAAATATTCTCGCCTACTGCTGAAATGTCAATAAATATATAGCAAAAAGTTCAAACTTTTATATTTTTATGGTTCATCAAAACCAAATAAAAAAAAACTAGAAAAGGGGGGCCGTCACACAGGGTGACCACCTTAAATACCTAGTTAGTTAATTTTTTTTTTGCAATTTTGTAATACACATGCGGAAGTATAAAACTATATTTAAAATTGAATCGCTCCGTATTGGAGGGCGCTTACACGCAGAACAGTTTTTTTTTTACAATAAATGTCTCAACTTTTACTGCATTTGTCTCAAAACTACATTTTTGCATATGGGGCAAAACATTATTCAGGCGGCGATATATATGGCGTATGGAATTTGAGCTCCTTCTTGTATGTAAACAGAAATTATGAAGCTAATTACATGGAATCTGTGTTATCAACTTTTGTAAAATCAACATTGCAAGACCAAAGTGATCCATCTAAACATATGCAACAAATTGACAGCAACCATTTTGACAGCAACAGATAAATCAATTTATCAAAGAAATCTAATTTGGTCCAGAACCGAGCCTTACTAGGCTTACAAAAAAAAAGAAGAAGGAACGTTATTTATTTGTTTTTAGAGTAATCTACCAAAGCTCCTTGAAAAACACATGCAGGCTATCGAAGTTGGTAGCCATTAATCATAAATTAACTTCAAGCAAGTCTGTAGTACATACATAGTACGTACTTTGGTAGCATTGTGGGAGGAGAAGAAGTTTGCAGTGATGGTAAAGGAAGAATAAACCTAGGGAAAGCAAAAGGTAAAATTATTAGGAAGAGCAATATCTACGGGAATGAGCTGTTGGAGGTTTGTTATTATTATTTTGCTCGCTTCATCTTTGCTATAGCTAGACTAGAAATTGTTCATGGAGCAACCACACTCAGTTTTCAGTTCTCTATCAAATACAGCCGTTGCTGTGTCGGGCAGAGATCGTCGACATGAAAAGCATTGTGTTTCCTTTCTTGTTTTGTTTTGTTTGTTTGCTCTGTGTGCAAAACTTTGTGAATTTGGTAATTAACCTGCAAAACAAGTTTATCATTGCCACAGATGTAAATTATCGGAAAATGCCCGACCACCGCGAGCCATTTCAAAGACTCCGAATATGCGCCCCTTTGTGTATACAATGTGCAATCAAAATCAAAATGATGCATGGCTATATGTATGAATTGTGATAGGCAGTCTTATATGACGTGTATATATGTACGAGAGTGTAAATAATTCCAATCCTGCAATATATGTCAAGATTAAGTAACAAGGATTGATGTTATTCTTTAACAGACAGGCTTACATAGCTCATGTCATAAAGCATAATTGACTTCAATATCTCATCATCTATGTATTGTAGTTACTGATTTTTTTTATCTAGTCCTGCCATGAGCTCTTGACATTTAAAATGGTTTCATTTATTTTATCATTTATTAGAAAATAAGAAAATTGGTACCAATTTTTACGATACGCTAGATGAATGCCCGTATGGGATTTCGTATAGGCATCCCTCTGTGTAAATTTGTAAATTTGATTGTAAAGTGATGTCTCGCTATTTTTCTAGAGCGGCTCGTCGGAGAGCCTTTAGTGCAGTATAGTGGGAGTATAGTGGACCTTATATCACTTACAACAAAGAAGAAATGTAGAAAGATCGGGAAAAGCAAAGTATTTAAATAATGCAAAGAAAAGTATTGTTTTCTCACCCAACCGCCGGCAAAACCGCTGCCGCGACACTACAGTTGCGATATTTCAATAACGCCGGTGCCATTGCCACCATGACGGCACCGAAACGGACAGATGCAACGGCAACCATCATGCGTGCAAACAACCACAGGGTTAATCTTTCGAAATTTTTTGCTATCTCCATGAGAATTTACATGGTGATGGAGGACTGCAAGAGAACGGTAAACAGTGGATCAGTAATAAGGGGTGGTTATAGAATGCTTGTTTGGGGGAAAGGTGGGAGAAGAGGAAGGTCGCCACTCTGGTCTAAGACAAGCTTAAGATCGAAACAGATCAAAAGTTCGAAGATTGAACTGCTGCCACTCAAATAAACAATATATCAGACCTGTAAAATTCCTAGTACAACTACCAGTACATTACCAGTACCTGGACTAGAAATATTTTAAGTACAAGTACAAGTCCCGGTACTGGTACTTTAAAATTGTCAAGTACCTATCCGGGTACTGGTACTGTACTGGCACAGGTCTGCAATATATTCGACCAAGTATTGCTCACATCTAGCCAATCTAATGCAAGCAATTGATGAGAATCGGGACGAACAGGTGAACAGAAAGGGTGTTTTGTTCCATCAGGTAGGACTAAGGGAGACCACTCGTTTCTTTGCTGATCTGACAAAGTTTATTGCAGCTTGGGAGAGATGTTTTGGTGCACCCACCATATAGTTCGGACCTTGTACCTTCCGAATATCACTTGTTCCGTGCGCTACAGAGCAGTTTATAAAATAAATCCATCAGTTCCCTGGCTGTTCTCAAAAACCAAATGGCAGAGAGACATTGAACAGAATGGGACACATAAAATTGTTTAAAATCGTTTTATTAGCTAAAAATGATTTTGAAATTCAATTGATATTCACTAGCGTTTTATGCATAGAGCCAATACACGAAATTTACAGGTATCAGCACACCCTGCTTTTTTGTAGGTTTCAAAGGCCACCACCTAAAGTGGAATTTAAGACCCAGCCGCCAAAAGTGCTCTGTTCTTTTACACCGGTGCAAATGACGTGAAAGTTACTACACGGACGATGACACCGGGTCATTATGACCCAGATTATTTCGACACATTATCACAACATTAAGAAAGTTACCTTAATTTTAATAAATATTTTTTTAATAAGGCCTCGTTCCATATGTAGTAAAATATAGATAATACCATTGTATTCTATAAATCAAACTTTTATTAGCTTCCTCAATAACACATTCTAAATAAATTTTGAAAACATAATATTTTTCCGAGGTACTGTCAGTTTCTGGCCTAAAGCCGAAGAACAAAAATTCCATAAAGAAATTTTTGTGAGTATAGGTACTGTGTGTAAAGTGTTTCGATCAGTAGTAACAGGGCGATCTCATCAGGAAAGCAATGCACTTTCCACTTATTAGTTAGAAATGGGATGCCCAAAAATCATTTTAATTGTGAACACAACCAGTTTTCCTTAAACGGAATCACATATAGATTTTTAAATAAGTCTATATATATCTACCAGCAACTTATTGGCATCTGAGTTCATTGTACTGTAGACAGAAGGCAGTTTCAAGGTTCATTGCTGTCCTGGTGAGATCGCCCTGTTAATGCTGATCGAAACACTTCACACAGTACATATGTATAATTCCAAAAATTTCTTTATTGAATTTTTCGTCTTCGGCTTTAGAGCTGAAACTGACAGTACCTCGATACTTGTTTTTAATTTTCTCTACTCATATGTAGTAGGTTGAGAATTGCCTGTAGACTCGTATTTTGTACGGGCCTCGATAGAGTAAAAAACTCATTACCACTTTCCACATAATATTTTTCTTTCTTAACTTTTTGATGCTGGGTCATATTAACCCGTTTTGTCTTGACTGTACTGGTATCTTTATGCGCAGACAGTGCCGCACTGCGAGCACTGGCGGTACGAGTAGAGGGGATGTATCCTTAGTTAGACAAACGTTAAAATATCACCGTAATAAATTTCCTCGGGTCAATATGACCCAGCGTCACTGGCGCCGGGTTAGACGTATCAAATTGAAGTTGGCTGCGTTCAGATCTTTTTTTATAAAAAGTGGAGAATATATATAAATAGACTAATTGTGGGTGCTTGTTGTACTAAAAATGCATGAAAGCAAATAGAAATCTTATATTCGTGTATCTTTTCATGAGACCATTATTTTCCTTTGAACTGTAACGATTGGTAAAGATAAATTTCTTAAGTGGTATTTGAAGAACAGGCAACTTGGTAATCAAACCTTTCCCACCAAAAGAACATTGTAAAAATACACTTCTTTCGACTCATAGTTAAAATTTAAAAGAAACAATAGCCCCAAATACTTTCTTGGTAAATTCTGAGAATCCCACTGAGATGTTTATAAGTATAAATCCCCAAATAATTCAAATAATGCCCAAGTTTATGACAGTTGGTTGCATTGAAGGTGAAAGCATTATTCTGAATTCATTGGTGCCATATGAAACAGGAGATAAGGCGATGAATTTATATGTACATATGAAATATTAGTTCACGCCGATCACCGGATATCGAGAAGACCCACTAACATATGCATACATATTATATGAACCATTTGACATCCTATATCATGTCACCACAAATACATTGAAATAATCCATTGGCTGGAAGTAGAAAATGTGAGCACGAAGTTCGAAAAGTAGTTTTATTAAAACGTTTCGAATGTTTACAGCGTACCTGATATTCATCAGTTACCTTTGGTAATAACATTAATTGAGATTTTAATTTAAAAACATTTATTTCAACGAAGGCACTTATACATTTTTTCTTTGTTCATATCTCTCCCAGTTGGTATTTGGTACATAACAAACGTTCGGTAAACATTTTTCAAACATTTTTCAAGTATTTGTGGAATGTATGTGGACGCAAACTTTATAGTAAGAATCCATAGTTAACAAATTTTCGATTTAATCCAAATAAAATGGAAAACATCAGATGTTTGTTAAAGTTTATACAGTACATCCAGGCAGTTTTTTGGATGGGGTATTTTTGAAGAATAAGGTCTTATTCATAAATGAGAAATGGGACAAGAGAAATACAATAAAATTAATAGAATTATTAGATTCTTGCGAAATTTCAAAAATCGGTAATTTATCACTTAATAAATCAAGCCCACTCTACTCAAATCCTTTGTCTAAAAGCTTTCTGTTCCAATATTTGCTTTCCCAAAAATTTTGCTCAAACGTTGACAAAAAATGGTGATTTGCCCGTTTTTTTTTTTTAATTTTTATTTTGGTGAAGCAGGGGAAAAAGATCCCAAACACGGCCCATTGTGCTAACCTGCTCAGTAGGAGAAGCCATAAAGCTATAGACGTTGACAAGAATCTAGGTGGAAGGATAGCGCATTGCTGTTCCGAGAAGGGATTCGAAACTCATGACCCCTGGGATGGTAGTCAACGTGCTTACCGAGCTACCGAAATGTTTTTTTTTATCCAATGTGTGTTATGTGTGGATAAAGGTGCATCTACACATAACGTGAACATATTCAGTCTATATTATACATATCAGTGAGTAAACTGCACTAAAAAAGGGTGAGAAATAACACTGCTTTAAGGGTATATGAAAAGTACAAGGATTTTGAATTTTCGTTTTTATACTATAAAAAATTGACTCAACCAATATTGCAGAGAAATGTTTAGGGTTGGAGACTTGGAGTTGTTTTTATTTTCAAGTAAACTCCAAATCATCAGATTTTTTGTTTGTTATACCCTAGATGAAATCTAAAAGGTATA
Source organism: Dioctria linearis (assembly GCA_963930735.1). Taxonomy (NCBI): domain Eukaryota; kingdom Metazoa; phylum Arthropoda; class Insecta; order Diptera; family Asilidae; genus Dioctria; species Dioctria linearis. Next base: position 180,084,446 of record OZ005743.1, on the reverse strand, counting down.
ACACGCTTGTCATTCTGTTTGTAACGCATAGAAATAATGGTGGTAGAGCAGAATGGATTGGGCACCCTCACATAAAATTAAAAGTTATTTTGATTTTTATATGTCCGTCTGTCCGTCCGTGCGCACGATAACTCCAGAGCGCGTGCCCTTAGAGAGCTGAAATTTTGCACGCGGACTTTAAAAAAAAAAGTAAAATTAAGTTCGAAAATGAGACAAATCAGGCAATTCCTTCGTGGGGTTGCCATACAAAAATTTCGTTTTCCTTTATATAAATATTTGGACACTGCCTGAGAACGCGTTGACATAGAGAGCTGAAATTTGGTACGTGGTGTTTTCATAGTAATAGCAAATAAACTTTAAAAAATGGAATAAATTTGGCAACCGTTTCTTGTTGTTGCCATCTAAAAATTCAGGTTTTTTCGGATACTGTGAAAACCATCAGTCGTAGACATTTTTATTGTAGTAAAAACTTTTTCAGAATATGAAATCCTATAAAATTGATTTTATCACTTTTTCTGTTCGACGAAACTTTCTAGAAATACATTCGAAAAACCACTGCGAAAATAAAAATTATTCAAATGGGTGACCCTATGAAATTTCATACGGGCATTCATCTATGGTATCAAAAGAATATTGGTCTTAGACCAAATCTAGCTGTTTAACTTGTTTGCTAACAATCTTATTCATAACTGTCTTCATTAGGTTTTAGCAGATTTATCCTGCTTAACTGTGCAGTAATTATATATACGATGGACTCCCTTTCATGTAAACAAACAAATGCATCATCAATGGGGCCTAGAGACATTCACATTTGATATGTTACGAATATATATGACAATCTGTTGAAAATTTCGTTCGGTACCCCCGGAGCGAGGACTGGGTATTGAAAACTGAATCAGGATTATTGATGAAACTGTCACAAGAAAATGTAATTGGATGGAACGATGCAACCAAGCAGACGAACAGCCATTCATCTGTAAATGTGGGAAAGTGCGGAGGCACGGTGGCAGGCAACGATCCGTATACAATTCATTCTGGTTTCGTTCTGTGTATCCTCGCAACAAAGCATAGCGTTTATATATTCCATAACATAGTATAGCATAGCAAAGCATAGCATAGCGTCGGTTTGTTTCAGCTTTTCATGTTCTCCGTCAGAGTGATTAATGTCTTTGGAAAATGCATGAAATTCCGCTAAATGAATCACAACTCTATGCTTTCTACATCTTCGCGCACAAGTATTTTTAGTGATTTTTATTGTCAACAAGGGATGTGTCTGCCTACGTAATTAATAAAAATTTCGTCCCTGTCCGTTGATGCAATAAATCAATCTTAAATCAGCTCGCTTGTAAGGATGCCTTTAAAAGCTCGACGTTTGTGGAAAGTGATGAAACTCAATTATTGTTTTCTCCATTGGAAATATCCACTCTGAGCAATGATTCGATAATGAAATAAAATCTTACAATGCGAGAAGAAAATTGAATTTGAATGTTACCATTTTAGCAACAGTTGTGAATTGATATTTATTTGAAGGGATTCGGATGGTATTGAGAAAACAAGAAAATGATTGATGGTAACTGGGTCAAGTATAATAGTGGATGCAAGAAATGTATTATTCCTTTTTTTCTCTTTTTTCTTTTTGGCACAATGAAAAGAACAATCAACAAGTGGACTGTCGGTTGGTAGAGAAGAAATTTTTATTTATGTGTGCGGTGATTATGCAAAATTGTTTCTTTCGTTTTCTGAAAAGCTTAAATATAATTCAGGAAATTTACTGAGGAGATTTTTCTACTTGAATTGAGTTTGTATATGCAATGACTAAAAAGAGTATTTTGCTAGAGCTCTACTTAAATATTATTGCAAGATTTAAGACCGTTAACATGATTAATGCACAGAATCTATTAAAAGTGTTTGTAATAAGTAAACTAATAATAGTAGTATTAAAATTTTTTTTAAAGGACAGCCTGCCTCTATCGAGTGAAGAAATTGAACATATGTTTCGCCTAGAAAATATACAAAAATCACCTAGAGAAAGTGCCAAAACCTTGTTAACAAAATTATAAAAAGGTGCCATAGGTAAAAAGTCGATACTTTTATGGGTCGGCAGATATTCTTTGTAATTTGAAAAAAAAAACTTCTCCTTCCAAAATCGCAGTTTGAAAACACTTCATTCACTACCTGACCCCCTTAATATATAGCCTTTAGAGAGATGATAATAATTGTAGATTGCGTTATAGTAGAAAAAGTATACCCGCGCGGGTTACGTATATTAACCTTCAACACACTTTAAATAAAAGCGAGCTAGCAACGGATCTGCGCGAGTCGTGTAAAATAAATGCCCATTTTTCATACAACTTTATGGCCGACACCTCCAGACATGAGAGATGTCTTGTGAGATAAATTATGATACCCTGAGCATATTTTATTGACAATGTTTATTTCAATTGAGTGGGGGAAAGTTTGGTGATCGGATGTAGCTTGAGCTACTTTCTTGTATGAAAAAGTGGACTTTCATACTTCTAGTGATTGCGCGGATTGGTAAGTCGTGGAATATGACTTCCAAGAAAAATGTTCACAACAGAGCGCTACTGACTATGGAAGAAAGAACTGCAAAAATATATGCGAAATGTAGTAACTGGGGTGTATGTGATACAAGTGGATGAAAATCGGTTTAACGGTGGCAAAAACGTCCCCCGAAAGTTTCCGGAATCTGGAAAAATGCAAATCATCCGATAGTATTTGGCGAGACCATTAATATCATATGCAACATCCCATTTGGAATAACAGCCCTACCCTCAACCCGGGGTTTCTACCCGCTACCCGAAAAGTATGCAGAGAAAAATGTTCTTCTGCGTATTGTAGCTCATTATCTGAGGCGAACAGTGAAACCCGTTTTGCGATAGGACGTAGCACTATTAAGTTAGGGCCGATCTAAGGTGCGAAAAATCTAGTACCTCAGTTCGAATAAAAAAACAAGGAAATACTAAAAAAGTGAATATGGGGATGGCTATAAATAGCTATTTAAGGCTCCGAGTATAGGAGTGTGGGTACTCAAAATTCTTCTCAGGACCTAAGGAATTTCATTTTGTGCTAGATTTTATAAAATGTACTAGATAAAAATTTCACCCGCCCCTCCAGCTTTCCCCCGCTAGATTAAAATAAACATTGTTAACAAGATATGATCGGAGTATCATAGTGCATCGTTTAAGACATCTCTCATGTCGCGTGGTGTCGGGCCTAAAATGTGCGTTACCCTTTAAAATATTAGCCAGTCGCATAGTAAAGAGTCAAACTTTAATTTCCATTCACATGGAAAACGCTTACTTACTGAAATTTTGCATAGCAGTTTCAAAATACATTAGCTAAGTAATTCTCAATGAACATTTAGAAATTGAAATATTTTTGCAATTCCATACATTTTTGAGCCATCAGAATTTATATAGATATATATCGCAAAATACGTTAGTCGTGCAATGTTGAATTTACGCTTCCTCTGGCATCTCTAGAAAAAAGAATAGAACGGAGTCGTCGAATCTGACCAAACGGACAGAAACTATGAACCTCAAAAGATAATTTTAGAAAGTCCAAAATATTATTCGAACTCATATTTTGTGTCTTCTTAGTACTGTCGAGGTTTAATCAGTACCTTACTTCGGGCCTGTCGAAGAACAAAAAGGCTACATCTAAGACCAAAATACACATAAGACCAAAATCAAGTTTGTATAAAAATACATTTACAGACATATTTAACTAAAATATATGTATTAGAATGGGCACCATTTTGACTTTTCCCCATAACTTCAGTTTAAGGAAGAATTTGCTCAATCCAAACACATCTTTGGAAAGATCTGTGAAAAAAGAATAGTTTTGTTGAACATTCCAAATAGATTGGATGAAAATTGAAAAAAGTGAAATGCTATCAATGTCGGCCAGTAGACAGCAATAGATAAAATATGTGCTGAAAATTACATGGAAAAATTAATTGAATGAAATAAAAATCTGAATTTGTTGCATTTTCTCTTTTTTATTCGGCTTTGCAAAATTTGAATCGCACATTATTCGGAATCGCATTTCCGCCAAATGTAATGGTTCGCCGTATATTGGCGCACTTGAAATGCACTTCTCTCTTGCATTGTCCGAAGTGGGCTTTTTCTGCGCATTTTTTGGTGTGCATCTTCCTGTGTGTTTTGTTGGCGGACTTTATTGGGATTGGTGCTGGACGTTTTTTAGGCGTGTTTCAAGCACACAATTACAGTTGGGCAACCCTGACCGCAAAAAGTGACGACAAGCGCCATTGCCGCATCATGTTACAGGATTGAATTTTCCTCTTGGTTTGTTTTTAATCATAGACCACACAACATATTCACAATGCTTACTTTCTGGCCATAGTGCATACCCAAAGTGTAAAACCGGGAACCCTATTACTAAGCCTCCGATTTCCGTCTGCCCGTTCATCAGTCTATCTATCACCGGGCTGTATGAACCGTAATAGGTAGACAGTTGAAATTTTCAATGTCAGTGTGTTTCTATTGCCGCTATAATAAAAAATAATAAAAATTTAATTTAATTAAAAATTAAAGAGGCCCCCATACCTTTTCTTCTCATTCATTATTATCATTAGTAGGCATAATTTATTCAAATGACTCCTACTCTCATTTGAAAAAATAAATACAAAATACATAGTACCTATTAAATTTTGTACGATGGTACGGAACCCTTCCTGTGCGAGTCGGACTCGCACTTGGCCAATTTTTTATTTTCAAATTACAAACCTCTGAGTTACTGAGAGAAGTTTTGGTGCATTCGCATATTGATGGTGCTAGTGGTCAAAACTAAAAAAATTGCAGTTGGCTAACCTAGATGACAAGTCAACACTGACGACATTCCCCTACATATAAGGGGACTGCTTATCCTGTCAAATCTCATACATTTTGGTGGACAAGTTTTGTTCTTTGTCTGTGGTTCACATGTGAACTTTTTAATGACCGGCAATTAAATGCAATCAAAATATTTTTCCAATTTATTGACATTGGACCTTTTCACAAGTTTTAAAATTTTAATTTTTGTATGTTTTGTGATATGTACGGCAAGTGCCACAGCAGACTACTGATGTGCTGATATCTTGATGGTCAAATTTTAAGATAATCAACAGTTGATATATTGCCAGGACATCACATCAGTAGGTAATGGTACATCTACTTAAAGTGAGCTGATTTTTATTTCACAATTGCAAGTACTTAAAATAGAAAGCAGCGAGGAGGAAGAGCTTTTTCTGCTATTATTATTAAAAAATGGAAGAAAAAGGCAAAATAAAGGCGAATATTGGGTGTACGCTGGGCTATATATTAATGTAGTAGGAATTGTTTGATGACATTTACATCTGACGGAAACTAACTATCATTCATGATCAATAATTCATCATTCATCATGCTAAACGATAAAGTCCAACAATCTTACATGATAGGATCCAGTAAGCCGAGCGTCTCCTGGAATGTGAGTTATATTCCGTGTATGGAAGAAAGAAGTTATGCTAATGTAATTTGCAAATTTGATCTTCAAAAATTGATTGAAATAAGCGTTTCGTATTGGCAGAAACCCTAATACTCTTCAGTACGGTGTAAAATTAAATAAAAAATTTCACAAGAAAACATACCATCTTTTCCAATTTAATCCCGGTATGCTAGAGCCAAGGAATTTTTGTTCCTATACAAAAACTGTGTACTAAAAAAATTCATGGAATGCTCAAGGAATGTTTTCTTTGCCGATTCCTTCGAATAGAAAAACTCTACTTCTCGATTGACAAAAAGAGGTTGCTCTTTTGTGAAAAATCTATTTATGTCAATATTTTTTGAAGAAATAAGTACCGATACACTTATTTCTGTAAGGAATTTTGACGTTGGTGGAATAATTGAAAAATTTAAGGAAAGAACAGCAATTTTGCAAGAGGTGAATCAATTTTAAACTGACAAATGTTGGAATAAAAATTGTTTTACGTGTATCTTCATTTTTCATTCGAAATTATCCATTTCATCACTTTCTTTATTACTTACTTCTTTATTGTCTGAGATACCACACAATTATCAGATCCAAATTTTCAAAAATTTCTTGATCTAATATCAGCTTTTCTTCAAGAAATAAGTGGAAAAATTCCTTGACGGAATTCCTTGGCTTTAGCATACCGCACTTTACGATGCAGTTTCTCCCCAAGCTTTTTTATATTTATTCCTTTTGCAGTAGTCTGTACACGTTGGTTCCTTCCACTGATATACAGGGTGTTCCGTAAATGTCTTTAATCCTTTAAGGGGATGAAAGTAGAGGTCATTTGGGTAAAAAAAGTTTAGATACTTATATATCGAACTCTGTTTGGTTTTTGAGTAAATCGATAATATCGATTTTCGAGATTTTGTGTACCTTTCCGGAGTAATTTCGTTATAAGTTCTATTGTAATTAATGGATTGTGACGTTCAACACTTTATTTAAAAGAACACATATTGGCCTTTCTAGGAATGCATAATTAATTATAATTGTGCCTTCAGTTATTTAAAAAAAAAAAAAACAGTTGTCTCTAGAATTTTTTATTTCACCAAAATTTTTGTCGCGCTTCAGTGTACATTTATTCGAAATATCACCATTGCACGAAGTTGGCAAAACTATGAAAAAATTTGCGCGTTATGTCACCTTTCCAAAATGACCTCCGTAAGTTCTATCAACAATAACAATAAAAAGTTATAAGCAAACATTTGGAAGATGTGCCCATCGAGGGAATCTTCAGTTTTTTCGTAGGATTCTATCCCTTCCTACAGTTTTTAACCTACGACAACCATTTATATGTCATTGTACGGGAATCTTCACTGGCTATTAGATAGGGTACTTTTCGATTTCGAATTTCGAAAATGGAGGGGGTAATTTCGAAAAACCAATTTTTGCCAAACTTGATATTTACGTAGATTTCGTTAGTCCGTATCTTCATTTTTGCGGGAGGGGCAAGCTCTGGGATGGTCGGGAGTTCAAAGTATCAACTTTAAGCGGCTATATTTTCTGAACCAAGAATTGTTGTAGCAAGTAAGTCGTAAATTCATAAATGGAAAAGACATTTTTGGTGGTGTTTATGCAATATTATTTTATTTATTTTCATTTTATTTATTTTTGGAACAAAATTTCGTTCACTCATTTTAAATATTTTAAAGTAAACCGACTTAATTAGTTTAAAAATAAAATATCAACTAATGTGAGTAAAAATCAGCAACATTCAAATCACTTACGAACTATCAGCAGATCAGTATCATATCAGTACATCACTACCTTTTACAATCTAGCATGCCTCATAAAGATATTAGTGCTGCTAATATTTAGCACATCAGCTCATCAGTACATCAGCATATCAGTGCTTGTGTGGAACGTGCCTAAAGATTTCAGTTGATTTTTACTATTGCACATATATAGTTAGGAATACAAATGTACATGATTTTGTCATTTTGTCCCTCTCCTTCCATAGGTGAAAAGGTATATGACAAAAATATTTTCCAGTCATCTCTTAATTTGACGGTTAACCTGAGTAATAACAATATATGACATCTGACATTATTGACTTATGAATTATATGACATATGGTCTCTCACATATATGACATATATGATATATGTACATATGTCAACATATATTTCAAACAATATTTTCGGGAAAAAATTAACTTTTCATAATTGTTTAAGATAATCGTTACCAACTGAATTTCCTGTAGCATTTATTTTTTAAACAATAACTTTAATCATAATAAAATAACTAAAAATGTTATTAAAATAAAAAAGTGTAGATTTATTAAAGTTTTCAAAAGTTTTTATGTTGAGTTATTGCGAAGAATTACTGGTACTTAACTAACTTTTAGAAGAGATAGAACTGATTAACTGCTTCACAAAAGCAACTATGAACAACAATTGTAGAATTGTTATCGTAATACTTTCAAGATGTATAAATATAAGTTAGAATTTCGTACATATCTACATACATAAATCATAACACCAAAATCATTAAAAGGAAAATTCATAAAGAAAAGTTTCCCAATTTCCTTAAGGAGCTTTCAGATTTTCTCAAGAAACTGCTGTGCACAATAAAGGTAGGTATCAAATAGATTAACCAAAAACTTAAAACTCAAGAAATGTTCAGCCATAAACGTGTACCATATGCAGGTACTTTTATACCTGAAAGGCCGTTATAGTTATAAGAACAGACGTGTGGATGATAGTAATAAATGTTCGAAACTAATTACCACTTAGCAACTTGAAATAGGTAGAGTTTCATAAGTCTACATACATATGTACATATACCTATATATATATATATAATGTAAGTACCTACACTCGTCGACTCTTTATTAATTCGATTAATTTCGCATTTTACCTCAAAGAACGACGAAAAAAAAAATAATAAATTTATTTTAATTGCCGGGAGCTAGAATGATAATTGGGATTACCCAAGTACTCTGGCTACATTGCACTTAGCCTGTGGGCAGTAAACCATACGTTAAAAGCATACGTTTCTACACTGGTCATCTCATCCGATCTTTTCGTATATGTATGTATCTATGTAGGTATATGTATTTATGTATGTGAGGATTATAAACATGCATGCACAGAAAGTTTATATAAACCATGTAACGTGCAAAGGATATAACTACGTGTGCGGTGGAGAGCATATTTCGGAAACTCAGGCTAAAGATAATGCCATGGTCAGTGAGCACTAACTCAATATCAAGCTCGGTCAGTTGTGTGTTCAAAGCACCGAAAGATAATTGCAGATTCCCTGTACGACTGCATATAGAAACTGTGGTTAGAGGAAACGTAAAAATCAGAGAACCTACCTGATTGCCAATTATGATTGGCATAACATGGTATCAAAAATTCATTATTCTCCATTAAAACGTTCACAGGATTAATGCCATATTATATGTATGTATGTGTTTGTATGTAGCATGTATTATACAAGAAGTATATTAGCCAAAACTTCAAAGAGTGACAGAACCGTAGTCAACTGAATTTCATTCAAGTCCTCAAATGACATATTTGCGATAGTCCGACAGCCGCCGGTCTTTAGGCAGCTACTTGTAATATGCCAAGGTCTACCCTTTTAGTCCTGTAAATATACGGCATTCACTTACGTACATATGTATTATAAGTGTTCATCAATATGGTACATGACGTACATTTGTGTCAGGAACATTGAATTCATATCAGTTGATAACGAATTTCATCAAAGAACAATTCATCTGTTTTCCCTTTCGGGGGTTAGCCTTAGTCAAAGAGAATTCATATATGTAGGTACGGGATCCAGAATCGTGCCACAGGCATTACAGGTATAAATGTGAAAGTGACTTGTAGGGGTCCCTTTAATTCTATTGATGTTGTATAGTTTATATGGTGTATAGCATTCTAACTACAGTCATTTTAAATGAGGCATGTACTTTAAGCGTTTCCGACTGTCTTTACTACTACAAAATCACACTTAAGCGATTTTACCTTGTGAGTCTTATTGCTATGAGACAAATTAGTTTCTTGAAAAAGAAAAAAACAAAAATGATTTCTCAAATTAGAGGAAAGTCATATTACTCTGGTATTGGTGTTCTATGGTGCGATCTGATTTAAACCTTTAGAACATCTTAGATAAGAATTCCGGTTTTATTGATTTGAGCACTCCTTAAAAAAAAGCGTTAGGCTCGCCATATCTCATGTGGAAGAAGGGCAGTACCGGGTACAAAACATTTTAAATGAAACTTCGCAATATTTAGAAAAAAAAGTAGGAAAACAAAAAGTTTCTTTAGGCTCTAATTTTTGTAGGAAGGACCTTAATGCCGTCGTTGTTCCTCTTTTCCTTGAAATCGTCATCCTGTTGTTAGCCTTTGTGATGAGAAAAATATCTTAAAGAGATAACAATTCATTTTTAAGGGTAAAATGTCCTAGTTTTGGAACAACCCCTTGTAATCTTGGCTGAATTAAGGTATGTTGATCGAATACCAATTCTACAACCAAATACCTGTTTTCCTGACAGTTAAGATCCAACTTATAAAATAGGATCAATTTGAGATTGAGTACCAACCCACCGCGATTTGTTACGAAGCCAAATTCTAACTTCTTGACTATTAAGTTTTCCCTGCCCCATAAATCGCTTCCAAGATCTAGGTGTGGATTGCATGGACATCTAGCAATAAAAGTGTACATTCATCGGCTGATAATTTTATATATTTGAAAAAGTGCGTCAACCATTGCCTGCGTCCATCCACTTTCATGGAATACTATTTCTGGCATAGACGATTTTCCATCGAATTGCTCTTCTTTTCTTTTCTCCTGTAGAAAAATAAATGAAGGTTGAGCATGTAATGGAAAAAAATTGAATGTTGTGCTGGTTAAATCAAAATTGGTGCAGTTATGTAAGACTAGCCTTGAAAAATTGACTTTATGGGACAAGGTGACCCTATGCTGGCTACCTAACCACAGGGGGGCCAGGAACGAGATGGCTGATGAGTTGGTCAGAAAGAACTCTGAAATGGTTAACTTAACAGGGACAGCTTATGTAACGATCCCGATCGTAGCCTTATAAGAGGAGATCATTAGGGGCGCAAGTCAAAAGGCAAGCCTCCAGGTGATCAACAGGCAAACCGATATGATAGGCGAGGCACTTGTGGTATGTATATGACAAGAAGAGGAGAAAAGAACTGCTTAATGGGAGAAGAACTTATAGCAGGAATCCAATAGGGGTCAGGCATTACGGGTCATTAGGCCATAGGAGACCATGCTCGAAGATTGAGAATAGCGGCGAACGATTTCCACAGGAGCTGTAAGAATTCGGAGAAAATCGAAACGGTCCAACCCATACTTTGCGAGTGTCCCAATCTGATGAATAAAAGGGGTAGGATATTAGGTGCCTACTTCTTTTTAAGTCTAGGGGAGCCGCAAAGAAAACAGTTTAGATGCATCCTGAGTTTCCTAAGGAACGCAGAATCGATATAGGACGATTTTAAAGGTTATCTGATGAGAACAAGGGGTACAACGGATCCACTGATGGTCTAAATGAAGCAAGCTAGGCACTTCTAGCAGCAGTCCTCCTACCTAAATATAACCTAAGGGCTTCAAATTACCTTCATGGGGTGGAAAAATCAAATAAATTGTTCCAGGGTAGGTACCTAAAGCAGAACATAAGAAGCTCCGCTAAACAGACCGTACTACTGTACTAGAGTCAAATGGAGACCAGACCTGGCTAGTGCATTCACAAAGCAAGTGTACAAACGAATTGCTATAGTGGGATTCGAGAACTCTTGGGACCAACGTTTTAAAAAGCCCTGGGTAGAACTACTCTTTTATACCATGTAGATTATGTGGAAGATAAAATTCAATCTGTAGTCACATTTGACATTTAAGTCACAGACAGAACGCACACGGCGAATCTAGAAATCGAGAGCCCATAATCATAAGTAACTGACTTCTGATTTCTGTGGAAAGACATAACCTCACATTTGTCTATATTGAGTACCAGATTATTGCATTTGCACCGATCGTAAACAGATTTATTCTGAGCGAAATGTTTAAATTCGTCAGCATAAATCAGGACTTTGCAGAACCTCACAACGGATATAATGTCGCCAATGGATAGAATAAAGAGCAACGGGCCCAAGTGATTCCCTTGATGTACCCCGGACGAAGCCTTCAAAACTGTAGAGATGGAATGGTTAAAATATATTTGATATGTTCTGTTATCTAAATAAGACTCCGTCCATTTCAGAAATGTTGGGCGAGACCTATTTTTTTTCGTTCTAAACAGTATCGCGAAGTGAGAAAATCTGTATAAATACAATCTGTCTGGTGGTCCTTTGCAAATCCGCCAGTGGTATCCGAGACAAATTCCAACAAGATAGTTGTTGTAGACCTGCCCGAAATAAACCCATGTTAGTTGAAAGAAAGCAAATTCTTGCAGGAAATTGATAGCTGAGAGTAAATGATAGATTCAAGTAACTTAGGCATACAAGATAATTTTGCAATAGGCCTATAGATAGAAATTTTATTATCAATACCTTTCTGTGGATAGCTAAATTCCTAAATTCCTTCATTCTCAGTAGAGCTGCCAGGGAGAAGCAGCATGACTTAAAAAAGCATGAATGGTCCTATCAGGACCAATTGTGAAGTCATTTGGAAGCCCATTAATATGATCGAGTATATCCTGAGGGAGTCGTTGATATGACTGAAGTTGTTATTTCGAGGTTGAAAATTTGACGAGGCAAATGGATTGTCAAAAAATGAAGCAACATATTACAAATTTCAGATCAATCATCAACAAAAGAATTTTAGTACCTCATGGTATTGGGGTAGTTGGTCGTGTTTTCTTCATATTAATAAACTTGAAAAAGATGCTTGGATCAGTAAATAATTTCGCATGAATGCTTTGAATATGCTCATCATAAAATGTGGCGAAAACTCTTTGAACTCATTATTGAATGTGGGAAAGTTGCTGCGACTTACAATGTTTTTGCCAACTTTTAAACAATTTATTCCGGCAAAAACTACTATAACGCGGATTAACAAAGCATAATCATCCACTGTCATTAGAAACAACAACATGGAGTTTGTTAAGAATTCCTGTTACTTCAGTAGCGTAATTATTGAATACAATACAAACCTACGAGTGTTCAAATCTAATATGTAAATACAGTAATACTTACTATATTGTTGTGAAACCTAAAGGAGCAGCTAATCCATAATTCGCTATTTGTAGGAATTTTTATATAAGTTGATGTCTTTATTGAACCCTAAACATTCGATGAATAGATCGTATATAAAACCAAAATAATGGAGGCGTTCAAGCAAGTGTTATGGTACATATGTAGAGTGATTGACTTTCGGACGTAAAGTCCAGACTGCCAGCATGAACTGACAGATCACTCGGTGGAAACTGTTGACTGCAATGCGGCTCGCTAGCTCGACATTGAGGGCAGATAATTTTCAGTGTCCCTGTTTCAGCAGCCTTCTTGAAATTTGTATGGATATAGTCTCTTGTCCATCCAAAAAGTGATTGCTCAAAGCGAATTCCCTGTATTGCGTGAATACTCCAACAATTAGTCGGTAAATATTTAAATATTAGGGCATTCGAAACTTACGTAAATATTTATAATTTCGACGTTGATGCCACAAGAAAATTTCAGATTTTTTTCCGTCTGATTTTGCATTTGCGTGATTCACTTGAACAAGACAGATGTCTACATTCTTCTTCTTGCTTTTTCTTTTTTCGGGTGCGTTCAGCGCGTATGGCTCTCCATCCATATAGGACATAGTCCGCACACACACCTCATGCTGCTACGGATCGCGTAGACAAGTACCTAGCTCAGTGTAGCATATTGCTACATGCAATACGCTACGATCATAACACAAGATCAGGATCCATGAAAAAATCAGATGAACAAAATGAAGTAAACCCTTATGCAAACATTGGTAGGTACCGCAACTTTAGGAAAATCCTGGAGTGAACTTAAAGCTGTCGCACAGAATAACTTCCTCGCGAGAACAATCGTTTCCATCCTATATGATAATCATGTATAGTTTGTTATGGTTTTGCTCTTCTTTGCTTGTATCTCATGCTTCTTGTTTTGGGTTGAGGAATGGGAACATTACGTCTCGTCAGTTGAGCTAAGTAGCTCCTCACCCCGTGACAGTTATCGGCAGGCTGGCATGCTTGTAACTAGCTTTACGGAGATATGTAGGGGGTTCGAACAAAAGATTAAACCTGTCTCCTGCCACAGCACCACAAAAGAAAATCTCATGTCAGGTTATGTAACGACAAAGATAAAAATGAGGAAAGGATAAGATTGTATGCCAGGGACTGGGAAGAAGGAATAGTCAACACTGATTCAACCCTGCCGTCAGACTAAGCTGCTGGTGCTGGTCCCCAGAATTGGCCGTGCCCCATCCATCCCATGGATATCCAGGCCATGTTGTTGAATACCCCCTTTTCTTTTAACACAATGCTCCGGCGAGCGACTGGGAGAAATGCCTCAAGAGAGAGCGGGGAGTAAATTATTATCGCTTCATGGCCTGATTACAGTCCATTTGTAGAGAGGAAGGTGGAAAGATGCATTTATACTATCATCAAGGTAAGTTCGACAAGTTTTATTACCATCTAAGAAGCTACAATCTATGTCTTAACTATGCCTTACAATCGCTATTCTTGAACCAATATGTTCACTATTACCCTGACCGTAAGAACGATAGGTATATCCTCAGCTTAAAAAAAAAATCTTATAAATTTTGATTAATCCTATCCTCAGCTTTCATTGGCAATACATATGCAACGTTACTGTAACTATTTAAATTTTTTTACTCGATCCCTACGAGTTTCCTTGCCCTTGATTGACTGACTTGGCCGGCTACTGGCAGCAAAGAGTTCATTATTTATTTTACCGAAACGGAATATCTTATTAAGGAGACTAGAAACCCCTAGGGGTACCGTATACACATACAAAACAGATAGACTATTAATTTCTGCCTCCGACAATTTCAAATTTGCCAGTTCGAGCTGACTCTTGACCGTTCAAATAATAATAAAAGTTTAGCACTTAGTTATGATCAAGTCCTCCAGGGAATTCTGGTAGTACTGGTATTCCAAATGGCCCTTCATGCCCCAAATATTTATCAAATTAAATATATATATATAAAGTATGTACTTACAGTAGTGTCAGATCCACCGTAAGAGGCGCCTCCCGCTGGATATCGACGAATTCTCTGTAAATCATTTAATTAATATGGGACCTGCTAGACTAATGCCCTTGTCTGAAGGACAACGAGAGAACTTCGTCGGGATCGATCTCATTCAATTCAACGCCAGTGTAAAGTTTTCTACCTCACACGAATTGGTTTTTTGTTTCCTTTTAGTAAAGAAGAACTGTTGTTTTGCTACTAATTCCTAATCTAAGCTAGGCTGGATCTTCCCTTTTTTTCAGTATTATTGTTTCTGTTCCCCTTGCATGCTGGGGTCGAGAATGTGAATCGCCGGCTGTATATTTTCCAGTGAATTAGTCCAGGAAGCGGCACATGGGGGATTAACCATTGGTGCCCTTCTGCTGGACTACCTATAATTATGTGGCGTGCACCACGACATACGCAGCGTCCTTCTAGCTATTCTGTTGTAGGTGGCGTGGAAAAGGTGCTATGCGGGACTATAACTACCGATATGCAATAATTCATTCAGTGTTTGCACAGATAACCTCAATAATGCATTCAGTTCTGAATTCGTTAAAAAGTTAGTTTCGTTAGCATGGTTTAGAGTTAAGCGTGGCAAAAATGCTTACCTGAACTTGTATTGATCCGTCTCGTGAATTCCGTACGGGTGTATTTGATATTCCGCGATCTGAAGGTCTAAGTGTAATTTCTTCGCTTACTTTTTGTTTCTTTTAACGAAACCAGGGAGGAGCTCACTTCCGACTCTCTCAGCTTAACACAAATTAATTAAATTAAATTTAATAAAACTTTCCCCGTTTTTTTTTCTAAATGTTATCACGTGTTGCCCTTTTCACTTTGCGGGACAACTTATTCCGATGATTAACGTGACCTGTCTTGCTTTTCGCGCCTTCCTCTTCTTCCGGCATCCTCGTATTCGACACTCGTACGATTCCTTCCTAGATGGCACTTTACAAGTTTCTGGCCTATCCACATAGTTGCAGCGAAGCCGACTTCATGATAAATCAATGAGTATTGAACCGACATAGCTACAAAACACTTCCACACTGTCATTCGAATAATCTGTGGGTGTGACGATATTTGTAAATGTCACACGTCAAATCACTGCGTGACATTTCTGAAATGTCTCGTTATAACCGATCATAACAAGTTAATCAATGAAGAAATCAAAGATCTTATATATTCCGACTACAATAGTCCTTCATCTAACAATCAACACAAACTATAACTGGAATGGGCTATAGTAGAGGAGAGAGGGAGATCATTTGAAAGATTTATAAAATCACAATAAAGCTTTCATAATAACCAAAGATGTTAACCTGCGACGAGCATCTGAGACAAAAACCAACATTTTAAAATAAATTGTACAATTTTCCCAATAGATGACAGATGGCAGTCCAATCATACCAGGCTAATCACCAGCATAACGCAAATATCAAATTCAAGAAAATGATGAAAATTATTGCATTGAAGAGGCTACGTGGAGACCCTATAAGAGGGATCAAGATGGAAAAAGCAAGTTATCTATTAAAAGTGGACCACCCTAAACGAAACTATTATCTTTCAAAATCTCACGCACCTCAGGCTAGTTCTGCTTTACTAAAAATATACAGATCCCCGTAAAATTTTAGTTTCAAATGAAAATATTCAAAACTAAATGAAAAACTTTGCCGGGCTACTTGTTTCAATACAGACAAACATACCAATACAAATTATCCTTGAACCGTTCTTCTGTGTGTTAATTAATTTTTTATTCTGAATTGAAAGCCTTCAACTGGTTTTTGTTTACTTGCCATATTAATTTCATATTTTTAAATCTTCATTGATCGGAAGATGACGATGGGGGCGACTGCACCCGGTCCCAAGAATAACAGCAATAACTATTCTCTATCTCTCTCTCCCTCTCTCTGGCTCACTCGGATGGCTGTGGATTTTAGAAACTTTTCTGGTCCTTTCTTAATCAAATATTTACAGAACGTGACTATTGATAAACACAGCATCAAACTCTATATACACACAAAGCTTTAGTTTCCATTTCGTTATGGCGAATGTTGGTTATATCCTCTTCGAGCAAATATTTGTATATTTATTTTTAGCTTTACATATTTTCCAAGCTTTCCTTCCTATGTATGTACGGATGTATATTATGCGCTTGATGCGTTTCCCTTAGTTCGTTGTGTACCTAATGAAACCATTACCTTTTCCGACGTTTTATTTTCCTCTTAAGTATTTGCCACCGATTACGTTGAGAAAACGACAAAATTAGAGAAGGGAGAAATAATTGTCGAAGTGTGTAGGAGAAATAAATTCATTAATTTGAAATTGCGTGATATTTTTTTGCGACCAAGGACCAATATTTTGTAAAGGTGTTCTTGAATTGGTATTTGATATGCAAGAAATTAAAAGAAGACTGAACAGATGTGGTCTATGGACCAACAGAGATGTTCATTTTAGAAAAACAATAATTTTTTATTATGGCACTATAGAAATGGAGACATTTGATAATTACGTGATATTAGTTGTTGTCAGAGGTATGCTATGAGAAGCTGTTAGTGTTTGCTCTTATTGTTCTTAGATACCTGTTTCCTCGCTCCGCTTACCCTCGATCATCACTTAAATTTTTTTTTTACCTGCGTGCTCGGTTAAATTTGCACAGATGTGCACAGCGGGGAACTATTGGAAAATAATCTTCTAGATATATCATTATAGAAAACAGCCGCTAGTAATATCTCCACATAAGCCACCTGCACCCTCAGCCAAGTCATTACGAAACATACACCGGCAGCATAGCACCCAGAGCACCCACCCATAGCACCCAGATTTTTCGTGATATGAGTCCTAGATGCCCATTTAAAATCAAGGTAATTTCATAAAACCTATAATATTTTTAGGAGCCATCTTTGTAGAATTTTCTGGCGATGGGGATTCTATTTTCTAGATATTTCTTCTTAGGCAAGGGCTTCACAATCGAAAAAGACATGCTCTGCAGTATAGTCATCCTCAATACAGGTCTCTCTATATATGGCCTTTACTCAACTTCTTACGATGATAACTGAGTGGGCTAAGTCCAATAAATAGCCCCATTATGACCCATAGTTCTCCTCTGCTGAACGTGAGGAGTAGGTCACCCAACTGCTACTGTGGCAGATCCGCAAAGATCACCTTGAATGGTATTTTAAAGTTGTATAAGGTTTCCCAGGAATAGCTGTACCAGAGTACACTCAGTCTGCTAACACATCAGCTATATGCATATGAAATGGCTGAATGAATGCTTCCACTGAATTTAAAAGGATTACTCTTTCCACCCTACAAAGAATTTAAAAGTAATGCTTCTTTTCAGCTTTCAAAAAACTAATATGGAATGCTTCCTTTCATCTTCCAAAGAATTAAAAAGGAAGGCTTCCTTTCACCTTACAGGTCTTGCAGAGGTAAGGTATGCAAGCTAATATATAACCACCTTATATACCTTTCCGTTGTAGGACATTAATGTATTAAATGAAATGGATTTGGTATCAGAGCGTATTGCTTCCATACCTTTCACAGAATGTTTTCGGAATGAATCCAAAACGCTTCCGCTTTAGCCACTCCTACACTAACAAAAATATATATCCTGTAAACATCATGATTCGAAAACGATTTGTGAGCAAATCGTAATCTCTGGCATAAAATTCGAGAATGAACTCGAAATGGAACGGAAAACATATTACCACCGTAATAAAAAGAATATGATTCACTACTTATCAACTCGAGATATTCTCTTGAAAGCGATTTACTCTCTAGAGTTCTAACTTAAAACGAACCGAAATTGATGTTGAAAACGAAGTAAATGCGAACAACATGTTTGTATTAGTGGTGTTGTTTATTTCTTATATAAGTATTAAACGAAACGAGCTATTCTCGTATCTTAAGCGATTTCGTAAAGCGAGCTTTTATGAACATTTAATTAGAGCGATTGAAATGAACATTAATTAATTTTAAGTGGGAAATAAGGTCCGTGGACATTAATGTCTTGATCACTTCACTGCATCTTTGATTATAGCAATTTTTGTCCAGATACACACTACACATGTCAGCACATACCACAAAAAAGATCAATAATTTTCGTTTACAGCATTATCACTACGTGATGAGTCATTTAAATTTTACTTAGAGAAATTGAAGAATCTCGCAGTAAATGGGAAGCATAGACGCATACTCTCTCAGTTTATTGTAATTCCAAAACCGGAGAAATGGAGAAATCTCGGTGAAAAAAAATGCCGTCGTGGCGAGACCTTTATTTCGTATTAGAATCCGAGAAACGAACGAACTCGGGGCAATGTTTGGAGGGATACAGATAGTCAAGCGGCACTTAAAGCCATCCCATCACCGTCGAAACGAAGTTAATGTGGGAATACATGAAAGCATTAACAAACGTTTGCACAAAGGAGCACGTAACACTTAAATGGGTACCAGGATACTCGGGAACCTTTGCCAACGACCAGGCAGATACTCTACTGACTCCCATGCTCCGTAGCAATTTTCTGATATCTCATAAAATACCGTTAAATCTGCCATTGAGAACTTGATCCACAACCAAATGGATAAGAGATGAACATCAATGATAGACGCTGAAACAAACAAAAAGATTCATCAAATAACTTTCATCAAAGAAGAGCCTCCATGAAACTTTTAAGGCTATCTAGGAATCAACTCCAAATCAGTACAGGGGTCTTAAATGAGCACTGCAAATTTAACAAACACACATGCATCGGATAGGCATATCACTCACTGATGTATATAGGTTATGTCACTCGAAGAGAATGAAACATTACAGAACATCCTATACGAATTCGAGGCTATTTCGCGCCGTAGATTCCAGGCTTTGGGATCATGTTTTCAAAGGCCTGCAGACTTCGAGGAAATTTCCACCCAAAATATACTGCGGTATTTTCAGAAAGAGTGGGTTTATTGGATGAACTATTATAAAGGAAAGCGGTGCACAATAAGCCAATGAATGGCTGCAGTTCAAAGGCTACTTATGCCGCTAATAGGATGTGCGAACTCTGCTAGTTAAAATCACTATAAGGATAAATATGCAAAATCTATTAGGAAATTTTGTAAACCAAAGAAACTTAAATAGGCTACGTGACATTCCAGAGCTGAAAGCAGTTTTCCCAATATTAGAAGACCTATCACGCTTGCTCAAAAACTATTAAGCATTCTCTATATGCGTAATCAAGGATAATTTTCTCGATGCCAAGGCTTACTAATGAGAGGGAGTAGTTCAAATGAAGGTTAATTTGCTCTCATTTTGGGCGTCAGGCAACCTTTTTCTTTTTTGGAGGTTATAATTACAAAAACCTTTCGAATTGGATACTCACAATAAATTTATTCCTTGATTTCCTAAATATATAATATTTTCTTTGCTATATTCAATTTTCCATTCACGAATGGCCATAAACTGTATGAATCCTCATCTGTGAGTGGTAAATTGAATACATCGCTAAGTAGAGCTTGAAACTTTTATGACTTTTTTCAAAAACTTCATTAATTTTTATTCCATGAGAATTACACAAAATTATAAAAAATAAGAGTTTTCAAATAATAAAAATTCGTAATTTTTATTATAGAGACTCCCAAAATAACCATTATTTTCAATTCTTATTTTTAACTGTTATACAAAAAAAAACTTTTTGGTAGTATTTCGAGACTTTTTTTCCATAAGTCTTTTTAAGAGTCTTTTGAGAATATTATTTTATAAAAATCTTTTTAAAAGTCTTTCCTTTTGCTTATTATTTAAATATTCACAGTATTTACAGTCTGATTTAAAAACAAAAAGCCTGTTCCGCTGTTTATGGTAATGTTTCAATCGATTTTGTCCATGGGGACATTCATATACGGTATCATAAGTATTGGTGTTTTAGACTAATTCTAGCCTTTTTACATGTTTTTATTTAATTTAATTTTTTTGTTATTTTTTTTTAAATTTCCTTCTAATTAAAAGATAAGCCATCCTGGAATTCGCACGCGTTACAGACAGACAGAGTCTGGACTTTTCTTAAGTTTATATGATATAAACAAATTATGTTATGTATATGGATCAAATCGATTAAAATGTTATAAAGAGCGGGAGTGGGTTTTTTTTACATAAGACCGTAAATACTTTATACAGGGTATCCCGTAAGTCGACGTCAAGCCTGAATTGGGTGATAGACCAAATCATAACAGTCACTCAAACTTCATGTAATGACTCTCCTTCTCAGTCAAACTAGAAGCTTTGAATTTTCTATTCTTGGTTCGACAAAATGTGACATTTTCTTCCAAGCTGGAACAGTAGGCTTCGAATTTAAAACAGCAGGTTACATAAGCACTATTCGGGATTACACAAGAAAAATAAAATTGAAAAAAAGTAAAGATTTGTAGCAACAGGAGCTAAAAAACGACCACATGGTGTACATTTTCTCGAAAACAAAAGAAATGTCTGTAATTAAAAAATACATGACTTAGAATTTTTTTTATATTTTTCTGGTAACTGTTATGATTTGGTCTATCACCCGATTCCGGCTTGACGTCGACTTACAGGACACCCTGTATATTTAAATAAAAAAATAAAGAAAGACTTTTAAAAATATTTTTATAAAATAAAAGTCTCAAAAGACTTTTAAAAAGATTTTTATAAAATAAAAGTCTCGAAATACTCTCAAAAAGTTTTTTTGTTAGATAAAGGTCTGAAAAGACTTAGAACTTTTATTTCGTACAATAAAAATTTACTCTTCACTTTAACTTTTAAAAATGAAAGTTAAAAGTATTATTCAAATTTATTTTTAAATATAAAAGTTTCCAGTCGGACCTCACTTAAAAAACGTCTTCTCGTTTTCGTTTCTTTAAAAGACTTAATGGAGACTTATTGTCAGGCTTTGTCACTAAGAATTGAATACAGTGGTTTTCCCAACTATGCACCAGATGCCCAAAAATAGACCCAGCGTAACAGTTTTGGGATTATGGAAATTCAGTTGCGCTTACTTGATCGACAATCTTATGCTCATTGCCACTTGTTTGAAATCATCCAGTGCCACGCTATGCATTTAGTTATTAGTGATTTGGATTCCACCAGTGAGTAGTAGCAGGGTTAGTTAAATGGCAAGTACACGAGATTGCATAATATCATAGCATAGCATCTTTTCTAATATCTTTAGTGATAATTTTATTCCATATTAGTATCGCTTTTAATTTTCGAGATATGTATTTTGAAATTTTCAAAAAATTAGAACTTGGTGCCCAACAATGGACCAAGACTGCACTAATGCACAAAGCTTCCCTAAATGTGGGGCTTTCTGGAAATGGTCGCACATCGATGACAAAATAGAGAAATATCATTCTAAAAGTAATAAAACCGAGAAAATATCATCATCTCGGGATATTTGCAAAAGCCTTCAAATTGAAGATATTTGGAACAAAAATAAAAGATAAATAAAATTTTAAATATGTACAAAATATTTAAAACTGAATATTATATTAAAATCTCACATGTATGTATGCATGTATGTGTGTATTATTAATAAATTTCCCTGTTCTCGACCCTCAATTTTGAAATCTAGTGCAGAAATTGTCAATGGTCCGTAGTTGGGCAATTCAGAGCACAACTTAGGACCAACACCTTTTACTAAATATACTGTATAAAACACATTAAATATAGAAAAATATACTTCGTTTCTTTAGTGAAAATACACAAGTCTCCAATACCAAAAGTAAATGACACAGTCTAAATCTAAATAATTATTATTTTTGTTTTATCGGTAAGTATGTAAACCAACCACAGAGAAAACTAGAGCTATAAATATTTAAAAGAAGAATAAACAAGTAAAAAAGCTAATATTGGTCTAAGACCAATTCTTATGATACCCTCCTAGATGAATGCCCGTATGAAATTTGGTATTGTTACCATTCTGTGCAAGTTTGATTTTTGAAGTGGTTTTTCGCATATATTTCTAGAACGGTTTGTCGGACAGAAAAAATGATTATACCAAATTTTATAGGATTTCGTATTTTGAAGAAGTTTTTAGTACAATAAAAATGTCTTGTACTGATCGTTTTCACAGTATACGTAAAAAACCTAAATTTTTATATGGCAACACCAAGAAGGAGTCACCCGATTTACTCCATTTTTTAAATTTTGTTTGCTAGTATAATGAGAACACCATGCACCAAATTACAGCTCTCTTTATCGACGCCTTCTCAGGCAGTGCCCAAATATATTGTGGAAAACAAAAGTTTTGTATGGCAACCCCACGAAGGAGTTGCCCGATTTGTCTCATTTTCGAACTTATTTTGCCATTTTTTTTCAAAGTTCGTGTACAAAATTTTAGGTCTTTAAGTATACTCGTTCTCGAGTTACCGTGCGCACAGGCAGACGGAGTAACTTTTAATATTATGCGTGGTGTCCAATCCATTTTGCTCTACCATCATTATTTCGAGGTGTTACAAACGGAATGACAAACTTAGAATACCCTATAGATTTCATCTAGGGTATTAAAATACTTGCTTGCTTCCAATTCACATATCCCTTTGAATTTTCCTTCTTCCTTTTTTTTTTGTAAAAATTCCTTTTTAAACCAAAATGTCGCTCTTTGCAACTTTCTCCCTTTTGTTTTTACTTTATTTAAAGAAAATCTGCGACTACCCTTTTCAATAAAACACTTCCTAGAAGAAGATGGTTTGACTTCTAAAAATCTTGATTCTATAGTTTCGCTTCCTTCGTGATATTGGACACTCCGAATTAAATATTTAGACGTTTATCTATTCGACCACTTTAGGAAAAGTTTAAATGTATAAATTTTTTTTTATGTTAAATTCCAAAAATAACCTTCGGAAGTTATCATTCACTTCCCAGCAGCATATTTACGGTTTAAGTATTTAATTTTCACCTAAGTGGATGTTCTTTTTTTGTATCACTTTTCTTTTACTTTGGAGAATTTAAGCTTCTACCAATTCCTACAGCACCTTTCATTACAGTTTCCTTCTCTTATTATAATTTTTAATTTTTATTTGTGCTTTAAATTCGCTCCAACTAATGAACCGAAATGTGACGAGTATGAAAATACAATAAACCTGTGGTTGAAATGTGCCATTACAATTATAAATTACAGGGTTCCAATGGTCGACCGAGAATTAACAAATTAGTATAATTCATAAGCAATTCATTTTAGGTATTTTCAATACAATCAGTTATTTCTAATATGTACGAGAACGATGGAATGGGAAGGACAATTCTCCCTACTTGGAATAAAGTGGAAAACCCTCAACAATGGGAGTCCTTGAATGAGGATAATGGCGTGACGACTTTTGATAAAACAACCATTGTGTGAGTTCGATGTTTGTGATCCATACAACTAGATGGTATCTATCAGAAGATCAAATTTTTGTTGACTTCAAATGGAATGGTAATCAATTAAGTTTTCCTGGAACAAACATCAAAGCAGTATTACTAGCTCGAGTAATTTCCACGCGTACACTTATGGAAAGAACTGAAATATTCTTATTTTTATTTCCTTACCGATTAAAATTAACTCGAGTGAATACGTCCTGTCCCAGCACACGCACCCACGTGCTTATATTAATAATTGGAAATAGAAGAATTTTGAGAATGATTCTAAATAAAATTATAAGTAACAACCGCGTCGCTTTTCTCTTATAATTATAATTTAACTAGATAAAAATAAAAACAAATTTTTAGTTATTGTTATACATGTATTAATTGACAGAGATGAGGTTTGAAAAAACAATAATTATCGCACTTGAAAATGTATGCGTAAGTACTGTGGGAAGTTATGGACATATGATGACCATTGTCTGGTACCTGGCCTGGGCTATAAGTTTGAAGAAGATTGAATTTAAAAATTCTGCTTATAACTGCGTATATCTTGACGTCATCCAGCAGAATTTTTAAATTCAGTAATAATATATGAAGCAATCGAAACCAGTGACAATGGTGATCACCACAAAATAACAAAAA
The DNA here is from genome assembly GCA_963930735.1 of Dioctria linearis. Lineage (NCBI taxonomy): Eukaryota > Metazoa > Arthropoda > Insecta > Diptera > Asilidae > Dioctria > Dioctria linearis. The sequence goes on along the minus strand of OZ005743.1, from coordinate 180,059,750 downwards.
CCGAATGCGAGTAAGTGATGCCAACACGCTAAAGAGACGCAGATATGTGAAGATTTCGCACTATTCTGATCTAGTTTTTGGAGTAGACAAATCCGAAGATAAGGCTTAAATTACTAAATTTTTATTTTTGTACTTGATACATATCACATAATCGTAACATTTTAGATTGCAATTTGAAACCTTGGATTTTTTTCTGCTTTTCGCCTCATGTAGGTAATCGGAGGCAGGTTACTCCAATTAGCTACATAGTGACCCCCATCACCAACATTACCTAACTTCGATGGAACAATGTATTTTTTATTTGTATATGCCGAAATTTCGTCCTAGGAAGACAAATAACGCTACCTGGGTCTATGGACCAACTAGAAAAGGCTGTAAGGCTCATTGACGAAGTTTTATTCAATGAGGTAAGCCGCGAAGACCATTCAAATTCCATTTTCTAGTCTTTAGAAGAGGTAAAAAAAAACAAACTAAGGAACCTCGTCTCTCGGCCGTAATACTATCTTCACGCCTGAGATGGAAAAAGAATTCGAGGAAATAATCAAGAAAATGAGAAGTCAACTATCAGAAAGAATAACACCTTATGATGTGGCTTCCTTAAAAAAAAAACATTCTCAAGTGTTGCGTCCATGAGCGAGGGCGAAGCGGGATTTAAAGCAACCGGCATATTTCCCATAAATTCCAATGTCTTTTCAGATGAAGACTTTCTGGCAACTGAAGTCCTTCAATTAGAGCCCATTGTACTACAAGATCTTGCTAACTCTTCTTCAGAATCGACCGCTGCTGGAACTGTTGACCCCGTCTCAGTACCAACATCTACTGTTGAGCTAGAAGAAGATAATCCTATTCCAAGTACATCCACATTTTGCCCCACAATTCCGGAATCAACGACTGCATCATCGTCTCAATTCGAAATACCATCAATATCTGGGAACCTGCCAAGAATCCAAAATGTCATCCACATGCCTAAGAAAGCACCCGTTCTCAAGACAAGAAAAGGAAGAAAAAACAGCATGCAACGATTTTGAATTCAACACTGATCAAAGACGCCCTGGTCGAAAAAGAAAACAAAAAGAAGGCTAAAGCTATGAAAAGTACGGGAAAAGGAGTGGGAAAGCGAACCAAACCACAGAAGGTCAGTCTTGAGTAGGTTAAGAAGAAAATTCTGGACGAATCGAATGATACTTCGACGTCACAAGTGAACACGGACGAGTTATGCCATGCTGACGAAGAGAACATTGCCGAGGACGTAGATAATTCTTCTAGTGGGCTTTGGGCTCATGCCGACTATACTGGGTGGAACTCTGATCCCGCGATATGTTTTGATCACTATTGTCCTCATTAGCCGATGTTGAATGGCGCTCGAACTTAATTTTTTTTAAATCTTTATTTTTCCAAAATTGATAAGCCAAAGTGATTAAAGTTGATCTCAATAGGTAAAGTTTATTATAAAAATATTTGATTAATAGTTTTGGTTTTATTTCAATTGTCGCTTAAGTGATCCTCATTACCTACATCTTCCCTACACATTTTTGTAGTAAAATAGGAAAAACGATGTCGTTTTGAAAGAATATAGAAATAAAGTAGAATCAATGGTTGTTTACATTCTGTAGATATCAAACACAATGCTCCAATGATAAAAATGAAAATTCTTGGGTGCGATATTGATACGCTTCAATGGACACGTGGACATTAAAATACCTACAAATGGAAATTCCTCATTTTATTGAGTGAAACACAATACAGTATTTTTTTTTAATTTCATTTTGGTACCATATTACTTTAAAAGTGAAAATCATTAAGCTGGTCATATTTCAAGGAATCACCTGGGCAATGAAATAGATACAAACATTCGGCGCCTAATGAGAAAATATCAGTTTACTCAGATTTAATAAAAAAAAAATTTATTTACTTTTACAGCTTCCATTCTTCTGGCAATGAAGGAGATCAATATATGTCATGTTTCTATGGATATCTCGTACCACATTTGTTGGATAGAGTTTCAAAATTGCTTCTTGTTTGCAATTGGGACAAATCAGGAGACTGACATGGAGAACTTATTATGGATATATTATCCTGCAGAAACCAAAATTTGACTAGTTTTTGGAAGTATGCTTAGGATCCTTGTGCTATTGATACTTCCAACCTAGAGGCATATTCTTCTCTGCGTAGGTTCATTATTTCTAAATATTAAAATCTTGACATGATGTCCGTTTGACGGTATATTGGAGCTATCCAGTTCCATGGGAAGCAGACCCAAACCATAATATTTTGTCTTCCATATTTGACTTTTTGTTTTCTATAATGAACTGAAAGTGGGAGATGCAAATTTCTTTGGGCGTCATTTGAGAACAAATTAGTTTTTGTCTCGTCGCTCCAAAGAATATTATGCCACTCTTTCTCGCCTTCTGACCCCGACCAGGTGAGGTGGTCTTTTGCTAAAAGTATCCTTGTCTCCAATTTTTTTTTTTTCAACAAAGCAACTTTTCAAGTTATCCTTCCGGTAGGTAGCGTTCACTTTTCTTCGGAGTACAGTCCGGGAACTCACCGTGCTGTCAATCTCCGCAGCCGTAACTCTTGAAGAGCGAAATCGATTTTTGATGGTGTGATAATTATTTGATCCGTCTTAGAAAAAGTTTTTTATTTTGATGACATTTTCTGGTTAAAGGTGACGAAATTATCAGACCGACTTAGTACTTTTTCTATAGCTTGGTATATTTGACCCTCTTCTCTTAGCCTCCGAACAAGCCGCTTTTTCCCTAAGGTACAATGTTGCTTTGGCCCATTTTTATACCCTAGATGAAATCTATAGGGTATACTAAGTTTGTCATTCCATTTGTAACGCACAGATATAATGATGGTAGAGCAAAATGGATTGGACACCCCCGCACAAAATTAAAAGTTATTTTGATTTTTGCATGTCCGTCTGTCCGTCCGTCCGTCCGTGCACACGATAACTCGAGAACGCGTTCACTTAGAAAGCTGAAATTTTGTACACGGACATTAAAAAAAAAGTAAAATTAAGTTCGAAAATGAGACAAATCGGGCAACTCCTTCGTGGGGTTGCCATACAAAAATTTCGTGTTCGACGATATATTTGGACACTACCTGAGAACACGTCGACTAGGAAAGCTGAAATTTGGTACATTGTGTTTTCATACTAATATCAAATAAAATTTCAATAATGGACTAAATCGGGCAACCCCTTCTTGGTGTTGCCATATAAAAATTTTGGTTTTTTACATATACTTTGAAAACGATCAGTTCTAGACATTTTTGTTGTACTAGAAACATCTTCAGAATAAAAAATCCTATAAATTTGGTTATAATCATTTTTTCTGCCCGACGAGCCGTTCTAGAAATATATGCGAGAAACCAATGCAAAAAATCAAAATTGCTCAAATCGATGACCATACGAAATTTCATACGTGCATTCATCTAGGGTATCATAAGAATTGGTCTTAGACCAATTCTAGCTTTCTCACTTGTTTAAAATAAAATTTCTAAAACGTTTCGACAAATATAAGCCTAATATAGCAGATATGTAATTAAACACTAATAAATCCCTGAATATAACCAGTTACTTCACTTTTAACTGCTTGTTACAAATAAAAAGTTTGCAGCTATTTTATTGTCCATGTTGTTAAATATGACACCTCTATCTGAATTAGTTTACAGACCGCCTTCCGTACAAATTTATCTAACACTTGTTTTTATAAGCAAGCAATCATTCATGCTTTTTATTTACACCCAGGCATATACTCGTAACCAATTTCAATTTTGTTATAGATTATAAGTTTTCCACTCCTTTGGGGACTGTTTCGTCTTTGGATTAATTTTATTATCTTGAAATACGAAAAAAAGAACTTTGTAGAAACGAATTTGATAACAATCGTTTGCAATGCAAGAATTTAATTACCAATCGCTTGGAATTTTAATAATAGTTTAATTAATAATTTTAATTTGATTTATTACAAAGATTTTATCTTAAATTTCACGAAATGTGAAATAAGTGATAAGGGATAAGGGTACACTGTAAAAATGCACAAATTTTGCCACAAAGTTTAAGGGAAAAATGCCTAGAAAAAATGTAGGGAAAATTCCCAACATTTCTAGGGATTGATTTTTTTTCTAACCCTTATGGCAACAATTTGTGCCCTTTTATAGTGTACTTCTTTAGAAATGAGTATATAAACAGCGATTTCCCTGTCCGGAAAGATAATTCCACCTAAATGGCAGTAAGTGGCCTATTCTGCAAAAACTACAAATTACAAATACAGTTATAGTCACGTATTACAATAAATGTGCCTGTACACTCAGGAAAGAATAACTTGATCATAAAATTTGCTAAAAGAAAGGCACACATTGGTTTATCGCCGATTACATTTGAACTAATTTGTTCAACTATAACAGTGGCTCTCAACCTGGGACGATTTTGGTTATCAGGTGGCAATAGATAAGTGAGGGGCGATTTGTGGGTGATGAATATTCAAAGTAGTCGGCGGTTCAAATAGTACTGCACAGTAGAATTTGCCGCGTACGCATGATTTGCGGGCTCTTCTCAGCCGGCGAGCTCACTGCATTCACCCTTCCCAACACTCCCCAATAGTTCTTGCTCAGTGCAGCTGACTGGTGAGTCTGCCCACTCCCCTACCTCCTTGGGATCTCGGCATGCTTGCCATTGACTACATTCGTCTTCAGTCTTCACTATCCTTTGTGTACCGCACCATCAGTTTTTGTGCGTTTGTTTTGAAGTGTAGAAGTTCATGCACAATGGGTTAAAAAAAGAAAAAGTGTCGTCAATACTCAGCTGAGTATTTAAAATTCGGTTTTATGGCATCACCGCCATCTTTTGTGAGACAAAACATTCAGTAGTAATGAAGCAATGAAGTCTTCGCGAATGAACGATAAGATCATTTAAAAAGGGTACAACGATGTCAAAGTGAGTAAAGAACTTAATTATTTTCAACACCTCAAATCTAAAGCTGATCAATTGCCTAATGTGAGTGGATTATTTACAATACGAGCAACCGATCTTCTTGCTTCTTACGAGGTTTCTTTATTGATCGCTAAATGTGGTAAACCTCACACAATTGGCGAAATTCTTGATTTACCGGCTACTAAACACATTGTTAAAATCATGCTAGGCAAGGGCCCTAGTAAAAAAGATAAGTCAATCGGTTCCTTTAAGTAACAATACTGTATCCTGGCGTCCTGCTTGAAACCGTACAACTGGTTATAACTGGTGTCAACAAGATCAAAGTTAATTCCCTCAATGACAGTCTGTTCCAACAAACTTGCCACGAAAATGATGAGGAATTCGAACGTTTGCTTCTACCTACGGCTGTGAGGTGGATTTCCAAAGAAAACTGATTGCGCCGTATCTTCGAATTATTTTACAAGGTTACTGAGTTTTTCGATACGTCTGATCCTGTTTTAAGTGAGAATTTGAAGCAACGCAAGCTGGAACTTGCGTACCTTTCAGATATTTTAGAAAAAATGAACGAAATCAATATAAACCTTCAAGGAAACAAGATGAACACCTTATCAAGCAAGGCCAAGGGAATTATCTCATCATTTGTCGCCAAGTTTCATATTCACAAGGTAAATATTGCCGTAAATATCTGATTCAGTTTGCGACCCATAAAAAGTGTTCATTGTCAGATAAAGAGACTCCTGGAGGGTGATTCTGATCTTTTGTCGTACTATTTAGTCGTGAATTTTGACATATTTTGTCGTACTTTTTCTTTTCACACAGTTCATTTTGTGTCTTCACTATTATCTACCACAAAATGAACTATAATGAATTTTCAATGAACAAACGTCAAAAAACACGCTTAAATATGCGACAAATTAGTCAACTGCTCAATAGGTTGTAACAGAAATTTTGCACTGTGGTAAATGGAAACTCTACACCTAATTAGAGCAAGTGCTTAAATTCGAAATATTATTTTGAATTTGTAATGTGGAGTGTACTTTCAGTTCATTCTACGTCATGCAAAGTTTGCTGACCTGAATAAAAACACGAACAAATCAGTAGAACAATTCATTTCATTTAGCCGTATATTTTGACATTCAAGTACGACAAAAGATCAGAATGACCCCCCTGAACTCCCAGAATACAAAATTCTAATTTTTACTGATCACCTTGACCAGTTAAAAACTGACATGGAATCAAGATTTGAATGTTTGACCAAATTACAAATTCCGTATTGGATTCTAGATCCATTCTCGCTTGAAGCTGTGGAAAAGCTTGATAACTCTTTGCAGACGGAGTTTCTAGATCTGAAGTATGACTGTGAGGCGAAAATCAGCGGTTACAAATTAACCTAGGTAAAGCTTATGACCACTTATCCATAACTGAACGGAAAACTGAACCACTTCTCATGTCGTTACCGTCAACATATTTAATTGAAAAGGGATTTAGTTCTGTTGTCCAGCTCCTCACAAAACAAAGAAATAAGTTGGACACTTTCCTCAAAGGAGACTTCCGCCGCCTGAACTTGACGAACATAAAGCTTGATATTCAAGATTTAACTGAAATCCTTCAAGCACAAGGCAGCCATTCAAAAGGTAAAATAAAACAATAACAAAGTTTTCAAACTTTCACTTATTTGTTCAAATTTTATCTGTCAACTTTCTTAATTTTTCCAAATTCCAATTTAAGAATGAAAACACTTACTCCTGTTTTTCAAATATACGTCAATGATCTTAGTTAATTATTTAATTTTTTGTTCTTAAAAAAAAATCTTTAAAAAATCTACTTTTCAATTTTTTTCTATTTTATTTAAAAGTGAGAACCCTGCTTTGGTTGTTTCTATTTGCGGTAATAAAATGTTTTTAAATGATAAAACTGCTTTATTTTTTATACTTTACTTCAAATTAAAATTAGGCATACAATGAAAATGAAAAGGGGACGATAGGTGTTATTCAACCTCCAGAAAAAGGAGATGGGCCACAAAAGATTGGGAGCCACTGGTCTAAGCAAAACCTCTCCACACACAAATTGTATAAAACTTGAGGAATTTCTACATTTAAGTAGAATTGTTGTGTGCTAAGAACTTTTATGTTGGCTATAATTGAAAAAAAATGAAATATTGGAGCACAAATAATCGAGAAATGAAGAAATTTGTGACCCAATCGCGTGGTGTTTCCTAATAAAATATATGAAAAAAATCCCCTTTTATAGCCCTTAAATGATATATGGGTAGTAGGTCCTAAATAAATACACGGCATTATAGATCGATTTCTGTAACACCGTATAAATAAAGGATTTGAAAAAATTAAGAGCAAAGGAAGATCTGGTGATTATCCTTAAATGATAACAAACAAATAGTAATATTCTGGGGTCAAAACTTCCATAGAACAGACCAAACTTATTCAGTTCGTCTGCTATGTCTTGAGAGACCTAAGTTGATGCTCTCATTAAGAAAGCTTGCTGTATGTGTTACAGAAGTATACTTAGTCATTGGCCTATCCGAAAACTATGATTGTTTTAGATTGAATAAAATTGTCCGGATGCTCAGCTGACTTTAGTATATAGGTAACATTTTTGCTTCGCTAAAACTCAGACTTCCATGAGTTTCAAAATTAGATAACTCAAAATCGAAGCCGAATACTTCTGAAATTTTATGCATATTGATAGTTATGATCCAAGGCTTCGAAATAAAATTATGAAAAAAAGCCGCTAGAGATCTCTACTGGGCAAAAAGTCAATAAGTTATAAAAAGTACTATTATTAACAAAACAATTCGTTTCATTTAGTTGCACAGTAACATTTTTCGTTGATACTTCAAGGAATTACCTCTAATGTGAGACCTTAAGCGTTAGAATACGAGATCCCACAAAATATACCCAAATTCACAAAATTGTGACCCCTCCTAAAAAAGAAAACTCGGGTCAAGCGTTAACGGAGGAGCCGAATATTTTTACATTCTTTATTATTCGAATATACCTTACCTAAGTATTTATGAAAATGTGTTCATTTTGACATGATATAGCTGTGTAAGAAAAATCATACTCTCCCCATTACTTAGAAGATTCTCGTTTCAGATCAATATCATATTCACAAGTACCCATTTTGTCATTTGAGCGATAAAGAAAGTTAGTGCCGAAAAAAAAACAATACTAGTCTCAAAATCTCCCAGATCATCCATGAAAGATTGAACCAGGGACTTTTAGTTGACAAACTCGATGACTAACCACTGAACAATTTAATCAGGTGGAGATCAGTATTTTGGTATTTCCGGAATAATTTATTTTTTCTACACAAATTACTGCTATGATTCTATTAAAAATATGTATAAACCTTTTTTCCGTCAGTTATATACAAAAAAAAAAAAATTAAAAAATCTTGCTGTCAGTATTGAAATATGAGCTTGGATTTTGTTATAATTCTTTTACCGTCCCTAAAACTAACCTTTTCTACCTGGTATAATCTAAGGAAGGAAAGTTTTAATTTATTTCAAAATTAAATGAGGCAAAAGTTGAGGTCAGAGTAATTTGTCAGCTAGCTCAAAGGATTCAATAATCTTCGTGCCTGTTGCTCTTGGAAATGGTAAAATAAATAACAAAATCCAACAAAACTAAGTTGCTTTGAATCCCATTTACAACAAGTGTCACAGTCAGCAGAAACCAACCAAAAGTTAATATAGTGAGGGTCCTTTGACTATACTCCTGCGATATACATATATACAATATATATACCTACGATGAATATATAGTAATGAAGCTAGGACGAACTATAGCCAAAATTCTTCAAATAAAATACTTTAAAATATACAAGAGAGCACCACCAGTGGTACCAGTAAGGCTCACCAGAGATGTAAGTGTAATCTATCAATCCGCTCAATTACCCTTTTTGTCCCTTGTTACCAGATAAATACTGTGAACTAAGCAACAAATAGTCTTGGAGCGTTTCCAAATTTTCAGCAATAAAACCGATTTATACTTTTCCCCTTCCTCCTAGATCCTGGGATCAGTGAATTCAAAAAACCAATTCACGTAGATAAGCGCTGTCATTAATAAATTCAATTTCCCAACCCCGGCCTCAAACTCGGCCATAGTCGAATTCTGAACAAGAAAATTCTACTGTGGAATAGACAAACATACGACCGACAACGACGACGACGACGACGACTACGACGACGACTACGACAACGACAACGACGACGACTACTAGCTATACTTTGCGGAGCGATATCGACTTTAGGAAACTTTGGACACGGTGAATTCCACCAAAGAAAGGGAACTGCTGATTGCTAATTTTTGCTCTGAACTCTCGAACATTGACAAATGTACCAAAAATTGTTTGCACGTATATGCAAGTGTGTGTCGGTTTGTTAGAAAAAGTTGTTTACGTCTTAAACTCCGGAAAAAGTTTTTCGTCTCATTCACCTCGAAAGGGGGAAACTTTTCTTGAATTCTAAGGAAGCGACTCCTGTAAAAGGAACTGAGGTAAAGAGTTCTCGCTAACTTTAGTACTAAGGGAAAAACGCGCAACTCCTGTAAAATGCTACAATTTTGATTCATAAATCTTTTCACCATCCTAGAAAATCGAAGAAAAACGAACAAAGTTTCCTATATACTCGTATATGTATGCATTGCGCTAACGGCATATAGGACAATTTTGGAATTTTTTGATGAAATTATTTTCTGTATGGGCGGCTAAGTACCTTACATAATTTCGGAGAGTACCATATTTTTTGGCAAGCGTACCTATATAAGGATTCAGAATGAAGAAAAACTTTTGCTTAAACTCTATGTGTGAAATTAAGTAGCGTTGAAAGGTATTGGATGGGAAAATGTTTTGACTAAGATTTTTGTTAGTAGAATTAAGAAGTAAACACTTGAAATTGAATAACAGAAAAAAAAGATTTTTTTTTTTTTTGGAATATTAAGAATAAACTAGAAAAACTTTTTCCAAGAAAGAGGTGCGGGATTAGTTAAATGCGGAGGATAGGAGAACTTGAAGATTTTTCTCTTTATTTTATGAATCATTTTATAACTTCTGAACGATCCACGCTATTACGATAATTTAACATTGCTTTATAAGATAATCGTTGTAACTGTCCAAGTTTGAAATTTTGGAACTTTAATTCAGTTTTATTCATTTACCCTTTTTTTTCATATAAAGAACATGTCTTCAACATCAGTTTTTGAGATTAGTGTAAAATGACTCTGTGCCCAAAACACATTCTTGTTAAAATTTTGTTTTTTGTTTTTGTGATTTTTCAATTATATTGCTTGAAAAACTCATTCACAGAAGAAAATATCTTAACTGTGAGCATTTATACACATCTTTCAATGAATTCAGATGAAGAAATTGTACAATACATAAAAAATGGTTAAATTTTGGGTATAAATAGGATGAGTGCAAAAAGATTTAATAGAAATAAAAAACAAGTTTTTCTGTGTAGAGTCACTAATTGTAGCTCGTACCAAAATTCCTTCTTATACCTCGAGACCTTCAGAACCGAAGTAAAAGATTTTATAATTTAATTAATTTTTTTATTTTATTTATGAAGCATATAATTCGTCATGTACAGAAACATATCTTATCTAGGAGGGATAGGCTTTTTTATGAAAGAAAAATTCCGCACAAAATAATTTGTACTAAAAATTAAGAATCCGGACAATCACAGCTAATCTAGGGTTGAACTCAATCAAAATAGTGATCACCAAGTGATGTCCCCAAGGTGGTGTTCTCTCCTCTCAACTATGTTAGGGCTATGCAGATGACCTGGTCATTACAATCAGGGGCAAATATGATCAGATAATCTCTGATCTCATGCGGAATGCCATAAAAATAGGTCGCGACTGGTGCCAAACAATGGGTGTCTTGTAATGTAGCTGCAATGTAGAACTACAGCTATATTTCGGTATTTTAGGTGGTTAGTGTGTAGCGGTTTGTTAAAATGAGAAGAATGAATTCTTATGTTCACTATTACTTTACTGAGCAACGAATTTCCTAAACTACATGCACGTGAGCATATATACCTGTAGCCTAATGGCATTTGCTGCTTTATTCTATAAATGTATGCTGGTTTTGTACATTATTTAAGCTGTTCTTAAGCTAACTTAACTAAGGCCTGAGTGCATGTACTGTTAATATGCCGTATTGTGACATATATTTAACCTGATACCTCATATCTACTTCAAATTCACCTTTTTGTTTTTAACACACTTATTCTAACTTGATTAATGTGTTTGTCCACATTTGTCATTAATATGCTGTGCTTGCATGTATTTAATGATTATGTGAAGAAGCTTAATTTTAAATTTATTCCATCAATAAATTGAAAAGTTCTACAAACATAATTCACAATACCTTTTTTTTTATATTATTAAGCCAAGCTCAGGGGATACCCTATGATTCAAAGTACAGCATGGCAGGAAGGCGATAGGGAAAGGATTAGGGGATATGAGGAGAGTGGCGGAGGTGCCGAAGTATGTCGCGCTTAAACTTCCGCAGATTGTATGCCGGAGGAAAAACAGAAGATGGTAAGTTGTTCCACATTCGCACAGTTCGGGATAAAAAAGCATCACGGAATTTTACTGTACGGCCGACAGTAATTTGAAGGGTTAAAGGATGTGCGCGGTTTGCAGTGCGAGTATTGCGTGCAGGAATCAGTCTACAAGGAATTAGACTAGATATTTCATCAGAACATAGACCATGTTCACTTTTACAAAACTAATATTCCTTTCCTCACAAATCGAATTCTTTTAGACATCACATATAGCAGCATGTAAAATAAGGTACCTTGGTACGTTCTAATTATGCCAACTTTTAACTTCAATTTCAATCAATTTAAAAGTGATCTTGTAATTTCACCACTTGATTGCATTTCGCATTTATGATCGCTGTCAAATTAATGAGGGTTTCTTTAGAGAGCACCTCCCTTTTATAGTGTCGGAGCCGCCATTTTATCATAACTCCACACGAAAAATGTAATTTTCCCATATTTGTCATTTTTGACTGCAATTTTGCTAAATTATCTTAACTAATTTCTTTTTCATTGTCCATGAATTTTCCTTATTGATTTACTTAAATACAGGGTTTTCCAATAAGAGGTGTTATTTTGATATTCAAAGAAAAATGCGATTTTTTGAGACAAATGATCGGATCCTTATTTCATTATAAAGAGGAAGGTATGCCGTCAATAATGGAAAATAACATCATCCAAATGACCACCACGACCACGCCTACAGGACCATATCCTTTTCATGAAATTTTCCATAACCAAATCGCAAAGTGGCTGCCCTATGTCCTCGATAGCCTCACGAATTCCATCTTTGAGGTTTTGAATCGACGCTGGGCTGTTGGCGTAGACCTTCTCTTTCACGTGGCCCCAAAGGAAGAAGTCGAAAGGTGTTAAGTCACAAGATCTCGGTGGCCAATTGTGATCACTTCTTCGAGAGATAACACGGTCCGGAAACTTTTCCCGTAAAAGATCAATGGTTTCGTTGCTTGTATGGCACGTACCACCATATTGTTGCAAGTAAACGTTGTCCATATCAATACCATCCAATTCCGGTCATAAAAATCATTAATCATCTGTCGATAGCGCAATCCATTCACCGTAACTGTTGCTCCACCCTCATTTTCGAAAAAGTAAGGTCCAATGACCCCGCGGGACCATAAACCGCACCAAACTGTCACACGTTGAGGATAGAGAGGCTTTTCAACAATAACTCTTGGGTTTTCCGAGCCCCAGACGCGACAATTTTGCTTGTTGACGAAGCCATCGAGGTGGAAATGGGCCTCATCACTCAAGATGAGTTTTCAATGGAATTCCGGATCATTTTAATAATTTAATTTTAATAATTTCAATGCGTTGTTGAATCGTGCATCCCATCCATTTTTATTAATGGCGTAGTTTCTACTTGTCAAATATCAAAAAATGACAGCTCCAAAATTGACATCTACCGAAATAGCGGGCTAATTAAAATAACACCTCTAATTGGAAAACCCTGTATTTTAATTTTCTAAAAAAATATCAATATGGCAGCTCCCTACCATATTATATCGGTTTCCGGTATGGAACGTAAATTTTCTCTCTAGTTTCCTCTGTCTGGTTCTCATATCTTTCTCTTTCCCACTTATTATGGGAATTAATTTTCTAATTTTTCGCGATTGTTGGCCTACCTGGTGAATTTCACACCTTTTAGGCCTCACCAACAGGTTGCGTTTAGTCGAATTACTTAACTGGATTCTTCACCTTTCACTTCTCACTTTGACAATTAGAATCACGGTTTTTAACTGTGAAGTGACGTGGTTTTTGGTGTATTTTTTTTTGGAAATTTAATGGATTAATAATAAAGGTAAGCATATTGTATTCCTGTTTATG